>CM076583.1:1044661512-1045261512 GCA_034641835.2 Pinus albicaulis | reverse complement strand
TCATGCTATTCATTTGATTCCAGGAAGTGTTCCTCCAAACATCAGGCCTTATAGATATCCTTACTTCCAAAAGAGCTAAATTGAACGTATGATTGCAGAAATGTTAGAGGCGGGTATAATTCAACCTAGTCAAAGTTCTTTCTCTGCTCCTATAGTATTGGTACACAAGAAGGATGGATCATGGCGCATGTGTCCAGATTATAGGGAGCTCAATAAGCTCATCATTAAAGATAAATTTCCCATTCCTGTGATTGATGAATTATTGGATGAATTACATGGAGCAATTTATTTTACCAAGTTGGATCTTCGTCCAGGATATCATCAAATTAGAATGAAGACTGAAGATATTCCAAAAACAGCATTTCGAACTCAAGAGGGTCATTATGAATTTTTGGTCATGCCTTTTGGCCTTACCAATGCACCTTCTACATTTCAAGGGTTGATGAATTCCATTTTCAAACCCTTCCTTAGAAAATTTGTGCTAGTATTTTTTTGATGATATACTAATCTATAGCAAGTCTTGGAAGGATCATGTTGAACATGTTGACAGGGTGCTCAAACTATTGCAGGAGAAACAATTATATGCAAAAGCATCCAAATGTTTCTTTGGAGTACAAGAGGTGGAATATCCGGGTCATATTATATCCCACGAGGGTGTTAAAGTAGACCCTAACAAAATTAAAGCCATTAAGGAATGGAAAGTCCCTAAGACAATAAAGCAGTTGCGAGGATTTCTCGGGTTAACAGGCTATTATCATAAGTTTGTTAAGAATTATGGAAGAATAGCAGCACCTCTAACAACATTAATGAAGAAAGATGCATTTTCATGGACTCCTGAAGCAACTAAGGCCTTGAACATCTTAAAGAGGCAATGTGCCTAGCACCGGTCTTAGCTACGCCAGACTTCACAAAAACCTTTATTGTGGAATGTGATGCCTCAGGAAATGGAATTGGTGCTGTTTTAATGCATGAAGGAAGACCCATTGCTTTTGAAAGTCGTCCAATCAAAGGAAAGTATTTACAGAAACCTATTTATGAGAAGGAAATGTTAGCAATACTGCATGCACGAAAGAAATGGCGAACTTACCTAATGGGAAGACACTTCAAGGTAAAAACTGATCATGATAGTCTTAAACACTTTTTGGAACAAAGACTATCTTCAGAAGAGCAGCAAAAATGGGTCACAAAGATGTTGGATTATGACTTTGAAATAATCTACAAAAAAGGAAAGCTTAATGTTGTTGCAGATGCACTCTCAAGAAAGAATGAAGAGGTGGAAGCATTGCTTTGTGCCATTTCTATTATCCAACCAGATTGGATAACTGAAGCAAGAGATGAATGGAAGAAGGACAAAGATGTATGGATACTCATTCAAAAGTTGCAGCAAGATCCTAGTACATCCGATACATTTAGTTGGAAAAATGATTCCTTATGGTACAAAGATCGCTTATATCTTTGTAAGAATTCCCAACTAAAACAAAAGATTCTTCTGGAATTGCACACTTCTCCTTTAGAAGGACACTCAGGATTTTTAAAAACTTACCACAGGGTGAAGAAAGAATTTTTTTGGGATGGCCTTAAATCTGATATTCAAAAGTTTGTGGCGGAATGTTTGGTTTGCCAGCAGAATAAAGTGGAAACAATTAATACCCCGGGACTTCTACAACCTTTATCCATTCCAAGTCAACGTCGGGAGGAGATTTCAATGGATTTTATCACAGGTTTACCTAAGTCTGAAGGAAAGAGTGTCATCATGGTGGTAGTTGATAGACTTACCAAGTATGCACACTTTTGTGCATTATCTCATCCATTTAAAGCAAGTACAGTTGCTACTACATTTGTGGACATAATTCAAAAGCTACATGGAAGCCCAAGGGTTATTGTGAGCGACAGAGATCCCATTTTTACGGGAAATTTTTGGATGGAGTTATTTTCTTGTTTGGGTACTCAATTAGATCATAGCTCATCTTATCATCCTTAATCTGATGGTCAAACAGAGATAGTAAATAAATGTTTGGAAGGATATCTTCGTTGTTTTGTATCTGATAAACAAACACAATGGGTCAAGTGGTTACCTCTCACTGAATGGTGGTATAACACTTCCTTCCATACTGCAGCAAAAATGACCCCATTTATGGCACTTTATGGATATCATCCACCATCGATTACATCATCTTTAAGGGAAAATTCAAAGGTTCAAGCAGTCGAAGATCACATCGAGCATCAACAAGAAGTTCTCCAACTCTTAAAGGATAACCTGAATTTGGCACAAAATCGAATGAAACAACAGGCAGATCAACATCGCAGCGAGAGAAGTTTTGATGTAGGAGATTGGGTATTTTTACGGCTACAACCATATAAACAAATGTCCCTCAAGCAAGCTAAGAAGGATAATAAATTATCGCCAAAGTACTATGGTCCTTACAAGGTGTTGCAAAAGATTGGTACTATGGCATACAAATTGGAGCTTCCTGCTTCTTCGCGAGTGCATCCAGTTTTCCATGTTTTGTGCTTAAAGAAGGTTATAGGTGAAAATCTTCCAGTTCAAACAATATTGCCAGAACTTGATGAGGAAGGAAAAATCATATTGGAACCGGAAGCGATCACGGAAACAAGAACTCGACAACTACGGAGTCGATCAATTTCAGAGTATCTCATCAAGTGGAAGAACTTACCCACTGAAGATTCTACATGGGAGGATGAGAATTTTATACAAAAGCACCCAGAGCTACTCAAGCGTTGAGGACAACACTTTTTTTGAAGGAGAGGGGCATGTTAGGTCCCTATTACTAGTATAGTCCCTTATTGTTGTTAGTGTAACCCCCTTATTGTTATTATTGTACCCTTGTAACCCCCATTTTGTTATTATTGTGCCCTTAAATTATTATTGTTAGGTCGGCTAGGATTACATTGCGGCCCACTAGGATTACATTATGGCCCCATGGACTCCTATATATAGAAAGGAGGTTTTGTAAATTGTATCATCCAAGAATTGTTCATTTATGTAATGTATTGGAGGTTGCCCCCTCGAAGTGGCTTATTTCTAAGGCGTTCATATCTCTTTTCTTCTATTTTTGGAGCTGGTTACACAACACAAGGTCACTCCAATATACTATAAATATGTCTCATTGTGGATAGCAGATACAATGTCATGTTTATCCCGATGAATATTATGCATGTGTTAGACATGGTATCAGAGCATGAATCGTTTTCCCTACTCCAATTTGAGCCATTATTTTGTTATGGTCTTTCTATGTGAGTCTGTTGTTGGACCTTGGCGTTGTCCAAATATGCACCAGCGAGAGCGCAGGACCTAAATTTGTCCCTCGGCACATCTATTTTTCTTTGTCGCTACCACGGTCAGACCTTCCATCCTTCTTCTTATGTCAGTCTCTCTGTTAGAGATATTTTTCCTCACTGAGCAAGTACCCTAACGCTCAATTATTTTGCTGTCTCTCTGAAATAAAAAAAATGGATCTAATATTTCTCTTAATCACAACCACCTGCACCTTTTTTTATTTGATACATCATGGGCCTCCTTCTATGTGTTATTATCACCATCAATGACTTTAATGTCATGTGCAAAATTGACCATATTTAGAAAAATGGCTTTGCTTTCTCAGGAGCTTGATATCTTTGCTTATTTGTGAGGAGTCCAAGAAATTTATAGCAAATAATTTCCTAGAAAAAGTTGTATGTGTTCCTCTCTTCTTCACTACAGAAAGCCTTCCTTCTACAATTATTGGTTAGTCATTGTTCTGAAGTGGCGACCATACTAGGGACACTCTATAGCTTCAATATTAGCTTAATAGCTCGATAATACCAGGATAAAATATATGGTATATTCGGTTGACCCTTTAACAGAAATTTGGTACTTCCAAAATCACATAGCTTGAGCTCTTGGAAGTGGGGATTGACTAAAAAGTTCTGCGGTGTGATGTCTCTGTGACATACCGAAATCACATTATGATTATAAGTTAGTTCTCTTCACATTTGATAAGTGCATATTTGTACATAAAGTAAATGCATAAATTGATTGATTCTAGTGTAGTGCTTTGTGATTTGATAAATTGTCTCTTTCATAGCTACAATCCTGCCAATTTCTAATCATTTTTCTTGAAAGGCATTGCCAAAATACCCAGTTCCCACAACCCACTCTGCCTTATAACTGATGTTGGAATTTCTGAATAAACATCAACAGAGGAAATTTGTTTCCCTCAACAACACAGAGAATGCTGTAATAATGTGGAAATAACATTCATAAACATAAAGAGCACATACACAGGAGAGAAATGAAATTCTGTTTCTATTCCAACACATTTCTTTTAAATAAAAATGGTCGAAACTTGAAAAACCTAATCTATTTAATGAAATTCAATTGTTGAATGAACGTTCAAAAAAAAATCATCCTTGGGTTGTCAAAAGACCCATTTCTACAATAAAACGACCCTCAAACCTGCAATTTGGTTTACACATGAAACACGTACAAAACACCTTCAAAAAATAAAAGCTTGGAATTTAAATTTATGTAATTCAGTTCTGAGTCCACATCGCGTCTGCGCAAATCGAAAATTTCAAACTTTAACCGATGCGCTATCCATTAAACATTGCAGGATGTGATATGCAATAGTGACATGGCACATATCGCATCACACTCGAAATAACATAACTTGCGAAACTTCAATGGAAAACTTAACTTTGTGTGATTGCGATACATCGCAGTGTTATCGCATCGCAAAAAGAATAACATTGCAGGAAGCTTTAATGAATTTTTTTTTTTTTTTGTGATTGATATGTGTAGTAGCACAATCACATCACATCACAAATAACATAGCTTGTGCTGGCAAAAAGGTAAGTAATAAAAGTTGCGAAGTACACTGTTGTGGTCGGTGAGCATTTGTAAGTGCGGTGGTGAAAGTACAAAGGAATAAGGCGCAAAACAATGTTTTTTCTCATGTGGTAAGGTTAAGGTGGGTCTCGCCGATATCGCATCGGCGGAAGAATAAGTTATGGCAAAAGGGCTTAAGGTTAAAATAAAGACCTTGGGATTGCACTCTGCGGGCAAGGTAGGTTAAATGAAGTGGTTCCAATAAATAAAAGTAGAGGATGGCCGTGGTACTCTATTCTTTGATCTTTTTCATGAAACGCCTCTGATTCTTGAAATCCTACTGCTTTTCCTTCCCTACAATCAAAATTTCATGAAGTGTAGGATGCACCATTGCTTATTCATGGCAGTGGTTGGGAGTAAAATTCCAACACTCCCCCTTAATCACAGCTGCTGCCATCCTTCATCCTAGACACTATCTGAGATACTCAAAACTTCTCTGTCCCAATGGCTTTGTGAGGATATCAACAAATTGTTTCTCTGTCCTGTAATGTTGCAAAACAATCTCACCATTGTTAACCAATTATCTTATAAAATGATATTTTGCATATATGTGCTTTGTTCTCTTATGGAAAAAAAAATTCTTTAATAATGCAATTGATGAGCTATTATCACAATAAATTGTGGTTCCTTTGTCTTGCTCATGACACAAATATCTCAGCATCCTTCGCATCCATATTGCTTGGCATGTTGTTGTTGTTGCTGCCACATATTCAACTTCTGTTTTTGATAATGCAACTATTGGTTGCTTCTTGGAAGCCCATGAAATGGCTCCCAATCCAAAATGAAACACATACCCAAGTGCTCTTTCTATTATCTACACTTCCAGCCCAACCACTGTCAGTGTAACCAATCAATTTAAAATTATCAGTTGAGGAGTATAGAACACCATACTCCTTTTTTTCATTCACATACCTCAATATTCTCTTGGCTGCTTGCCAATGTGTCTCCTTTGGTGTTTCCATGAATTTGGAAATTAAACTTACAACATACATAATATCAGGCCTAGTTGCAGTCAAATACATTATACTACCAACTATGTTTTTGTACAATGTTGGATCGACATTCTTGCTACAATCTTCCTCACTTAATTTTAACCCCATGACAGTTGGAGTTACTACTTCTTTGTTGTTCTACATGTTAAACCTCTTTAAAACTTATGCAACATATTTTGTTTGGGAGATAAAAATTCCCTTTTCATTTTGATTTAATTCTATTCCTAAGAAATATCTCAATAAACCCAAATCAATCATTTCAAATTCACTCTTCATGACTGCTTTAAAATCAACAATGAGATAAACTTCATTGCCTCTGAAAATTAAATCATCTACATATAAAACAACAATAAGGATTTTACCATCATTTTCTTTAATGTAGAGTGTGGGTTCATCATCACATTTTTCAAACCCATTGTCCATCAGGTAAGCATCAATCCTGCTATGCCATGCTCTTGGTGCTTGCTTCAGCCCATAAAGAGCTTTCTTCAACTTACATTTTCTCTCTTGGCACCTTCTATCTCATAGCCAGGGGATTCTTAAACATATACCTTCTCTTTCAACACTCCATTAAAGAATGTTGAATTTACATCCATTTGATAAACCTTCCACTTTTTCTCTGCTGCTATGGACAACACTGTCCTCACTTTCTCCATCCTTGGAACTGGTGCAAAGGTTTCTTCATAATCTCTTCCTTGCTACTGCTTGTAGCCTTTCACAACAAGTCTTGCTTTATGCCTTTCTATCTTTCCTTTGGCATTGCTTTTGGTCTTATAGACCCTTTTCACTCCAATGACTTCTTTACCTTGTGGGAGGTCCATTAACTCCCATGTAACATTCTTTTCTATTACTCCAATCTCTTCATTCATTTCTTCAATCCTTTTTTCTTCTTTTACTGCATCTTCAAAATGGATTGGGTCATCAACATGATAGAACAAAGAAAATAAATAATTTAGACCAATATTATTATTTACTTCTTCTTGCTCATAAATTTCACTCAAATTTCTAAATCTTGGTCTTCTTGGTGTGCTTGGAGTTCCACTTGAACTCGAGGGAGTTGTAAATCCTTGTTGTGTGCTTGGAGAAGCACTTCCTTGATTCTGTACTGTTGTTATGTTGCTTTCTTGTGGTGTGATTTTATGAGCTTGTGTAGGTGGAGGAGGACCCACCATTGAGGGATTATTTTATGCAATCAATTCGTCTTTATCTTCATGTGAAATGCATGTCTTCACATGTATAGTTTTCTCTAAAAATCCATCCCAACCTTCTTCTTCAATGAACTGCACATCTATGTTGATCTATAACTTTCTTGGTTGATGGATTATAGAGCTTGTATGCCTTGGAATCATCACTGTATCCAACAAATATACACTTCTACCCCTTGCTATCCAATGTCTTCCTTAACTCATCTGGGACATGTGCATATGCCACACATCCAAATACTCTCATGTGACTGACAAACTACTTTGTTCCACTCCATGCTTCTTCCAGAACTCTGTTCATAAGATATTTTGTTGGACATCTATTTAAAATATAAGATAGACAATTGACGTCTTCTTCCCAATACTCATTTGGAAAGTGCTTTTCCTTCAACATACTTCTTGCCATGTCCATGATGGTTCTATTCTTTCTTTCTGCTACACCATTTTGTTGCAGTGTATATCTTGTGGTAAATTTCTTTTGTATTCCATGCTCCCTACATAAATGTAGGAATTATTTGGAGATATAATCTCCTCCTCTATCAGTTCTTAACACTTTTATGTAGTGTCCACTTTGCTTCTAAACAAGAGCTTTGAAGTGGCACAACTGTTCAAACACTTCACTTTTTAGTTTTAAGAAATAAACCCATGTCTTTCTTCTATAATCATATATAAATGTCAAGACATAGTGACTGCCAACTAATGATGGCATTTTCATTGGTCCACACAAATCTGAGTGGACAATCTCCAAGGGTACCTTTGCCCTTATACTCTTTCTTGTTGGAAATGATTCTTTGTGTTGTTTTCTGAAGATGCAGCCTTCACATAGGTTGTCTGGTTTCTCTATGAGTTGTGATCCCTTTACCATCCATTTTATATGCAAGAGGCTCAAACCTCCAAAATTGATATGTACAAATCTCAAATGCCATAACCAATTTTTGTCTTTCACTTCTTCTTGAAAGACCTCTTGTGCGACTGCTGCAACAACACCTCCTTCCTTCAAGTATGTTCTTACCTTCAGCGGAAACATCCTATTTCTTCTCATATGAACTTCTTCATTGACCTTTTTACTTGGAGTTATGTCCATGATTGTACACACATAATTCTGAAAAAACACATTGTAGCCCTTATTCATGAGTTGTCCAATGCTCAGAAGGTTACATTTCAGGCCAGGTACATAATATACATCTGGCACAAACTTCTTTTCTCCCTTCCTTGTCAGTATTGAAACTCTTCCTTTCCCCATGATAGATACTTTACTATTAGTCCCCATAGTCACATCAGATTTAACATTCTCATCCATATTGGCAAACATTGCTATGTTTCTAGTCATATGGTTACTACATCTCGAGGCTAAGAGCAACACATCTTCATGTTTTTATTGTGCTACATTGCAAGTTAAAATCACATTAGTCTAGTTTTGATTTTATTTTATAAAATTTACTCTGGGTATATTACCCATATCATTTTTTTTCTTTCTACATTCATAGGAATAATGCCCATAATTTTTACAATAATGACATTGGACTTGGGATTTATCATACCTTTGTCCTTGTGCTTGATTTTGGCTTGAGCCTTCTCCTTGATTTCGTTTGCTTCCCCTTCCACTTGTGCTTGAAATGATGCTTCTTCCACCTAGTATGGGCTTCTTCCTCTTCCTTGGAAGTTTGATCTTCCTCAACCTCTACCTCGGACAAAATAAATTTGTGTCTTGAAAGCATGCTCCAATGAGGATTTTGTTGTTCTATTCAGTCTATGTTCATGAGATACTAGGGATGCATGAATTTCATCCACTCAAAATATAGAGAGATCATTTGTCTCTTCTATTTCCACTACTATGGGATCAAATATTGCTGGTAGGCTTCTTAGGATTTCCTCTACTATTCTACTTTCCTCAAGTGTCTCTCCATGAGACCTTATCTAGGTAACTAATCTAATCACATGTGTGAAGAATGAGTCTATGTTATCAGACTCTTTCATGCAGAGAGTTTCAAAATCTCTCCTTAGCATTTCTAATTTTGTTGTCTTCGCTTTCTCCATGCCTTGATAGGTTGTCTTGAGAATATCCCATGCCTCCTTAGACTTCGTTGCTGCTGCAATCCTTGGGAAAATACTCTCATCTACTGCTTGAAAAATATAGAAGAGCACTTTGGAGTCCTTCTTCCTATTTTCTTTCATCAAGTCTCTTTCTGCTGTTGTCAAAGATAGTAAGTGTTGCTGCATCTGTTGGTTCTGGAAAGCCATTTTCCACCAGTTCCGATATATCTTGTGAAGAAAACAACACCCTCATTGTAATGGACCAATAATCATAATTTTTACCATTGAACTTGGGTAATTGTGGATTTTTCAGGCTTGTGCCTGCTATTGCCATTCTGACTATGTAAACTAAAACTTTCTTAATTATGTAAAAGCTTTCTCACTGCTAGAGACTTCTGCTTCTACAAAAAAAAAAAAAATCTTACAGCTTCTTCAATAAAGAGAGTTCATTCTTGTATTGAGAGCTTAGAACTACTCTGATACCATGTTGGAATTTCAGAATAAACATAAACAAAGGAAATTTGTTTCCCCCAACAAGAGAATGCTATAATAGTGCAGAAATTGTTGAAGATTGCAACAAGAAACAGTGAAGGAGGCATCTTGAAACATCATTCCTGATCCTAGTTGGAAAGTAATCACCTAAACTAGGTGGGGCCCACACAGGTGATTTTTGTCGCAAAGTCTATTTTTAGACTATGTCTATTTTTAGACATGTCGATCATATTCTATGAGTTGCAGGATGCTATTTGTGGATGGTTGGTCAAGTTGGAAAATAGATGGACTTCTATTTTTAGACATATTGGGTGGAATCTATTTTTAGATTGCCAGTCTAAAAATAGATATGTCGAATATTATTAGCTCTTAATAATATTTGGACTCTAAACATTATATTATTCTCTTGGAGCACTTTAGTTAAGTGCACAAATGTGGCATAGGAGCTTACAGAAGGAATTATGCTACTCCTAAGGGTTTACTGGAGCTATTGCATGGAGGAATTCAGTTAGAACTCATGTGACAAAGTTTGGTGGAGTTGTAGAAGTAGTTGGTGGAGTTGTGTTCAGTTTAACTCAGTTAGACATAGTTGAGCTAGTTGTATCTATTCTAACTGATTGATATACTAGTGAAAGTGGTGTGAATTAATTATTAATTAATTCAATAAATAATAACTCATTAATCAACTAAATAATACATCAGTTAACTACAGTGCATGACAGTTTCAGTGGAGACCCAGTGTAGAGATAGGTGAAAGGGCAAGATGAACTATCTATTGTGACTAGTAGTGATGCATGAATTGAATCTATATATACATTGGAGTTTCCAATGATAATAATGCAGTCAATGAGAGTGGGATTACATTGAATTGGTCTTTGTAATCAGCTTGGATTTCACAGTGGAGGCAGGCTAGCAGGAGGGCAGGATCGGTGCATGGATTTGCAAGATTGTTCCTGATTAGTGTATGACGATTGTACTGTACGAAGAGCTTGTGATAAGCTTTGTATGCTTTGTATGAGATTGTCATATTATCTCCATGTTACATAATATATAGTTGGGTTTTTCAGCTTCAGGCTTTCTCGGTAAACAACTGTGTTATGTGTGTTTTTATTGCTTCATGTGTTTTGCAATTGTTGATTAAATTTCCACAAGAATTATAGTGGAAGGATTCTGTATTTAGAAAGAAGATAAATATTGTTAGATTAGGAGAGTCTGGATATATACATGCATATTGTATATAATTTCTACATGGTATCAAAGCGATATTGATCATTGGAGCAATTGCAAAGCATTAAGCGCTTGAGTTTTGAGTTGGTGGAATTCGAATTTGCAGCAGTGTTTTCTTGGTGTCGAAGTTGAGATGTCTTTCAACGGATTGCGATTGGAGTATGCCCTTAAGGGTAGCTCAAATTATATTGCATGGAAGGACAAGATGGAGGTGGTGCTGGATGACAATTGGTTGAAGGAGTTCATAGATGCTGATATTCCTAAACCGGGTTCTAGCGATGCTGCCGCATTTGACGCATGGCAAGAGAAGGTAGCAAGGTGTCGAAGGATTCTGTTGGAAGGTGTGAAGGATCACATAGTGTCCAGAATTCATGGTAAAGCTTATCCATTCTTGATGTGGAAAGCTTTGACAGATTTGTTCCAAAGCAAGAGCGACCAGAGGAAGTTGGCGCTCAAGGATAAACTCAGGAAAATAAAAATGGAAAAGAATGACACTATTCTGGTATACTTGAAAAAGTTTTTCCACTGCAGGGATGAGATTGGGAGTGTAGGAGTTAGTATGGATGAAGAAGGACAAGTCAAGAAGGTTGGGATTCGAGCCAAGAATCTCTACAGACTTGAAGTAGATGGGATTTCTACGGAGCTTCCTACTGTTGGGAAGTGCAAGAAAGACATGCAATTGATACTTGAGAGGGAGGAAGTGTTGCGTGCAGGTAAGAGTGAACCTTGGGATGTGGAGTAGCCACAAGATGAGGATCATGGAGTGGGAGAAACCACTCATGCAGAGAAATTTCATGCCAGATGGGCAGAGGGAGTGCATGTAGCTATACCACCAGGTGAGAGGTGGGGCGACATGCATGAGTAATCCCAAGAGGAGATTTCTGGGCAGGAGTAATGGAGATGGTGTGGATCTCATGAATTGAACCTGGCTACAAGGTTCCCACAGTGTAGCCGTATCATGATCAGTTGGATTGATTCAGGCAGATCAAAGTGACAGTGTCGGATACTGGAGCGCGGATTAGAGTTGACAGCAAGTGCAGAGTGCATGGGTGCAGAGTTCAACAGCGCAGTGGTTCCTGAAGACATGCGCAGTTGGTACCAGTAGAGGTCAAAGACTTTGATATATGCATTATACTGATTGAGTTGTTTGGAGCCTATCCATTTTTAGAAGAGTTGCAGAGCATATGCATGGAGTTGCATGGCGCTTGAAAAGGTTGCAGGGTGAATGCATGGAGTTGCATGTCGCATGAAAAGACAGTCCTTTCTTGTTGAGAGGGAGTGTTTAAGATTGCAACAAGAAACAGTGAAGGAGGCATCCTGAAACATCATTCCTGATCCTAGTTGGAAAGTGATCACCTAAACTAGGTGGGGCCCACACAGGTGATTTTTGTCGCAAAGTCTATTTTTAGACATGTCGATCATATTCTATGAGTTGTAGGATGCTATTTTTGGATGGTTGGTCAAGTTGGAAAAATAGATGGACTTCTATTTTTAGACATATTGGGCGGAGTCTATTTTTAGACTGCCAGTCTAAAAATAGATATGTCGAATATTATTAGCTCTTAATAATATTTGGACTATAAACATTATCTTATTCTCTTGGAGCACTTCAGTTAAGTGCACAGATGTGGCACAGGAGCTGACAGAAGGAATTACGCTATTCCTGAGGGTTAAGTGGAGCTATTGCATGGATACTTCAGTTATAACTCATGTGACAGAGTTTGGTGGAGTTATTGAGGTAGTTGATGGAGTTGTGTTCAGTTTAACTGAGTTAAACATAGTTGAGCTAGTTGTATCTAGTCTAACTGATTGATACACTAGTGAGAGTGGTGTGAATTAATTATTAAATAATTCACTAATTATTAACTCATTAATCAACTAAAGAATACATCAGTTAACTACAGTGCATGGAAAGTTTCAGTGGAGACCAGTGAAGAGGTAGGTGAAAGAGCAGTGTGACTATCAGTTGTGACTATAGTGTTGCGACATGCATGAGTAATCCCAAGAGGAGATTTCTGGGCAAGATTCATTGAGATGGTGTGGATCTCATGAATTTAACCTGGCTATGAGGTTCCCACAACACAGCAGTAGCATGATCAATTGGATTGATGCAGGCATATCAAAGTGACAGTATCGGATACTAGAGCGCGGATCAGAGTTGACAGCAAGTGCAGAGTGCATGGGTGCAAGAGTTCAACAGCGCAGTGGTTCCTGATGACATGTGCAGTTGGTACTAGTTGAAGTCGAAGACTTTGATGATAGATGCATCAGACTGATTGAGTTGTTTGGAGCCTATTCAGTTTTAGAGGAGTTGCAGAGCAAATGCATGGAGTTGCATGGGGCTTGTGAAGGTTGCAGGGCGAATGCATGGAGTTGCATGTCGCATGCAAAGGCATACCTTTCTTGTTGAGAGGGAGTGTTGAATATTGCAACAAAAAACAGTGAAGGAGGCATCCTGAAACATCATTCCTGATCCTAGTTGGAAAGTAATCACCTAAACTAGGTGGGGCCCACACAGGTGATTTTTGGCGCAAAGTCTATTTTTAGACATGTCGATCATATTCTATGAGTTGCGGGATGCTATTTGTGGAGGTTGGTCAAGTTGGAAAAATAGACGGATTTCTATTTTTAGACATATTGGGCGGAATCTATTTTTAGATTTCCAGTCTAAAAATAGATATGTTGAATATTATTAGCTCTTAATAATATTTGGACTCTAAACATTATGTTATTCTCTTGGAGCACTTGAGTTAAGTGCACAAACGTGGCACAGGAGCTGACAGAAGGAATTACGCTATTCCTAAGGGTTTACTGGAGCTATTGCATGGAGGAATTTATTTAGAACTCATGTGACAGAGTTTGGTGGAGTTGTAGAAGTAGTTGGTGGAGTTGTGTTTAGTTTAACTCAGTTAGACATAGTTGAGCTAGTTGTATCTAGTCTAACTGATTGATACACTAGTGAAAGTGGTGTGAATTAATTATTAATTAATTCACTAAATAATAACTCATTAATCAACTAAAAAAATACATCAGTTAACTACAGTGCATGACAGTTTTAGTGGAGACCCAGTGGAGAGATAGGTGAAAGGGCAAGATGAACTATCTATTGTGACTAGTAGTGATGCATGAATTGCATCTATATATACATTGGAGTTTCCAATGATAATAATGCAGTCAATGAGAGTGGGATTACATTGAATTGGTCTTTGTAATCAGCTTGGATTGCGCAGTGGAGGCATGCTAGCAGGAGGGCAAGATCGGTGCATGGATTTGCAAGATTGTTCCTGATTAGTGTATGACGATTGTACTGTACGAAGAGCTTGTGATAAGCTTTGTATGCTTTGTATGAGATTGTCATATGATCTCCATGTTACATAATATATAGTTGGGGTTTTTAGCTTCAGGCTTTCCCGGTAAACAACTGTGTTATGTGTGTTTTTATTGCTTCATGTGTTTTGCAATTGTTGATTAAATTTCCGCAAGAATTATAGTGAAAGGATTCTATATTTAGCAAGAAGATAAATATTGTTAGATCAGGAGAGTATGGATATATACATGCATATTGTATATAATTTCTACAGAAATAACATTCATACACAGACATATCATATACACTGGAGAGAAACGAAATTATGTTTCTATTCCATCACAACAATAAAATGAAATTACATTTATTTTAAATACAAATGGCCAAAGCCTGAAAAACTTAATCTATTCAATGAAATTCAATTGTTGAACGGAACTTCAACAACCATTCATCCTTGGGCTGTCAAATGACCCATTTCTACATTAAAACAACACTCAGACCTACAATTCGGTTTACACATGAAACACATACAAAACACATTCAAAACATAAAATCTCAGACTTTAAATTTTATGCAATGCGGTTCTGAGTCCACATCACATCGGCACAAATCGGCGATTTCAAACTTTAATGGATGCACTACCAATTAAACTCTGCAGGCTGCGATGTGCGATAGTGACATGGAACATATTGCATCGCACCCGAAATAACATAACTTGGGAAACTTCAACGGAAAACTTAAATTTGTGCGATTTTGACATGATGTAGCGTTATCACATTGAAAAAAAAATAACATTGTGGGCGGCTTTAATGAAAAACACAAAAGTTTGTAATTGCGATATGTGGTAGGACAATTGCATCGCATCACAAATACCATAGCTTGCGGTGGCAGAAAGGTAAGTAATAAAAGTTGCAAAGTGCGTTGTTGCAGGCGGTAAACCATTGTAGGTGTGGTGGTGAAAATACAAAGGAATAGGGTGCAAAACAGGGTTTTGGCTCATCCGGAAAGTTTAAGGTGGCTCCCGCCGATATCGCATCGGCAGAAGAATAAGTTATGGTGAAAGGGCTTAAGGTTAAAACAAAGACATTGTGATTACGCTCTGTGGGAAAGGTAAGTTAAATGCATTGGTTAAAAGAATAAAAGAAAAGGATGGTCATGGTACTCTGTTCTTTGATATTTTGCGTGATACGCCTCCGATTCTTGAAATCCTGCTACTTGTCCTTCCCTGCAATCAAACTTTTATGAAGTGTGGGTTGCACCACTGCTTATTCATGGTGGTGGTTGGGAGTAAATTCCAACATGCAATAGTTTGATTCTAGTACGTTGTTTTTGTGTGTTTTAAAGTCAGTCTATTCAAATTCGACAAAGAATTTTATTCTCTCTGCATTTTATTTATTATTTTCATTAATACATCAACCATAGCTCCAAATCGGTCACTCGATATATGCAGCGACCCTCCTCATGTTCCTCCCAGAATACGCTCATCCATAAAATAGACCTTATTCAACCTCCATACCACTGCACTCTCCACACTATAGCTTCCGACGACTCCATGCTCCTCTTCCCATAATCAATAGTCAAACTTTGCAAATCGAATGGAGAATGAAATTTTTTTTTAAAGCCTCTAAATGAGAAACATTTTTCAAGTGAAATTATTTTATCGGGAAGATATCAATGGTCCAAATATTCTAATATTAGGGTTTGAAAAAGGGTTAGTAGATTCAAGTGTTTTGAAACAGAAAGAACGTGATTCCAAAAATTTTCTCAGTCGGTCGAGACAAGCACGGGTTTGTGGGGTAGGTTCACTATGGGAAGTTCCAATAAGTATCCCTTATATATGGTGATTACATTTTTATCTAATGGGTGTGATTGGTCTCCATCAATTTGTTGTGAATTATAAGCACTATATATATATATATATATATATATATATATATATATATATATATATATATATATAGAGAGAGAGAGAGAGAGAGAGAGAGAGAGAGAGTTTGACCATACAACAATTCATGCACCTGTTTATTTTATAAATATCATATGCGGTATGTGATATGGATTGAAGGTATATTCAAAGTATATTTTCAATTCATGTTTTTGAAGACATATCAATTTTTTTCAATTATTTAGAGGGTTGAAAGCACTCAAAGGTGCGATGGTGATGGGAAGAGACAAGGTTTGGTACAAACCTATTTAAGCTAGTTTATGATGCAGAGAATATTCATTGTTGGGAATTTAGCTAAAATTTCTTGTATCTTTATTTGAGTAGTATGTAGCGTGCAACCTCTTCCTTAAGCTCTAATGGGTTATTTTTTTTTTAACACTTACTTTTTTGCATTCCATCTTTGGCTGTACATTTATGGTGAAGAAATTTATTGACAGTTCGAAGGATTTCTTCATTCTTCAGGGCAGTGCTAGTGATATTCACCTTAGTTTTTCGATGCAAATGAATAGAATTAATACATTATTAGAGTTACTTAATAATATGACACTCTGTTATGAAAATGATGCAGTGAAAATCAGAAAAACAATTCTTGTTGATATCCAAAATTGTCTACAAAATCCACTTGAAAAGATAGAGTTTCTGCAACTTGAATCATAGTTACAAAGAGATGAGTTACAAAAACATAAGCAGCATGACACCCATTATTAGCCAAAAACTATTTATATCAGTAACATGGAGATTGAATTCCATCATGTGCCTATTTCAAGAGAAAATTTTATGCAGATGCAGAAGTTTAGTCTCCACCTCCAATGCCAATCATCAAACCTTGGGAAGAGATTCTTAGTAACAAACACAAAACTAGCCTTGGATATGATAATATATGTCCTTTGATATTCCAGACTATTCCAAGCCTATTCAATTTCAAAGTGTCTGATTTCCTTATGACATTTTACCTTCAGTCGTTCCAGTTTCTGCTCCTCCTCCACAACAACATGTTGTGAAATAACAACGCTATGATCGAGTTGGTCAATTAAAATATCATTGTTTTTATCTTCATCCATGTAATAATTTCCATAAAACCACTCATTATTAATACATATGCTTCAGAAACATGCCTTTTACAAGGACAAAGATTCATCTTGTCTGGATTGCTTTTTGGAAATGGGCATCAACAACCAAGAAAATGTTTGAGTCATATTTTTGAATCTCTTATAGAATATTAAAAGGCCTTGTAGTTGATTTTTCACCATCTCTCACCTTATGGTCATCTAAAAGTTTCAAAGCCACATCAAGCGAGCGTGAGCTACAAATTGCCGTACCATATTTAAAGCTGTAGTGAGAGACATATATGCCCATGATCATGTCATTGGTTGTTGGCTAGCCTTAAACCATCAATGTGAGGTTGAGATTCTCCCTCTTCAAAGAATTGGGGACACTTCCTCTAGCAGAATACTTCAACTTCTTACTAGTTTTGGAGAAGTTCTAGGAATTGCATTAAGTGTTCCAGAGTTGATGGTCATCCTTAAACCAGTATAGGTTGAGACCTCCCTTTCGAGTTGAGGTTCTCCCTTTTTTATGCGGGTTGCATACCTCACATTTTTAGGTTGAAGGTGTCCCTACTAAAAGAATTAGGATCACTTCCTCTAGCATAATACCTCAAATTTTTGATATATTTGGAAGAGTTTCGGGAACTAAACTAAGCATTCCAATGTTAGTGGCCATCCTTAAACCACCTCCTTATGCCAACATTTTAGACAACTCATTCAACCTAGTGTTGTCATGCCTACTTTGCACATTTTTTATTACAACTCTCTTCTTGGACTCATACATAGCACTATAGATTAAGAGGGGAATGTTCGACACGTAATCCTCCTAGGGTTAGTGTGGAAGGTGAATGATCAAAAGGAGTCCAAGAGACCTTGTAACATCAAATCCAAGGGTCACTCCAATGTACTATAAATATGTATCATTGCCAATAATAGATGAAAGATCATTTTTATCCTTCATCTTGTGTACATGTGTTTAACACCCTAATTACACCATAAGCCTCAATTATTACTTCTTATTCATCCTACATGATAAATAAATAAATTTTCATATTTTTTAGCGATTAAAATGATGATTATACAATAGTTTTGTTGATGATGGTTTAATTATATGTTTATATGTCAGAACAACATGTTACTACAGTTAATCTGGTACTCCAACTTGTCTAGTACATATTTGTGTGCTCATCCAGTGTTGAATTAAAGTTATTGTGCTCATCCAGTACTGAATTAAAGTTTATGTGCTCATATCATACCAGACTGTAAAAATAGTAAAAAACTCAAACTTCCAAATTGCGCCTTGATTTGGGTATAAATGGAAACAAATATTTACATATGGCCAAATGGGTTTCGAGAAAAAATAGCCAGCGACAAACCCCAGAAATTGTTTCTAAAAATTTACAACGGATAGAGAGATATCGAAGGATCTTCAACCCGAACTTGTAATCACTATATAAAAGCCCGTATTTTTGAGATTTCATTCTAAAAATTGTAAAATTTGTTTTAACCAAAATATTAGTTGGGATAATTCAGTTTTAACCATTCCTCCACGGATTTCATGTATAAATAAGCCTCATAGGGCTGTGAGAAAGAATAATTATTCCGTTATGTTCAATATTTTGTGATGGAGGAGGAAGATAGTTATGATTTCATTGTTTTAATTTGAGCTTAGTTTTCAATAAATGGAAGGTGACTGATTCCAAATTTATTGTGCATTCTTGGAGCTCATTTTAAGTTCCTCTAGTATAAATTTCCAGCTTGTGAGGGCCCGTCAAGATTGGTAATATGTTGCTCATTGTAGTTTTTATTTAAATGTTTCATTTTCCTTGTTTCCATGCATCTAGTATCATAGATTTCTTTGCAAACTCTATTTCTTAGGTTGTATGCTAGAATTATTTTTTCTATTTTGAAGAAAAAGAAAGGTTAATATAAGAGATCTCACCACTCACGTGCATATGTAATTAAGTGAAGACTCTTGTGATATCTAAAATTTCCTGCAATTTTTTTATTTAGTTTAATTTGGTTTTCTCATAGGTTAGCTAACCATTACATGAATCCATTGAAGGACAGAAAAATTGAGGTAAGCTACTCATGATTAATCACATGAAATATTGCGATATGAGCCTTTATGGCACAAGTTATTTATGTGTCTTAGTGATGAATCCTTACTGGTAATTTCATGCAGTTTGTTTCACTTTTCTCATATTATCTCTGACTTTAGATTAGGCTAGGCTCCAATCCTTCATTTCCCATGCTTGAATATCTAAGTCATTTACTCCCTGGTTGAAAATTTAACGTTGGGAATTAATAGTGTATACCTTTAGCCCGAAATTTTTGGCAATGTTGTCGGGGAGGTGCTAAAGGGATTAGAGCATAGTTGTTTTCACAAGTTTAATGTGTGATCTTAGTTTTAAGGAACCTATATGGTGGAGAGTGTACAATAATACATGAGTGAAGAGCCACACATCCACTATGGCGGGGTTTCTTCAAAGTCGAGTTATCTGTAATTGATTTTCTAGTTTCTTTTTCATATGCGTAGAATTAAACATAGGATCCAAAGCTTAATTTTTCTTTATTTTTATTTCCAAGTGATTTTTTCTGTAGATTGGTTCATGGAAATAAGAGAATCATAACTCGTGTGAACATATAACTTAGTGACAGTAGGGTCTTAGTAGCATGCTGGAGTTTCGAGTACAAGATTGGTTTTCTTGCATTTCTTTTTATGTGTGTTTCCTTTTCAATTCTCTAGGATTTTAAAAAGTTATTGGGTACTAAAATAACCCCCCTTATACACTACTCCATGTGTGAAATAGGACCCATCAACCAACAACAAGGACTCAAAGATGATCAAGAGTTTGGAATAAATCTCTCCATCCTAGCAGTAGTTGGGATCTCAATATCTACCTCTTAGAAAGAACAAATATGAGCAGTAGTCAAGAACCTATCGGCCTCGCTCGAAGTGATAGGAAAACAAGATTTCCATGAGCTACATCCACAATAATATATATAAGCATCCTACATTCACCAACCTATAAAGGAGATTGAAGAATCATTTGATGGAGATAAACTACCAAAACTTCAGATCGAGGAGTTCTTAACACGCATACCGCTAGATCTAGTATGCATCCAAGAAACAAACAATTTGAAAGAAGATGATCTGCATTACATGATAGAGGGATATTTTTAGAGTGGTCTAAATGAGAAAGTGAACCAAGAACATCAAGATTACCTTGAACATTGGTTCGAGATGACAAGTAGATTGAGCCACCACTCTCTTCTTTGATAACTCTTTACATCCCATCATTCAAATGAGCTGGTTCCTCAGGCTGGGGTACTTATTAAAGTATATTGTTCAAACCTAAATGTCATTATATTCATAATATTGTTATGCGCGTGGCTTCAATGTAAGTATTCATATAATTGAAAAGGGATCCTTTCTTAGGTTAGGTAGAATAGTAAATAAGTAAATAAGTGTTGCATATAGCTCTTAGTTTGGTGCACCATCATTTTTATGTCTTCTACAATAATTAGCACTATCAAGATGATACACTAATATTAAGGGAGTATTGTTTCTCCCATATTTTTAATATGTTTTCGGTTGATAGATATTTTTTCGAGTTCTCTAAATACATGAGGCCACGACGACTTTGTGGATTTTTGTAGGAATTATCTTTTCAGCTGGATTGGGAGAAGATCTTCATGACTGATTCATATTTTAATAGCATGTTCTTGCTCATCCGGCATTAGTATTATCCATCTCATACCTGTGCTCTTCCAGTAGCTGCATTCATCTGGTACATGTGCTCTTGGGGTACCTGCGTTCATCTAGTACCTTTGTTGATCTTGCAACTACACTAATTGTGGTCATGTGGAACCTGTTCCATTCTGGTACCTATGTACATCTAGTACCTGTGCTCATTCAGTTCCTGCGTTTGTTTGGTACATGTGCTCATCTGGTACTTGCACTAACTGTTTTCATCACGTACCATAACCAAATTTTTAGATTGAATGGTTGAATGAATGGCTTTTGATGAGACCGTGAGAACTATTGGTAAAAGTCCTTACCTAATAGTGTCTTCTGTTACTTTCCTAAAATTGGTTTCTCCAAATACTACACTTTAACCTTTATCAAATTTTCTCTAATATTTTTCTGAACTATTTTCCTTGAAGAAATTTACAGTTTAGGTAATCACTAATAATAAAAAGATAAAAATAAAGAATTCAACTATCAAACCACAAAATTTTTGTAACAACAAATCATTTTCAAGAGATTTCCTTTTCATTATTTATAAACAATTTCATATCATTTATAGTAGTAACTCATAGTCATGTCTTTAATTATGCCATAGGATTGCATAAAGTTAATATTCTATATTATGGAGCCCATAGCTACCTAGTACAACCTGATATAATCTCAAAGTTGGTTAATAGAGAATCCTTATTAAGACTTACAACAGAGTTGATGAATTCTCTACTCATAGTGGAACACTACTTTAAAGGCGAAAGCATAAATGAAAACTATTATTAGTAGAATTTTACATGTATTTTGGTTATTATTTGGTAGAATTATCCATCCAACATTAAAAATGACTCATCCGTGTTATTTCCTTTGATTACCTATAAGTAATCTAATTCACTTCGAAAGGTGTCATCCCACGCCTTTAAGGGGCTTTCTGGGACCACTCCCCCATCTACCAATTGCAAAAGAAATGACCACAATCTAAAACTAAAATGGTAGGAAACATGGGACTAGAGCTTTAAGTGTAAAATAGGTTTAGAAGGTTAACCCATCAAGGTGATGGACACCTATTGACAACGGGTACTGACCTGTGATACCACTAGGAAAACCCACCGGAGCTATGGAAACTCGCGGGAAATCGGTAATTCTACCTAAATAAGTTTAAACCAATCCAATGATTTTTGTCTACACATATGATGACTACTCTATAGCGTTACAATAAAAGAAGCATGCCTGGATGAATTCAAGCATAAAAATGAACTCCATAAATTTGCTGCTAAAGAATGGTCTTAAGCTAACCTTGATTCCTCTATCATTAGCTGTTCATACTATATCTAAGATGTATTATCTTAAGAGTGGGACCATGATCTTAGAAGCCTAATATACTCAACTACGAAATTTATCCGTATTACTTGAAAGACTATAAATACTTTGAGAGTGAAAAAGGGTTGACCAATTTCCTATGGGGTTTTCATTTGTTGAGACTCCTGATACTCTTTTATTTTCCTTTCTAAAGGAGAAGAACAAAATCCATACTCGCATTTATACATGACTCTCTGAGCATAAGTGTTGTTAATATTTTGATGAAGTTTGTATAAGCAAGGATATAGAAATATTTTCTATAGAATAGAAAATTTGGTTATACGTAGAGGATGAATATTCATAAGTGATTTTCGAAAACTGCTCAATTTTCATGCATTCATGGTAATTGTCATCAAATATTTATTGGAAATTTTAAAAGAATGTGGAATTATATCTAATTCATCATTATGATCAATTTGTATTTTCATGATCTTATGCTCTTCTTTCTTTGTGTTCATGATTAGCACTCATAAATTGTTGGTTCACAATTTTTTAGTAGCTCTTATATTTTTCTCTTAGTAGCTCTAAATTTGGTATCAGAAAGTTTGTAGCAGTTTTCATGAGGATATGCAAAATCTTGGGTTTGGAATGTTATCACTCAGTAATTTCTCAAGGTTAAATAAAGAAATAGTATGAGGTAACCACAAACCTATTTTTAAACTCTAGGATCTAGCCTTCCTAGGGTTCAGAGAGGGCTCTCTCTGTAAGATTTAACTTTGTTTTAATTATAAGATATTAGGCTAGTTATGATTGTGAAATTTGGTTTTGGTTGGATTTGGTTTGGTGGGAAAAATCACTTAATGAGATGGATAGTGGGAAATTTGATTGTCCTTTGGGCTAAGGAGTCAAAAGTCAAGTAGACAGGACTAGGATCAAGGTCAAAAAGTCAAATTTTTTCAGGCAAGATAGATAATCCTTTGAAGATCTTGGAAGGCTGTTTGGTGAAGTGGTTTGATTGGGATAAAGAGAAATGAAGGGTTATTTGATCCGGAAAAGGGAAGAAGTAGGTAGAGGTCAAACGAAAGAGGGAGCAATTAAGGGTTCCCTACTCTAGAAATGAACAGAAAACATAGAAATGATAAACAGTAAAGACAGGGTGCTTTTAAAAAATCTTGAAATAATACTCCTGTTTATTCATTCAAATTTGGAACACATATATGAATGCATGAAACAAAGAAGATAAACAATGACAAGTAGAAAGTACTTCACTTCAATGGCTCATCACATGAATCCTAAAATATTATGTTAGTTGATCTGATCCAGTCTACGACTCGCAATTTCCAACAAAAAACCTTCAATTCCAACAAAAATTACTATAGAAATATTCAGCAATTTATTCCACAATAATACTTCAAAGGATGAAGTATTTATACAAATTCAAAACTAAAATATCTTGAAAAAAATATCAAGATTGGTTTACAAATATCTCAAACTGTTTTACATAAATAGAACTTAATAAAAGGACACTAAAAAATAATGAATATATTTGGCACTATACTTATGGATTGATGGTGACAAAGAAGAGAATTCTAATTTGATATCAACTCTTAGTTGATGATGAGGCATCCAAGTCACTAACTGTCTCCTTCCATTGTGCATTTTGCTCCAAAAATTCTGCAAACTTGGGGTCTAATTATACCTTTGTATTTATCAATAAGAAATATATATGTAAATAGTGAAAGAGATTTTTGTATATAAATATATTACTAAGATAAACCTCTCTCTGTTTCCCAAAATTCAGTTCCCATTGTTCACAATAGGCTCTGCAAAAGTATGTGTAAAAAAAAACTTTGCATAGTCTGAAAAATAGGCTGTAAAGATGTGTATGTATCTCTCATTCTATAATACCTATGCATAAAGTGAGATAATTTTTTGTAGGTTGGCATATTAGGAACATAAAAATCCTCCCGTTTTCCAAAATTCATCTTGGATTTTCCACAATATTCTCTGCAAAAATATGACTTAAACAAGAAATTTCTGCAAAAATGTCCCTTCTTGCTCCGTTTTCATCTTTTAACCTTTTTGTTATTTTAACTGTTTTTCTTTTACTTTGGACAAATTTCATTGTTGGTGAAAGTATTTTCATCTCTGTTTAACCATTACTTCCTATGTATTTACTTTTAATTTTTACCTTGACTTCTCTATAACTTTGTTTTAACTTTCACTTTGACTTTCATCTGATACACTTTAACTCTGATGCTTTTTGACTGTTATGTTTTCATTGTCACTGTTAATTGTTATTTCACTTTTACCATTCACTATGTAATTTCATCATTCTGATCTCTCTCTAAATTTGATTTAATCCTTTATTTGTATACAAATTGTATGTTCAATGATGTTTTTGAATTAAAATTTGAGAATTTGGAGCAAACAATTTTGTCAACTAGTATTGAAAATGTTGACCCAATTTCATATTATGATAATAATCTGTAACAATCAAACAATTCGTTAATAAAACCCTAGTCTGAAGGGAAGCCAATAATGACTTTAGGGAATAGGTAATATAGTGAAAGGAGTTCTAGCCATAATAGGGGTTTTCTCATAATTTTGACCTTCAGATTTTGGGAACTATTGTTTTTACGTTTTTTGTACACTTCTATAAGATTAGACTGTTTAAAGAAGGTGTTTCTGGTATGACAGAGGTCTATTGAATAGTAATAGGCACAAACTGGCTTTCGTTTTGGTTTAAACCTTCAAATTTAGCTTTAAAACTAATCTTCAAACTCTTCACAGATTCAGGAAAAGGTGGAATCTGGGTTTTATGCTCTTCTTGAATAAACTAGACTGAAATGGTTCAATTCAGACACATAAGGATCCTGAATATTTGCAAGGGTTTCTCTAGTCAATCAAAGGGTCTTTAAAGTCTATAAAAGGTTAAAATTAGTTCAATTTTGATTTAAATACATATTGCAGTATCAAAATCCTAATTTTATTAGGGTTTAGCAGCGAATATGTTCTTTTGGGGCAGATACAGGTCTTTCTGTGGGAAAAATAGGCTTTACAAGGCTCAATTTCTTAGAAATTGGTTCTTTCAAATGAAGGGAAAATTATTTATCTTTGAAGAATACCTATTTGTTAAGGTATTTGGTCTTTTAATTGTTTATTAGGTGTAAAACAAGCTTCTGATGGCTTTGAAGGTTTCTGGAAGTCGAACTGTAGATTCTAGCAGTCTTTGAAAAAAACTATGGTGGCATTTGCAGGTTCTCTGGGTGCAAAACAGTATATCGGCTTCGTTTTGTTTAATCGGGAGGATAAATACAGTGAGATAGCATAGAAAAATGGATTAATGGTGCGATTTCAGAATTTATTAGGCATTTTAGGTTTAATATGGTCTACAATTAATGGCGGTCACATTGGGCGATGGGTGGTTTTCGGGCTTCAAAGGCTAGAATTAGATGCGATCCAATCAAAATGGGCCATGTGGAGGAGGGAGGGAAGGCTAAAACAACCTATTTAACATGGAAAGTAATTCTATTTTAGTCGTGCAACTTAAAATGCGATATGGTCAGTTGATCGTTAGATCTTGAAGGGACAATGTGAACGGTCACGATTGAATGTGAAGATGCTTAACGTTTAGAGGTGGGGTCTAGGGTTTTGGTAATATGGCAGGTGTTGGAGAGGTAAATCCCCTCTGCAGACAGAGGCGATCCCTACTAGCCCAAATCGGGTCTAGCAACAACCGAGTCACGCTAAGATGCATGTTCCTAGTTACAAAAGACCAAGATGCGACAAGAGGCATACCTTAAGTCCTACACTGCTGTTTCTTACAGAGAAGATGGTGCTTCCGTCTTTTGCTTTGGAAGATCACAATTATCCCGCCTAGCACGTTCGAACACTTGCACATACATGAAGAAACAAAACACAATGTAAAACTTAATACATGCAACCATATATCAGTTAGAGAAGATACAATTCATAACATAAGACATGAACATATGAATGGAACCGTAATCGAAGTTGTTTATTATTAATCACAACGAAAGAAAGATACAACCTGAGCTCTGACGCTGAATCTTCCTTCGGCGGGTCGACAGCGGAGCATGTCTCGGTGAAGCTCGTCGGGAATGGGACAAATCTCTCTCTCTCTTCGGCTTTGGCTCTTAGAGGCTGTCTGACGATAGTCTCCTTACTACTGATTCAACTCTATTCTAGCTAGCTTGCAAAGGGAAAATTGGAAGCTTATATAGATGGTGGAAGGGGAGTTGGGATCCCTACAATGATGGGATTGGTCCTATCCTCAAGGAAGCTTCCATGATAGGTGGAAAACTACTTCCCCTACATGGAGATGCAGAGTCAAACCTCCCAACTCATTTTAGAGACTCGTTTAGGAGTTGGTTGGAATCAAACTTCTGCCATTTATTTTTAAAAAACAATCCTTATTAAGCTTGGTGCGAGTAATACACTGAGACAGAGCACCAGTTGGCATGCCCTCTTTGGTGGATTTCCCCCATTGGCACGAGGGCTGAACTGGCCAGTCGCGCCAAGGCCAAAAGGACTATTTTTAGGGTTTTTTCTACAGTAAACTGTCTTCAGAGGAATGATTGTCCTTGTTAAGGGGGATGCCATGAAAGTGGTT
This sequence comes from Pinus albicaulis, assembly GCA_034641835.2. Classification (NCBI taxonomy): domain Eukaryota; kingdom Viridiplantae; phylum Streptophyta; class Pinopsida; order Pinales; family Pinaceae; genus Pinus; species Pinus albicaulis. The sequence goes on along the minus strand of CM076583.1, from coordinate 1,045,234,702 downwards.
TCAGGTCATGTCACTACTCACAGGTCATGGAAAAGGCCCTCCAATGTGTGGGACAGGGATTGCAGGGACAAAGATAAATTACTGTGTAATAGATGCCCCCTAAAGCATGAGGCCCGAGAGAGAGAGAGGCGTGAAATTATTTACTAGAATGTGTCCAAATGAAAACACTGCCATCGAAAAACCTGCATAGACAAGTACAACTGATATCTCAAATACATGATTTGTGGTATGGGTGCAACCATCCATAATAGAGTATACAATAATCAAGATCCGAGGCATGGATGCAGCCATCCAGTGAGGATCGATAAATAGACTCAGGTATGGTCGCAGCCATCCAATCAATGAGTCATGTGACCAATCATGATAATCCACAAAATCCACAGCCTGGATTCCAACAGACAAAATCTAGGGTCTTTCGCTCCATCTCAACCCGAACAGAGTACAAGTTCTAGCATGTGAATGAGTGAGCTGAAGTAGAACGTGCAAGAACATCATTTGATTACCAGCTAATGATGAAAGCTATTAACAGACGTGAGAGGAACCACCAATAATGACAATGGCCCTCAAGGTACTATAGGTACAATCCACAGAATGTGAACAGTGAACTAGCGTCAAACACCCGTAGAATCATCTGATCGAAGGCCAATGATGAAAACCTTGCGTCGAATGCGAAGAACCTGCCATTGAGGCATGCAGGCTCCAAGGTACCGGAAGGGAGTCTCTAGATTAGCTTCCTGGATAATGAGCTGAAGTCGACAGGAAGTAACCTTGATCGAAGGTGGGCCATAGGGTTTCCCACATCATCGACGTGAGACAGAGGAACATAATGTTTGTGAATCAGGATCAGATGAGAATCAGAGGAAGGTTGAAAGTGTAGAGGTCAACTTCTCTTGAACATATCTGTAGCATGATAGTGGATTTGGTAGTATTTAACATCAAAAGTTTAGAGGTCATGATGACGAGGCAAAGAGCAGATGAGAGGTCAAAAGGGATTACCCAAACCCACGGAGGCAAGCATAAAATGAGATGAGATGTCCCCAACCCGACACAAATGCAGACAAGTGCCATGTTCAAGAGTGACATACTGTCGACATGACGATGATACTGGTTGCATTTTCCCCACCATTTCTGGCATGTACCCCAATTATTTTTGAAAACAAGCTTGAAGGGGATAACATATGCTTGTGCTATAAGTTCGTCCTTTGGACAAATCCAACCTAATACATTTAACGAGCCCTAGGAAGGAGGAACTCGAGTATCGTCATTACGACTGAATCGGATGTCATCAGGTTTTAACGAGTCTGAAAAAGGGAGAACTCGGCGTCTTTTCATGTTTAGAGAGTTTGAAAAGACAATGGAAAAGTAAACTCCAACAGTCTCTTTTCGTAAATAGTTCCTCAGATCTGAAATGGTAGAAAACTATGTCTGAGAAAGCCTCCTAGTCATGATAGGCTAGGGTATTCCTTTTTCGTAAATAATCTATCCCAGCCCGAAAAAGGGGTAAACCTATACTTGGTAGATGTCGTTTCACAACCAATTTAATGAGATCAAAACAACAAGTGACTCGGAAATCTTTTCATGTTTAGAGAGTCAGAAAAGAGTTGAAAGATGACTCCAGAAATGACCTTTTCATGTTTTTACCAAGTCCGAAAAAGTATAAAATACAACTCGTATCGTCGTCCAAGCTGCATGAAAACCCATTGATGCACATGAAAGCGAGCGTAAAATCCATTTTTCGACAAAATATAATAAAATATTGGAAAAATGAGTTTCAAAACCTAATTTTGACTTTGAAAAGTTATAAATATGCCAAAAATAGTAAAAACATATTCACTTTTACTTTTTACCTCTTGTGAGAGCAACAGTGAGCTTTTGCTGTGCAAAATTGCGACGGCGATTGTGGTCAATCCAGTACGTCATTCCGGTTCTCCTTCGTTCCAGGTAAGAGGCGCTCTCCATAGCTTTGTTTGATTCTTTTTTTTATAGATTTCCATTGTGTTTTTGGATCCTTGAGGGGACCTTTGAAAAATTAGGGCTCGGCCAATTGGCGCGGGTATCGGGCACGGACCCACGCCAATTGGCTCATTTTTGAAAAGGGGTTGCGCCAGTTGGCGCGAATGTCAGCAAAACAGTCGTGCCAATGGTGCAACCCAAATTTTCACTTGAATTTAACAAAATGTGAGCCAATCAGATGAATTTCTGAATGTTCCAGAGATCTAATGAGGTGTTTATGACCATGTTGGTGCAGATACACATCCACAATGGTGATCGAGTGGAAGGAAAGGGAGCATGGTGAAGAAGATGAAATGGCCATGCAGAATGAAGCATGCATGAATACTCTCCAAAACTGTGGTCTAAAAAAGTTCTTCCTAACACCATTTTTGAGAGCACAACCTGAGTTACTATAGTATCTGATCAGCATTTGGGACGAGAAAGAAGAAAAATTCAGGCTAATAAACCAAGTGTTGGAGCTTGAAGTATCCGACGTCCATTTCATAACTGGATTGTCCCGCAGAGGTCCAGTTCCAATCTTGACAGGTACTAGGCCATCTGGTGAGAAAATGGAAATGGTGATGGCAAGAGTGTGCCCAGGGGCATGGACAGGATCAGGCAGTGGGAAGGTCGATATCCACACGATCCTCGATCTAGCACTCTGAGTAGTGCTCCACACCATTACGCAGGCTGCGAGGGCGCAGGCACCGCATGAGGCAACCAAAGCACAACTCCTCTTAGCATCTGAATGCATGAACCTGACACTTTTTGATTGGGCCACTGTCATAACAATGAACATCAAATGGCAGCTGACGAAGTGTAAGAAGGCCAAACTGCAATAGTTTGGGTGTGGTTCCATCTTGGTATCATTCATCCTTGAACGATTACCAATTTTCTAGGGCCAGGGGGTGATAGTCGCCGAGCCATCATTGAGGGAGCCAAGAATGGCTCGATGGGCAGCACTCATGCCCAGATCATGAGGGGGCCAAAAAATTTCATGGAGGTCCGACTTTTTTGTATGGCTACGGTGACAGCTGATCATCGTTGAGGATTGGCCCTATGCCAGTACCGACTTCACGGGAGACCCAGATCTTCCACTCCCGGAGGGGGATGACTGGGATGAGGAGCTGGGTAAGAATCTTTTTTATTTTATGTATTTATGATTTTGTTTGTGATACATGCCTATTCTAAAAAATAATCCTATATGTATGCAGACGTTGGCCCAGAGAGGCCCGCCGGGATGTCGCCCATCGCATGGAGGACCCCTCTTGCAGATGATCCTCAAGCTGAGGGTGGCGAGGGAGGTGAGCTAGTCCATAACCTGAAGGGTATCACCGAGGGGATCCCAGATTATGCCCGCCTGGCAAATGTCCCGATGGCTTACCAGAGGCACACTGTGGGGGTGCCTAGTCGCCTCCATTGATTACTGAGGCGATTGGTGCATGCAGTGACATACTACCATGAGCACCACACTGATTAGTCATCTAGGGATTTTATATGCATATTTTTAAGAGACATGTTGTCTTCGACCATTATTAAAACAAACATGTATATTTTTTGATTTTATGTGATGTACACAAACTACAAACTATTCGACATATATATATATATATATATATATATATATATATATATATATATATATTTCTGGATGGATATTTTTTACATATGATGATGTTTTTACAAGTTGCGTAAATGTCTATCTAAAGCCATATTCGCTACTGCATCTGTTAACGCATTCATGTGTCTGGGTATGTGTTGATATGTAATGTAATAAAAATTTATTTCCAGTAAACAAATACGTAGATACAGTCGTAAAATGGATGGGTTTCTAACTGAATAATGACCATTAAGTTGTAACACTACAAGCTGTGAGTCCAGATATATAAGTAATGCATGAATATCGAGGTTAACAGCCTCGTTTAATAATTCCAAGATGACACTATACTCCGCAACATTATTTGTGGTAGGCCCTAGACAAACACATTGTAGATTGACTAAGTCACCAACAGGATCGTAGACTACCCAGGCTGCCGAGGACAGATTCATGGTACTGCGGGAGGCACCATTCGTGAAACCGACAAAAGGAGTAATAGACATCTGCACAATCAGGAAGACCTAATCAGCAGAAAGATGCTTACAAAGCACACCACACCACACATGCACAAAAAATGAAATCACTCACTTATGTACATACACACCATGCAAGAATATCTCAAGCGTAGTCCTTTTTGAGGTACAACCCATTTCTAGGCTGTGCCATAGGAATACCTTTGTAGTCGATTAGCTCATAGGCCCCATTTTTTAATACTCGTTTGATGATATAGGGCACATGCCACATGGGCTGGAATTTGCTCGCTCCAAGTTTATCGTGTGCTTGGTCATATAGGAGGAGGAGGTCCCTTTCAATGAAAGAACGTGGAGAAACCGATTGATCGAAGTGGGCGTTGACCTGCTTTTTCTGTGCCTCAATAACCAAGGCATCCAAGCGGCGGGTTTCATCCAGTTGTTTCAAATACAAGAGATTTTATTCCTCTGGAGAAGTGTCGGGAAATAGTTCCACATCCAACTTCAAAGAAGGAATTTCACATTCAACTGGGAGAGTCGCTTCCAGACCATAAACCAATTGGAAAGGTGTGAATCCGGTCGCGCTCCTTACAGACGTTTGATAAGCCCAGAGAGCTGAGAACAATTGGAGATGCCAATTGGATTTGTGGATACCAATTGTTCGTTGAAGCATCGTGACCAATACCTTGTTCATGACCTCAACCTGGCCATTCGCCTGGGGGTAGTATGGCGTTAAGCTATCATGGTGTAAGCCCAACTTTGATGTCAGCTCAGCCATCATGTAATCCCGAAAATGAGTGCCATGATCGATGAAAATGGCTTGAGGGAATTTGAAACGTGTAATAACATGGTTGAAAATAAATTGGGTAGCTGTCTTACCGTCGGCAGCTAATGTAGGCATCGCTTCAACCCACTTAGTGAAGTAGTCCACGGAAACGATTATATAAGCATGCCCCCCAACCGAGTGAGGGTTACATGTCATAAAATATATGCCCCATTTAGCAAAAGGGCCTACGGTAATGACAGGATGCAAGGGTAGGGGTGGCATGCACATCTTGCGCTGAAAGCCCTGGCATGCATGGCATTTTCGAACTGCAACAATACAGTCTTTGAATATAGATGACCAGAAGTAACCTGTAGGCAGAATCTTCTGGGCGGTGGCATATCCGGACATGTGACCACCACAAGCACCACTGTGAAATTCATTCAGGACTCTCTTAGCCTCTTCCAAGGTCAAGCACCGGCGGAGCACATAATCAACTCCGACACGGTACAAGGTACCTCCTACAATGTGGTAGGGTTGAGATTGATGTCGAACGTGATGTTGAGCATCCTTCGTCAACTCAGACTGGAACATGGATGTTTTAAGATACATAATAATTTCACTGTACCATGGATCACGAGTGCTGATAAGAAAGAGTGTTTCATCCGGGATATGATCCTCGAATTGGGATGGAACAGATTTTGTCGGGAGAGAGAAAATAAGATCAGCAAAAACCAATGATTTCGTCGACTTAGCAGTGGTGAACTATAAATCGAAATCTTGAAGGATTACAATCCATTTGGAGTACTTTCCCCCCAGCAATTGTCGAGACAGGATGTATGTCATGGGGTTGCAGTCAGAAACCACGGTTACTGTACGCAACAGGATGTCATGGCGGAATCACTGAACATCCTGGACCACAACGAGCGCCAACTTCTCGACGTGGGCATAGCTCATTTCTGTTCCGAAAATATTCCGAGATAGATAGTAAACTACGTGTTCATTTCCATCATCGTCATCCTGTACTAGAACCATAGCTATCGTGCTAAACGCAAAAGCCAAATAAAGGGTAAAATCACGATGATAATTGGGAGGATGTATCAACGGAGCGTTAACGAGCAATGTTTTAAGATTATCAAAATATTCCTGGGCAATCTCGTCCCAATGGAAGGGAACGTCTTATTTCAAAAGTCGCGTAAACCCCTTGGCCACTTCCGCATAGTTCGGAATAAAGCGCCGTAAGAAGTTGGCTTTCACCTGTAGACTTTACAGTTGATGTAACAAGGATGGGGATGGGAGGTTAACGATAGCCTCGACCTTGAGGGGGTCAAGGCGAATCCCATCTTTGGAGACGATGAATCCAAAAAGATGACCAGAATCTATGCAAAAGACGCACTTATGAGGGTTTAGCCTAATATTGTAACGTCTGCAGTGGAGGAAAATATGGCAGAGGTGTTCAGGATGGTCCTCACACCGAGCTGAATGGGCCAAAAAACCGTCCAGATATGGTTGAAAAATATGACGTATGTCATGGAAAGCATAGGACATAGCACGCTGGAAGGTGGCTCCAACGTTTTTTAAGCCGAACGGGAGCTTTTTGTAAGTGAAAGTACCCCACGGATAGATAAAGGCAGTCTTATGTTGATCAACGGGTAAAATATTAATTTGATTGTACCTGGAGAAGCCGTCCATAAGGGAATAAATCTCACTTCCCGCGTAGATGCACTGGGGATGCACTGGGCGTAGATGCTGACGCACGGGTTTCGCACCTGGATAGATAGGAATCTCGTGCACGACAATGCTAGGATCAATCCCAGGAATCTCTTCATAGGAGCATGTGAAAACATCTATGAATTCACAAAAAAGGCTCTTGTAAACTTGTATCTCTTCGGGAGAACAAGTCACTGCCACATGAATGTTCTCCACTACCCCCGGTTTGATGGAGATGTCGATAGGCATGGTTTGAGTGACATTACTCAGGTTTCCCTTTGAAAGGACCTCATGAGTCAATATCAGTGTTTGAAGAGGCAGAGTGGGAACCTGAGATGCGAAGCGCTCTAGAAAATCAGACATTGCCCCCAGGCTAGGCATGAACAAGGAACGATGATGCCCATCGCTCCAGGGTAGATCTTCAAGAGACATCATTTCAAAAATAGGTTCATCAGAAGGGAAAAATTCTCTTAAAGGATCGGGTGAATCTGCATCGCCCAGCCAAGGGGATTGAGAATATATATCTAGAGTCATGCTCGAAGGAGCATGTTCAGGAGGAGGAGGATCAGATGCGGTGACAATTTTGCAATAATTAATCTCAACTGGAGTTAAAGGCATCGATTCTCTGAAAGAGGTCACCTGTTCAGGCGAAGGGATGATCCAAGGGTCATCTGACCTAGAGATCATGTTAACTTGAACGGTGTGCGGTGGTGGCGTGGGAAAAATACCCATGAGGACGGGGTCCTTGAAAAGACCGGGTCCTACACTGTTGGGGGGATTAGGGATTTGATCCACGTAAGGAACGTTGTTCTCAGAGGATGAAATGAAGAAATACAACTGATCAAAAGTGATAATTCTGCCCTCATGAGGGAACTTCAGAAGCCGGAAGAGGGTGGACGAAATGCATAGCATGGCGTGAGTCCAACTGCGACCAAGAAGAAGATTGTAGTTGAGCTTGGCGTCAACCACTTCTACTTCTGCGTTGACTGTCTTACCCTATAACATGATCGGAAAACTCTCGAGAACACCTAGGGGTTTAGATTCCCAACCATCAAATGCCTCTAGGGCATTGGGAGACGAACTGAGAGCTGGAGAGCCAATGGCCTTCTAGTAGGTAGAAGACATAACACAGGTGGAAGCACCTTCGTCCACAACGGCTCTATGGATGTTGAGGCCATTGATCCCGACTTGGATAACAAGAGTGATTTGATGTGGAAGTTGGGGGACAAAATTTTCTAGGTCGAAGGTGAGAATACTAGAATCGGTGGGATCGATTCCACTGATTGCGGACAAAAGAGCTTTCCGTTGCGATGGGAAAATTTGAAGCACTTCCAATGCAGACATTGCAGAAGGCACCTGTGCCAAATCCTAAACAATGCTGTAGTGCTGAGCGGCACGGGTGTTTCAGTTATAGGAAGATTTTCGTAGAACAAATTTAGAAGGTGGCCTCACAACAGGTTCAACGTTGGGCTTCTCAATTTCTAAAGGACTAGAGAGAGGTGGGGGAGGTGGGCCATCAACAAATTCCTTCCCAGCTGCCTGACGTGATCCAGCATAACCCTTCGAATGCATAGCAATCGAAACAGGTGTAGCACCATTCATCATAAAAACTTCGGACCCAAATGGTGCAGATGGTGAAGGCTGCTCAACCATCTGGGTCTGCTGAGACGGGAATGGTTCTTTGAGAACTGTCAGAGTCCCTTTGGAGCCTTTCAGAAGTTGACTAACTTCAGATCGTCGGGAACAATCTTGGGTATAATGGTCTCCTTCACAGATAAGACAGGGGTACTTCGGTTTACGTTGGGAACCATTGTCAGCACGAGGTTTAGAAAATTCTGGTTTCGGGGCATCGAGTTTGGATTTTCCTTTGCCCTTCTTCTTTCCTTTGGAGGCATTTTCTGTAGGATTAGCCTGAACGACATTGGCCTCACAGTTTTACCAGAATCCGGAGGGACGAGAACAACAGAATTATTGGAAGAATTTGACTTCTGCTTCCTATTAGAGGACTTCCGAGAAGTCTGAGAAACAGAACCAATAACACCGTCCACCGATGGGGTAGCTGGTGCTTTAGAGGTCCCTAGCTATGGGGCATCAGTGAAGATATCATAGAGCATGCCAGAAAGAGTACACAAGATCAAGGTACTGGGCACGGGCGATGGCTTGTTCTTCGGTCACACATGCCCCCATAGTAATATCTTGAGCAATCTTGCTAATGAAGGAGGTAGTGAACCAATGAGTTAGCAGTTGATCATGTACATCAAACATGATCAGTCTAGGATGACGTCGCCACTCATGAATATGATCAGATATGTGGGTGGCTTTATCTTGGTTGAGAGAAGTCAGGAGATGAGTCTCGGCTTCGTAACAAACCGGTAATTGGAAATGTGTCAAAAAAGCCATGGCTAACGTATTGAAGTCTTGAAAGATATCGCGGGGTAATTATATATACCACTTAGCGGCAGCAACGGTAAGAGTGTGCTGGAAAAGACATAGACGAATTGAATCATCGACCTAAGAGTTTGACGAACACCAAAGATGGTAAGTCATCACATGAGCTTGGGGGTCCTCTCCAATTTTACCTTCAAATTTAGGACAGTCAACGTGCACCTTGGTTGGAACCGGAGGCCAATAAGGATTGTGAAGAATCAAATCATTGGTCAATTTAGAAACATCCGGCAATTCCAACATAGCAAGGAACATCAACTGAGGATTGAAAGGCATACCAGGCCCTCGATAAGGACCTGTACCTGTACTCCATCCTGGTTGAGCATAACTTTGCCCCCATTGGTTCTGTCTCGGGGGATTCCGACCATAGGGGGTATAAGCCGTATAGTTAGATTGATACGGTTTCTAATAACCAGTGTATAGGGGTTGATGACCGGGGTATGGACCCTGATTATATGTCGGCCCCGTTTGAGCAGTATATGGATTTGACTGCTGAGTATAGGTATAGCCCGGTTGTTGAAGGTAATAACTAGAACCTTGGGGCAGGTTGTAAACCGGTCGAGATTGACCTTGAAGATAATAACTGCCTTGGGTTTGAGCGGGATGTTGGTAAGTGGGGCCCTGCTGAGCCTGATAAGTTGGGCACACAGGCGGATTCAGCTATGGCATAGATTAAATCAGCTGTTGAGCAGGGTTGACTGGATGTGCAAGCTAGCCTGGTTGGAGAGGTCGACCTGGCTGAGCGAGCTGCCCTGGTTGAACAAGTTGACCCAGATGAACATGTTTCCCTAGTTGAATAGGTTGACCTGGCTGATGAGGGACATCGGGCTGCCCCGGATGAGCCAGTTGGCCTGGTGGCAGGATAGGGCCAGGTTGTGCTTGATAACCAGTTTGACCTGTAACAGGACCATAAGAGGGTCCTGGCTATGCAACATTCAGACCAATAGGAAACTGTGGTTTCAGAGGTTGCACCATAGGTTGAGAGGGTTGAATTTTCCCCCTAGGACCGTAAAACGATCCCGGTTGGTACCCTGGTTGGCCTATGGGTCCTAGAGGTTGCCTTGGTTGGAACACAGGGTGAGGCTGCATAGGTTGACCTTGAGGGTTGTAGGACTGTCCTTGCGGACTGTATAACAACCCTTGATGGCCCAAAGGTTGGCCCTGTAAGGGTTGTCCTTGCGGGTCATATAGATAACCAGGCTGGCCTGAAGGTTGGCCCTGGAAGGGTTGTCCTTGCGGGTTGGAAGGTTGCCCAGCCTGGGCAGATAGATAACCTTGAACATATTGATAAGCCTTTGGAGCAGGAAAATGTAGAGGGTTTCCTTGCTCATCGTACTGATATGGAAAAATATAAACGGGTGTACCATCCTGTGCATAATGGGAAAAGTAAGGATGGTTGGGATCTTGGGAGGACTGACCAACCTCGGAGTTCGACTGCTGTAGAGACAACCGATACTCCTCAGGAGAGATATTCTCCGGAATAGCAGATGCTATGTAGACGTCTTCAAGAAGTGACGCGGTCCTGATGGACTGAGTAGTAACAGTGGGCGTAGATGTAGCTACATAGACAGTAGGCCTAATAGATACTGATGTGACCTGAGGAGATGATGTGAGGGGTGTCCTTGTAGACATTCCTAACGAAGGAATAACCGGCATCGTAGATGGAGTTGATACTCCCATAGAGGCGACAATGGCCACAATCTGACTTAAAGATCTATACCTCGCTGGAAGCGAAGGACCAGGCGAAGACGTGATAGATAATTCAGGGTTGTTTTCTGGGAACATCTGGTAATATTCACCAGATGTAGGGATTTCCTCACTAGGAGAAGGACTGGATGAGTCCATATCTGACCCTGCCGCTAGATATTCTAAAAGACGACGAGGACTAGGAGGAATAACAACAGCTAAAAAATGTGAACCTGATGTAAGAGGAGGGAAATATTCCCCTACTCCAAATCCAAACCAAGCATTGGATAAGGGCCAATTGAACTCAACTGTTCCTCCAAAGGGAAGCTTAGATAGAACCGGTCCCCCATCAGGAAACTCAGAGACAATGGGCTGCTGAGGTTCAACAGAGGATTGAGATACCTCTGATGAATCATCTATGTAAGGACTACCAGTAGACGAAACTGAAGGTTCTGCCACTATGACAGTAATGAAAAGAGGAAGAGATCAAACAAAAGCACATGGGAAAAACCAAGGCACACAATCAAACGGCCAACAATCAAACTCTAAAAGGGTGTGTGATCACAGGTGATTTATTTTACCACATTTAAACTTAGAAACTTTACCGTTTCATGTTTTAAGAGTCGAGAAACGAACAAAAGGTGACTCTATCTCTTTCAATTTGGAAACAAGCATGAAAGGACAAGCGCTTGATGATCCTTTCAAATTTAATGAGTCAAAAAAGATCAAAATGACTACTTTTGAACTCTAGGCAAAAGGGTGTACCAGATATCCATGAACTGGAATATTCACCTTGGTTTCAAAATGAAAGAGAAATCAACCAAGGACTTGATGTACGTGCAGGCAATCTCCCTGAATGCTGTGTCCGGTGTATCACGGGTATAAGGCAATAGACTCGGCTTCCTACAGATAAAGGATAGCAACCTAGTGGGGTCTCCCTTTATATACGCAACGGTACGGGGAGCACAAGTCTGTACTAGTTCTGTCTAAAGCCAAGAGGCGAACGACAGCTACTAGGTTTAACAATGCCGGAACACGTCACTAGCCTAGACCTCTAAATATTTCGTTAATGTTTCAATGCTGCCTTAAGGTAAATTGAACAAATTTTATAGTTGATCTTCAGTTATGTTTCAATTTTCAGGCCCTACCGAATGTTATGTCTCAAAATCCTCTAAATGCACACTACATGCCACAATATATCACTTTGTTCGATGAATAGCTAACTACAGGAAGGTTGAGAGCTTTCACACAATAACAAAATGATCACAAAACAACCACTAGTGTCTCTAATGCACGCTAATGAAACTAAAAGCTTTTCCTTCGGAATTATATAACACTAATAAGACAGAAAAATTTTCAATTTTCACTAACCAATCAAAAGCAAAGAGACTTGTTTTTTGTATTTTCAATGTTTAAGAGCAAAATGCACTAAACAAAACGAAAACTAATGGAGAGATCAATTTGAGAAATGATAGCGGAAGAGTAAAGACAAGCAAGTTCACTCAACGGAAAACACACAATCAGACCTCAAACTGATGGAGAAATCCCCCAAATCAAAGAGGAATCCCAAAGACTCAAATGAACCGTGTAATCTAGGCTTGAAACGAGAAAAAGTGAAACTCGAATGAGAAAGAGAGAAATCACTCAAATAACGCAATAAAACAATGGAAAACCACCAAAAGAATGCAAAGAAGCAATAACGAAGTTGATTGGACAAATGAAGACCAAAAATTCCCATGGGAGGCTCAACAGACTATAGCACCTAGATGCCCTAGGGCTAGAATGTAAAACAGATAGAAGAGGGCAAATAACCAGAGGATAGAGGTCACACACAGTTAACCAAGGCTTCAAGACACTCAGGCAGTCGAAAAAATGACACCAAAACCAAAAATCAAGCTCAGAAGGCTCATAAACAAGCAAACCTTGGCACCACACAGGATTGGCACGACTGTCTGGCTGCAACTAGCGCTAGAACAGGATTGGCACGGGGGATGAACTAGCAACAAGCGCCAGTTGGCGCATCTGTTAGGGGAAAAACTGCGCTAGTCGAGTTTACAAATGTCAAAAATAAAAAAGAGCAAACAGGGAGCAGATCAGGTATGGTGAGGCTAAACAGAGGTTTAACACTAGAAAAAGCGAACCAGAAGAGCTGATCAAGCAGATAAAGACCAAAATCAACTGAAAAGACAAGACAAAATCCAATCAATGTGTCCCCAGTGGATTCGCCAGTTTGTTGGAGAGGTAAATCCCCTCTGCGGACAGAGGCGATCCCTACTAGCCCAGATCGGGTCTAGCAACAACCGAGTCACGCTAAGACATAGGTTCCTAGTTACAAAAGACCAAGATGCGACAAGAGGCCTACCTTAAGTCCTATGTTGTTGTTGCTTACAGAGAATATGGCGCTTCTGTCCTTCGCTTTGGTAGATCACAATTCTCCTACCTAGCACGTTCGAACACCTGCACGTACACGAAGAAACAAAACACAACGTAAAACCTAATACATGCAACCATATATCAGTCAGAGAAGATACAATTCATAACATAAGACATGAACATATGACTGGAACCATAATCGAAGTCGTTTATTATTAATCACAATGAAAGAAAGATACAACTTAAGCTCTGACATTGGATCTTCCTTCGGTAGGTCGACAACATAGCAAGTCTCGATGAAGCTTGTCGGGAATGGGACAAATCTCTCTCTCTTCGGCTTTGGCTCTTAGAGGCTGTCTAATGATAGTCTCCTTACTACTAATTCAGCTCTATTCCAGCTAGCTTGCAAAGGGAAAATGGCAAGTTTATATAGATGGTGGAAGGGGAGTTGGGATCCCTAAAATGGTGGGATTGGCCCTATCCTCAAGGAAGCTTCCATGATAGGTGGAAAACTACTCCCCCTACATGGAGATCCGGAGCCGAACCTCCCAACTCATTTTAGAGACTCGTTCAGGAGTTGGTTGGAATCAAACTTCCGCCATTTATTTTTTTTAAAAAATCCTTATTAAGCTTGGCATGAGTAATACACTGGGACAGAGTGCCAGTTGGCACGCCCTCTTCGGTGGATTTCCCCCATTGTCGTGAGGGCTGAACTGGCCGGTCGCGCCAAGGCCAAAAGGGCTATTTTTAGGGTTTTTTTACAGGAAACTGTCTTCAGAGGAATGATTGTGCTTCTCAAGGGGGATGCCATGAAAGTGGTTTCAGGTCATGTCACTACTCACAGGTCATGGAAAAGGCCCTCCAATGTGCGGGACGGGGATTGCAGGGACGGTGACAAATTACTGTGTAACCGCAGGATAGGTTTTTAACTTTATAAATATACATTTATAAAGTCAAAACTTTATGTTATATGATTGGGCGGGGGTTAAATCTTTTTATGTTTTCAACTTAAAACATTTAACAAATTTTTTGATGATATTGGCGTGGGTATGTTTATTAGATGGCAAATAAAACATTAATAAATGTTTTAATACCATAGGGAGGTGGGATATTTGTATATTTGATATGTTCAAACCTATGGGGATAAATGGCAGGTTTTATTTTCGTTACATGGGATAATTTAACATAGGTTTAAACTTTAAATAATGGGTTTTTTGGGGTTATTCATATATAAAGGATTTATTAATATAGGGGAAGGGTATAATTTAGGTATTTAATAATATAAGTTAGACATTAATATGAAATGAAGGTGTAATGTATGAAATGAATTAAAATACATAATTTAAAACTAAGTATAGTGTAAAAATAGGCAATAAAGCATAGTTTTGTCCCATTTTTGTTTTCTACACATAAACTTAGGATAAATGTATTTTGTAGTTTTTTGAATGAAAATGAAATTAGTTAAGTAGAGTTTTTACTTTTACTAAGGAAAAATGTGTTTTACTTAGGAAAAGGGATTACAATTTGGAAAAAGGGTGAATATGCTGATGAAATTGGTTTTATGTAGGGAATTCAATATTTTTAACCAATCAGTTATTGAGCCTTGGGTCTGGTCCCAACAGAAGTCAGAGAAATGCTCTGAGCCTCTTTAACTGAAGGTTTCGAATAGTGGATCATTGTGGGGGAGGTAAAATTAGTAATTTTTCCCGATGATGCTTTATTACATGCCTTTCACAACTACTTTCTACCTACCCATCATTATTATAACATTTTTTACCTCATTTGCATGGGTGCATTTAAGCTTCGAACCCTAAATCCATTTTTCTTTCAAAGCATAAATCTATCTAATTCTAACCTTATTTCACCCAAGGGCTCAGATTAAACTATTGAGCTCCTCATTTATTCTCTAAATATCTATTGATTTGTCAATTTTAAACTGTTTGACATATCTTTATTCTCTATCTAAAACATGAAATTCAAAGCATAAAAAGTTAAGATTAAACTATTTAACTAATCATGGATTATGGCATTTTGAATAATCTGCACATAATCATTATTCTTGCAATAAAAGTAAATAGTAGTGGCATTTTGAATTGCTGACTTTCAAGTTTTATTTTTATCTCTTTTTTCTTTTGGGGTCTATTTTTCCTAAGTCCTTTGATCTTTATTTTATGAATTTTACCCTCTTTTCATTTTTTTTATTATTTTCAAATATGGGAAAACAACTTGCAGAAAGCAAGATATGTACATATTTACAAGACTATCAAAGTCAATTCAAAAATTATGAATCCTATTATTATAGGACCCTAACATGGAGGAAAATAGGTCGTCAGATCCCTTCCATATCTTCGAATTCCTAGCAGTATCTCTAGCATCTTCATCCAATTCTTTTTCTCTTCAGCCGATCAACATTTGTTCTCTTCGACTTTCATCAACCTCCATCAGTTCGCAACCTTGCTCAATTTTATATTTAAATTTTAGCTGTCCACATCATGATTCTGCATACATTTCATCATGTTCTGCATAGTTTCCACTTCAACATGCATTAGAATTTAAAGAAAAGGTAACTTGAGGTAAAAATAGTACAAATGTTTTTAATTTAATAAGAACTAGGAAAACATGATGTATAACAATTATTACCCAACCCACACTCCGCTATGAATTATCAAAACTACACAACAAACCCTTGATCTTCATTCCACTTGTCATAATGAATAATATACTCTGATGGTAAGAAAAATAAATGAAAAGGAAATATGTGGTATACAAATACAAAGAAACATAGTGTCATAAGTCATCTTAAAGAGGATGAAATCATTCTTTCTTATACAAACAAATAACCACAAAGTAAATGTTTTTCTTAAAATTGATGTAATATACAAAGTATAAAGACATCCAAGTTCATAGGACCACCATTCACCATCACTCTCCTACCCTATCCACTTCTTGTGTGGTAGTTTCCAAAGTTTCACCTCATCAGAACCAACACCTACACAAAATAAACAACGTCACATAAATCTAAGAAAAATGTCATAAGTTCTTCACCTTGTTTGCATGAGGACATGAAAATCCTTGGATTTGGGGTAGTGTTTGGATCCCGTTTTGTCATATTTTTTTCTATATAAATACACTCATCATTACGCATTATCCCCACATTTTGTTAATAATATATCCCTAATTACACCACAAACCTCCATTATCTCTTGTTATTCATCCTATGTGGTTAATACATAATTTTTCATATTTTTTTAGTGATTAAAATGATGATTATACAATACTTTTTATCATAGTGGTTTAATTATATGTTTCTATGTCCAAGAAACATGTTCCTAGAGTTATTCCGGTACTCCAACTCGTTCATTGTTTATTGTGTGCTCATCCAGTATTGACTTAAATTTACTGTGCTCATCCATTACTGAATTATTTTTTTTTGCTCATCTGGTACTATATTGTTCCCATCCGACACGAAAATGGATACTAAAAATCTCAAACTTCCAATTTGCGCCTTGATTTGCATACAAATGGAAAAATATATTTACAAACCGCAAATGGGTTTCGAGAAAACATAACGAGTTATAAATCCCATAAATGGTTTCTAAAAAATAGGCAAGGATAAAGAGATATCGAAGGGTCTTTGACCTGAATTTGTAATTTCTGCATAAAAACAAGATTTTGTTGGGAAAAATACTGAGAGGGGAGGGGTAGGGCTGAATAATTTTTCTTTCCTTTCTCTTAAAACCATATATATCTAGATATCTAATTATGTCATTACTTAGAGTATTGTATCATTGAGCATGAACAGAAATAACAGAACAAACCATCAAGCATAAGCCACACATATGAACACCAAGATTTAAGGTGGAAACCCAATTCGGGAGAAAACCACCGCTGCTGTAATCTCAGTCTTCAATATTTAATATAGAGAAAAACTTCTTACAATATGTGCTGGTGCAGACTTACACCAGCACGCATGCACCCACCTGTAGAAGGCTACAACCTTCTCTAGTTTACCAGCCTCTCCTGGAAGGGAGCTACTACCCCCTTCTCTCGTTTACCAGCTACCACTGGAAGGGAGCCACAACCACCTCTCTGAAGGCTTCAATCCTCAGCACAACTGCGGACCACGTTTCATCGATTTTCACACTGGATCAAACCGAAATCATATATGTTCTTCAGAATACTTGCGCCAGTTCTTCGTCAATTCATCTGTTGAATAGACTTAAGGCTCATCATCTTTCGATCGATGCATTCATGGGTGCATTATTGATTTAGATTTATCAGTTAAGCACGTAGCTCGCTCATACAGATATTCCTTAGAGGAAATTTTCTTTTCAACCCTGACCATGCACAACACGAATAGTAATCTTTTTCCCTTTATATAGATTTTTCCTTTATTAAAACCATGAGTCAAAAACCATTTAACCGCTAATGGTATTCCTTTGACAATATTTTCATTAGTTTGGCCCACGGGGTTTTTATTTCTTTTTAATTTATTTATCAATTGATAAATAAATAAATAGTTTTAATCCCTTATGTTTAACCCTTCGGACTTTATAAAAAATATCCAACGCTTTCAAATAGTTTAATATTTCAATAAACCTTTGACCCCTGGCCCACATATGCGCCCCACCGTATCAAAATAAACTTCGTGCAAGTCCATCACCCAATCACCGTTAGATCGCGAGCCTCCAAGATCAACGACACATATGCATATCACTCAACCTCCGATGACGAACTTTAATGGGTGATGGCCTGCCGTACCTATGTTAATCTTCGTGCACCTTCAACAATCAATGACCGTCCGATGACCTCTTCCCAGATCAACGACGCTCAATGATATCGCTGGGCGTCTTGGGTCGAACTATAATGCGCGATGGCACATAGTGAAAAGTGGTTTTGTGATGTCGTGCAGGGACGCGTGTCAAGTACTCTATGGGATCGCTCCTCGACCAAGAAATATCGCTTGCTCCATGTAGGCGTTGCGGTGAAAACCACAAACCGCTTTCACTGTTCATTCCGCACGTGATTCTTTAAAGCATAAATTTTATTTAATTGATCTTCCTCCATGATTATGTTAATGTATGAAACTTAGGTTATATATATATATATAGAATGTGCCCTGTACACACAAAACCGATCCGTGGCTCACTGTACCGTGGCCTTAGCAACCCGATATCGTATACAACTTCACAAATCTCCTCCTTTCACAGAATCTAGATGTTCCGAGTAACACATTCACGCTTTCATAATTCAAGCTGTCTATACGGGAAAAATCCCATCTGTCAGTAACACATGATTTCACAAATGTCCACAGGAACTGAAATACTCTACTAAATATATAAGTCATGGAGAATATACAACCAATCCCTCATCACCATATATGAATGAATAAGTGTTTCACTCATTCTTCTCAATTTTCCAGGTTTTCTATTCCTCTGTCTCTGGACAACTCTGCTTCAATTCATTGCTTGAATCTGTTCCTTGACCGATACTGCTCTCTGTAGTTGCACTCTTCCTCTGTTCTTCTCTGCTGCCTCAAAGATAGTTTAAATGCTACTCCTGTCTTTGTCAATTCCTTTGCCATCAATGACAACATTTCCAACAGATTTTTGAGATTTAGTTGTAAAAAATATGAAATTGGTTTTTAAAAAAATATGAGTTGGGGGAATTTGGATTTATCCTTTCCTCCATGGATTCCATGTATAAATAAACCTCAAAGGGCTATGGGAAAGGAGAATTTTGTCATTATTATAATTCTTTTGTAATGGAGGAGGAAGAGAGTTATCATATCATTGTTGTAATTCGAGCTTAGTTTTCAATATATCAAAGATGATTGATTCCAATATTTTGGGGCATCCTTGGAGTTCATTTGTAGTGCCTCTAGTAGAAATTTCCATCTTGGGAGTTCTCATCATTATAATTTTAGATTAAATTTATTATTTGGGTTGTTTGCATGCATCTAGTATCATAGATTTCTTTTCAAACTCTAATTCTTGGGTTGTATGTTAGAATTATTCTTTTCTATTTTGAACAACATGAAAGGTTAAGACAAGAGATATCACTACTCAGTGAAGAATCTTCTGATATCTAACATTTCCTACATTTTTTTTTATTTAGTTTAATTTGGTTTTCTCATAGCCTAGCTAACCATTGCAGGAATCCATTGAAGGACATAGAAACTGAAGAAAATTTCTCAATATTGAGCACACATGAAAAATTGTGATTTGACCCTTTCTAGAACAAGCTATTTTTGTGTCCTACTGATGAATCCTTAGTGGTAATTTCCTGTAGTTTATTTTACTTTTCTCATGTTGTAGCCGACTTTAGATTAGGCTAGAGTAGGCTCTAATCATGCATTTCTTGTGCTAGCACTTCTAATTTTATGACTCCCTCGTTGACAATTTAACTTTGGGAATTAATAGTGCATATATTTAGCACAATATTCAACCACCATTTTTTCAATGAATATGCACAATCCCACCATTCCACCAAGTTCTCTATAAATGTCAAGTAAAATTACTATGCTCATAGCTATTATAAATTCTAAATTGAGCTTAGATTCTTAAATATTCATTATAGGAAAAAATAACAGTATAATATATTAAAGAATGAAAATTCCCACTACAAGATACTATCCCATAACTTATAATAAGTTTCATTGTTAAATTACCAAAGGGTTTTTGACATCCACAAGTTCATATAATATATGAAAACAAAATGATTCGTAGTGAAATTCATTTTCTAGAATCACTAAAAAAAGTCCAATTTGAATAACACATTAAAAAAAATATCAAAAACTTACCAGGATGAAATTTAAGCCTTTAAGTTAATGAAACCTCAATCCATGTTATGCATCTTATGTTTATTGAAAAATCCAAAATGTTCAGATCAAACGTCCATAAGTAGAGTTAACTATTTGAATTTTCTCATGCACATTTAATCGCTAGACTTTACAAGAGACATAATTTTAATTGTGTGTGAGAGAGAAAATTGTGTAGGAAGCTTGTAATCAATCCAATAAAGGAAAACGCTCTCATTACCAAAATACCATAAATGAATTGATTAACATAATGAAAATTCAATTGATCCACCGACAATTTATCCCTTTTTTCATAGAAAGGGACTCTTTAATAGATTTTATGGTGAATAAATTTTCCAAATATTTGAACATTAAGGTTTTCTCTCTTAATTTATTTGATAATATTAAGAATCTAAAAAATATATTAAAAACATATAATATGAATATACTTGCTATAAATTTTTCACAATCTAATGGCGAGCTTGTTGATCTATGGTTTGTATTCATCCTTCCTCAACCCCCCACACTCAACATATTCAATGGTTAACAAGGTGTTGGGGGGTTAAAAATTGAAACTAGTTTGTATATACTGATATTGGAATCCCCATAATTTTTTTAAAAGCACCAAAAGAAACCCTAGAAAACTCTTTGTCACCGAATCGATGATGAAGAAAACACTACGATGGAAAATACAGTGGGACTCACGATAATCAAGAGTAGTGACAATTGATTTAGGTAGTTTCTCACAAAGCCAATGACTGATAAAAAAAAACGGATACAACAAATAGCGTAGCACCTTCCATGGTAGTTTACAAAACAGGTGAAATGGTAGATGAAATCAAGATGATGTACACTACGATGACCATAAAAATATCAAGAAAATGTTTTGAAAGATAATGTACAATCCTTAATTAGTGTGAGTTGGTTCACGAAACCTTAGGATAGGAATTAATTTCTATTTCTTAAAGTATGGTTCTAAGTTACCTATATCCATGTATGCTATATAATGCTTGAGTTGTATTGATAATGTAGAGCATTCTACAAAGCCAGACTCTCCTGGTTTATACTCTGTTTCATAGAGCTAACCAGTGGGTTCTTTATTTGTCTATTCAAACATCACATTTTATCATGGTATCAAAGCTCCAGGGTTGAATCATAGCTGGAGTGCTATGATCCCTGTGAGTATCTAGGTGACAGAGGAGAAGTCCCTGATTACTGAGTGATTTTTTTTTCTCAGGCTTTAAGCGGTTCAACGCGGGTCTTGGATCCATAGAAAATACCGAATCAATCTCAAGGTATGTATCCAGATAGAAAAAACTCTGTAATAAATTGTTTTTATTGTGAAAAACTCATTCATATGGCTAAGGAGTGCAGGAAGAAGAAATTTCATGAAGAATAGCATAGGCATAAAATATATGTAGGTCATTTTGCAGATGATGACCATGTTTAGGACTTCGGATTGTTTATAGCAGAATTTGATGAAAATGTTGAATCAAACATCTGGTATGTACATTCGGGAGCATCCAAACATATGATGGGGAAAATATAATGGTTCAAATATTTTCAAGAAATCAACAACAAAGCACAAATCTACCTTGGTGATGATAGAAGTCATCAGATCAAAGGGTGCGGGAAAATTCTTGTTATTTTGCCTGATGGTAATATCAGAAATATTCATAATGTAATGTATGTACCCAGAGTTATAAAGAATCTGATTTTTATATTCATGATTACAGATCAGGATCTCAAGGTAGAATTTTTTAAATCTAATTGTTATATTAAATATTTTTTGGATGGCATGAATACTATTGCTTCAGGAATTCGTACAGGAGGTATATACAAATTGGATGTTAGGGAAACACCAGATCAAGCCTTGACAACATCAAGTTTGACTACAGAAGAGATATGGCACAAGAGAATTGATCACATTAACTTCAATGATTTGTTGTTACTTCAGAAAAAGGAAATGGTAAGAGGTCTTCCTACATTAAAACAAGTGCATAATGATTGTGATGCTTGTGTGTTAGGAAATATTCATCGAGAATAATCCCCTGTTCAAGTAGAAAAGAAAAAGAGAAATATACTTGAATTAGTGCATACCGACCTATGTGGACCCATGAAAACAAATTCATTAGGAGTTGCACTGTATTTTCTACTATTTTTGATGACTGCGCAAATTTTTCTTGGGTATATTTTATGAGTAAGGAAAGTCACACATTTGAATACTTTAAGCAGTTCAGATATATGATAAAAAAACAAATAGGGAAGCACATAAAAATTCTCCGCTCTAATCAAGGGGGATAATACAGGAAGGTTGAACTTACAAAGTATTGTAAAGACCTTGGAATATTGCAACGATTCACAGTACCCCATACTCCTTAGTAAAACGGTGTAGCAGAAAGAAATAACAGAACATTGGTGGAGTGTGCTAGGATGATGTTGAAAGGTAAGGGTATTTTGAATGGTGTTTGGGCTAAAGCATTGAATACTGCACTTTATTTGAAAAATAGGAGTCCTACAAGAAGTCTTGAGTTTAAAACTCCTTTTGAAGCATTATATAGTTTCAAGCCTGTAGTAAAACATTTTGAATTATTTGGGTCTAAAGCCTTTGCCCATATTCCAAAGGAAGATAGGAGAAAACTAGATTCAAAATCCATTAGATATACCTTTGTAGGGTATTGTTCACAAATTAAAGCTTATAGATTGTTTAATCCCTCTACTCACAAGATTTATGTAGTAGAGATGTCATCTTCCATGAGCAGGTTTATGATGAATCTGACAAAAGAAATGAGGAATGGGATATTTCATTTTTGGTGGAAGGGAGCGAAGAAGCCGAAAATGGCCATGAGAAGTAGCAAAAGTAAGAGGAAGAAATTTCAGATACAACAATCGAGCCGAATCCTTCAAAGGAAAAACCAAATAGGTTGGAATCTACACCAACATTTAGAGGATCAGGTAGGCAGATTGAATTCCCTGCTAGATATAGGGAGAATGCCTTTATAACTAGCATGAGGAATGTTGTTGAACCTTCTAGTTATAGAGAAGAAAATCAATGTAGTGAATGGAACATGAATATGAATCTATTCTAAAAAACAACACTTGGGAGCTGGTTGAACTACCTGAAGGGAAATAAACCATAGGTTTTAAATGGTTGTATAAAACCAAGATTAATGGAGATGGAACCATAGATAAATTAAATGATATATTGGTAGCTAATGGGTATTCACAAAAATAAGGTATTGACTATGAGGAAACCTTCGCCCCTGTAGCTAAATTAAACACTATCAGAATGATGATTGCTTTAGCTACTAAGAAACATTGGATGATACACAAACTAGATGTAAAATCTGAATTTTTAAATGGGGAATTGAAAGAGGAAGATTATTTAGAGCAACCTGAGGGGTTTGTCCAGAAATGGAAAGAAAATTTAGCTTGTAGATTAAATAAAGCTTTATATCGACTGAAACACACACCTAGTTCATTGTATGAAAAGATAGATTCATTTTTTCTGCAACACGGTTACAATAGAAGTAAAAGCGACCCTAATCGGTATACTGTTAAAGATGAAAAGGAGTGTATAGTGTTGATTTTTTGTATGTAGATGATATAATTATTACAGATGATGTTGTTGATATAATCAGAGAAATAAAAAAGAAAATGTCACAAATGTTCAAAATGAAAGATCTTAGTGAACTAAGATACTATTTGGGTTTTGAGATCTAGAGAGATTCAGGACAAAATTTTCTATACCAGGGTAAGTATGTAAGAGGTCTATTGGAAAGATTCAGGATGGATCAGTGCAAGGCTGCAACAGTACCATTACAACATAACATTAAGCTTCAGAGTGAGGATGCCTCTAAAGAGGCAGATGCGACACTCTATCGACAACTGGTTGGGAGTCTAATCTACATAACCACTACTAGAGTATATTTGGCTTATGCAGTTAGTGTGCTAAATCAATACATGTTCAAGCCCCTTGAGAGTCATTGGAATGCAACGAAAGGTGTTTTAAGGTATCTACAAGGAAATATAGATTATGGTATTATTTATGATAATTATTCTGATGTTAGATTTACAGGGTTTACAAATTTTGACTGGACTGGAAATGTAGAAAACCAAAGATCTATAACAGGTTATGCATTCAACATTGGATCCAGGGTGATTACATGGAGCAGTAAGAAACAAAACATAGTTTCCTTGTCTTCAGTGGAAGCACAGTATCAAGCCATGTGTGCAGCAACATGTGAGGTAGTTTGGTTGTGGAAAATTCTCCAAGATGTTCGGAAGAAAAAAAAAGATGAAACAACAATCAAGTGTGACAACCAGAGCTCAATCAAACTTGCTAATAATCCAATGTTTTATAAGAACACTAAACACATTGATACACAATTCCACTTTGTTAGGGAGAAAGTTCAATCAAAATAAATCCATCTTGTATATTGTAAAACATGTGATAATTTTGCTGACATTTTCACTAAGCTTCTTCGAAAAATTAAGTTTGAAATGTTTAGGGAGATGTTAGGCATATTTGTGAACCACTTCTCCATTAAGGGGGAGTGTTGAAATATAATGGAGAATCCTTAATTAGCGTGAGTTTGTTCACGAAACCTTAGCATAAGAATTAGTTTCTATTTCTTAGGGTATGGTTCTAAATTCCCTATATCCATGTATGCTATATAATGCTTTATTTGTATTGATAATGTAGAGCATTCTGCAGAGCTAGACTCTCCTGGTTCAAACTCTCTTTTGTAGAGCTGAAGAGTGGGTTTTTTATTTATCTATTCAAACATCACATTTTATCAAAATGAATTCTAGCATGTATTCATCCAACTAGAGTTCACCAAGTATCCAAACATTCAAATTTAGAAATAAAAGGGTAATAATATGGGTAAACCATCATATTTTATAGTTAGAAATATGATAAGGGACTAGGATAGGAAAAGTCAAAAGTAATTTTCTAAAGGCTATCACCACACTAAATTAATTAGATATTTTTAAACCATTATCACCCATTTTATAAGTATTTATCATCAATTTCATTTATTTTTCAAAGGGGAAATGAAGAATTCAAACCTAATAATTTTGAAACCACCCATACCTCGATTTCTCAAGAAATGATCCTAGTAGACCATGACTGATTTTTGTACTTTGCTCAGAAATGATCCTAGTAGACTATGACAATGGTTTTTTTACCTTGTTTTTTCCTAGTATGACCTACACAACTTATGTTAGTAAGATTTTTGTCACTTCAATAACCCACATGATTAATTTCATCTCTTAGAATCCAATTTATCTGAGCTTATTGTTCATAAAACATAATGTTTCCTTTATTTTATAATGTGTCGTGGATAAAACTATGTTTCAATTAAGAAAGACATATTTTCACGAAATGATACCATTCTCTTCAAGATAAATTCTAAATCAATTAATGAAATAATAAAGGTAATTTAACCCCTAAAAGTCAAATATTAGATGAATAATCCTTAATTTATTCCTAATAATAATTAACAACTAAAATAAAAGGAAAAAATTATTTAGGCTTATTCAGCTCCAGATATTTTCCTTCTTAAAACCCCTACATCATGCATAACTATAATTTTCCCATAAATCAAAACAAGGTATTTATATGATGTGTTCGCTTTTGGGTTTTTACCATGACCTTTCATGTCTTCCATTTGTACTATTAACAAACCACTAAAAACATTTCATTAAAGCTAATACCCAAAATATGTTTCGAGAGAACCGAGTTCAATGTAACGAGATGTTTTATGTTTTAGTATTAATTGTTTCATTTAGTATTATATTTTCAAGCTTCTAAACTTTCAAGCTTTCACATGAACCTACACGATGAGTCTACTAAATTGGAATCCTTTAATCCTTTAATTAGGAAGAGTGTTAGGTCCCTATATTACTAGTATAGTCCCTTATTGTTGTTAGTGTAAACCCCTTATTGTTATTATTGTACCCCTGTAACCCCCATATTGTTATTATTGTGCCCTTAAATTATTATTGTTAGGTCGACTAGGATTACATTGTGGCCCCATGGACTCCTATATATAGAAAGGAGGTTTTGTAATTTGTATCATCCAAGAATTGTTCATTCATGTAATGCATTGGAGGTTTCCCCCTTGAAGTGGCTTATTTCTAAGGCGTTGATATCTATTTTATTCTATTTTTGGAGCTGGCTTCACAACATTTGGTATCATAGCTTTGGATTCTAGGGTTTTTCTGCTCCAAATAGGTCATCATGCAATTTTCACTATAAATTTTTTTTCTACGAAGTTTCAGAAGCTGAAATTTTTAGGGTTCGAAGCCAAAATCCTAAGGAACATCATCCCAAAATTTCAAATCTTGGTTCGCAATATTTTCGGAGATATGATCTGTGGAAGTTAGGTCTTTCTGCAGGCTCCTCAATTTAATCTAAACAGGTCATCGTGGAATTTGCGCTATAAATTTTTTTCTACGAAGGTTCAAAATCTAAAAGTTTTAGGGTGCGAAGCTGAAATCCTGAGGAAAATTTTCAAAAAATTTCAGAGCTTGGTTCACAACATTTTTGGAGATATGATCTGTGGAAGGTAGTGTTTTTTTAGGCTCCTGAATTTCATCTCAAAGAGGTGATCATGGGAAAATATTCATAACTCTCTCTATGAGCATCAGATTGGAGTTCCGTAAAAAGTGGTCACAAGTACATGGACTTTACTTTCTTTGATATCAATTTTAGAGCTAAAATATGAAACAGTGACACATGTAAAGTCATACAAGTTCGCTCTACTGAACCAGTCCATAATTAGGTCATTGTGGGACATTGGACATAAATTTTCCTTGGAGAATATAAATTAATTCAGACTTGTGGCATTTGAAAGATAATTCAGAAGGCTACCTTGGTGCCAAATTTCAGATATTGAAGAGCTGCAATCACAAAGGTAACCCAATTTCAATATCGAGCTCCTCAAAATCAGGAAAAAGGTGTGTACCTTTTTTTCGAATTGCATAAGTCTTGTTTGAAGAATCAATTTGAATTGATTCCAAGGGAATATTGCAGAATAGATATCATTATTAGGTTCTAAAAAAATTCCCTATAAAAATAATTCAATACTCACCAAGCTTCTAAGGCTCTACTATGACTCATGAAGATGAAGAATTGCAACATGATCTATCAAACGCAATATGGGTGGTACCACCGCTTCTACAAAGAGAAACAAAAAATGAAATGGAATTTTTGAAGAAAGGCGTGGAAGAAAATATGGATGGTTTGAAGAATAATATGGATGATTTGAGGAAAGGCGTGGAATCTAAGATAGATGGCATGGAAGCTGGCATGGAATCTAAGATGGATGACATGGAAGCTAAGATCGATGAAAAAATGAAAGAAAACATGGAAAACATGAAGAATGATCTAAAAGCAGACATGGAAGGTTTGACAAAGTTGATACAAGAATTTTTTCCTAATGGTGAAAAGATAGTAGAGGAAACTCATGATGAGAACAAAATAAATGTTAATTGTGACTTCATAAACTCTAATGTTGTCGGGAAGAACCACCATATTCCAAAAATGGATATGAGGAAGTTTGATGGGAAGGATCCTGTAACATGGATACTACATATGGAGCAATATTTTGATCTCCATAATGTGCAAAACACACAAAAGGTACGCATTGCAACTTTACATTTAAAACAAAATACATTTGTATGGTATCGATGGCTTTGCTCCCGTAAAAAAATTGTCACTTGGTCAATTTTTACGGAGGAAATGATAGCACATTATGAGGATACAAAGAGCAACACCTTCTTTAGCCAATTGATAAATCTCAAACAAAAGGGTTTAGTGGGGCAGCACATTGAGGACTTCCAAAAATTGAATATATGGGTAACTAATATTCCAGAGGAACACAGGATTGATCTCTTCTTAGGTACTCTAAAGGATAACATCCAACATGAAGTTCGTGTTTTGGAACCTGATTCATTGGAGAAGGCATTCAGGTTGGCAAGAAAAGTTGAATGTAAAATTATGGCGACAAGGAAGCCTACCACTCAATTCCATAAAGAAGGAAGTGTTTCTACGCCTAGATTTCCACAACCTACAAGGTTGACACCACAACAATTGGAAGAAAAAAGAGCAAAAGGGCTTTGCTACAGTTGTGATAGCAAATACACAAAAGGTCATAAGTGTGCTGAGAAGAAATTATTTTACATAGATTGTGAAGAGGAAGAAGAAAATGAACAAGAAGAGGATATACACCAGGAACCAACCCTAGAAGAGGAAGAAAAGAATCCGACCATATCGTGTAATGCATTGGCAGGAATTACCACTCCTCAAACTCTCAAGATAGAAGGACATATCAAGAAGAAAAAGGTAATAGTGTTGATTGATTCGGGTAGTACCCATAATTTTATTCATTGTAAGGTAGCCAAGGAATTGAATTGTTTTCTATACCTAGCACCAGAATGTCAAGTGATGGTTGCAAATGGAGGAACTATAAATTGCTCTGGAAAATGCCATAATATCAAGCTAACCATGGGGGAATATGTATTGAATAGTCCAATGATTTCCATTCCTATGGGAGGTGTTGATGTTGTACTAGGAGTACAATGGTTACAATCTTTGGGGACGGTAGCTTTTAATTTTCAAGAACTTTTCTTGAAATTTTTTTCAGAAGGAAAGGAAGTCAAATTACGAGGTATTGAAGGGAAGCCAGGAAGGATAATAAGCTCTAATGTCATGAAAAAGCTTCTAAAGAAAGAACAACGAGGCGTAATTGCACAATTATGCTCACTAGAAGTTCCAAAATCAAAATCATCTATTTCTGCAGATCTCCAACAAGTCTTGGACAATCATTCCAAGGTGTTTGAAACTCCCAAAGGACTCCCACCTATTCGTGATCATGATCATGCAATTCATTTGATTCCAGGAAGTGTTCCTCCAAACATCAGGCCTTATAGATATCCTTACTTCCAAAAGAGCGAAATTGAACGTATGATTGCAGAAATGTTAGAGGTAGGTATAATTCAACCTAGTCAAAGTTCTTTCTCTGCTCCTGTAGTATTGGTACACAAGAAGGATGGATCATGGCGAATGTGTCCAGATTATAGGGAGCTCAACAAGCTCACCATTAAAGACAAATTTCCCATTCCTGTGATTGATGAATTATTGGATGAATTACATGGAGCAATTTATTTTACCAAGTTGGATCTTCGTTCAGGATATCATCAAATTAGAATGAAGACTGAAGATATTCCAAAAACAGCATTTCGATCTCATGAGGGTCATTATGAATTTTTGGTCATGCCTTTTGGCCTTACCAATGCACCTTCTACATTTCAAGGGTTGATGAATTCCATTTTCAAACCCTTCCATAGAAAATTTGTGCTAGTATTTTTTGATGATATACTAATCTACAACAGGTCTTGGAAGGATCATGTTCAACATGTTGACAGGGTGCTCAAACTATTGCAGGAGAAACAATTATATGCAAAAACATCCAAATGTTTCTTTTGAGTACAAGAGGTGGAATATCTGGGTCATATTGTATCTCACGAGGGTGTTAAGGTAGACCCTAACAAAATTAAAGCCATTAAGGAATGGAAAGTCCCCACAACCATAAAGCAGTTGTGAGGATTTCTCGGGTTAATAGGGTATTATCACAAGTTTTTTAAGAATTATGGGAGAATAGCAGCACCTCTAACAACATTATTGAAGAAATATGAATTTTCATGGACTCCTGAAGCAACTAAGGCCTTTGAACATCTTAAAGAGGAAATGTGCCTAGCACCGGTCTTAGCTACGCCAGACTTCACAAAAACCTTTATTGTGGAATGTGATGCCTCAAGAAATGGAATTAGTGCAGTTTTAATGCAGGAAGGAAGACCCATTGCTTTTGAAAGTCGTCCAATCAAAGGAAAGTATTTACAGAAACCTATTTATGAGAAGGAAATGTTAGCAATACTGCATGCACTAAAGAAATGGACAACTTACCTAATGGGAAGACACTTCAAGGTAAAAACTGATCATGATAGTCTTAAACACTTTTTGGAACAAAGACTATCTTCAGAAGAGCAGCAAAAATGGTCACAAAGATGTTGGGTTATGACTTTGAAATAATCTACAAAAAAGGAAAGCTTAATGTTGTTGCAGATGCACTCTCAAGAAAGAATGAAGAGGTGGAAGCATTGCTTTGTGCTATTTCTATTATCCAACCAGATTGGATAACTGAAGCAAGAGATGAATGGAAGAAGGACAAAGATGTATGGACACTCATTCAAAAGTTGCAGCAAGATCCTAGTACATCTGATACATTTAGTTGGAAAAATGATTCTTTATGGTACAAAGATTGCTTATATCTTTGTAAGAATTCCCAACTAAAACAAAAGATTCTTTTGGAATTGCACACTTCTCCTTTAGGAGGACACTCAGGATTTTTAAAAACTTACCACAGGGTGAAGAAAGATTTTTTTTGGGATGGCCTTAAATCTGATATTCAAAAGTTTGTGGTGGAATTTTTGGTTTTCCAGCAGAATAAAGTGGAGACAATTAAGACCCCGGGACTTCTACAACCTTTATCCATTCCAAGTCAACGTTGGGAGGAGATTTCAATGGATTTTATCACAGGTTTACCTAAGTCCGAAGGAAAGAATGTTATCATGGTGGTAGTTGATAGACTTACCAAGTATGCACACTTTTGTGCATTATCTCATCCATTTAAAGCAAGTACAGTTGCTACTACATTTATGGACACAATTCAAAAGCTACATGGAAACCCAAGGGTTATCGTGAGCGACAGAGATCCCATTTTTACTGGAAATTTTTGGACGGAGTTATTTTCTTGTTTGGGTACTCAATTAGCTCATAGCTCATCTTATCATCCTCAATCTGATGGTCAAACTGAGATAGTAAATAAATGTTTGGAAGGAGATCTTCGTTGTTTTGTATCTGATAAACAAACACAATGGGTCAAGTGGTTACCTCTTGCTGAATGGTGGTATAACACTTCCTTCCATACTGCAGCAAAAATGACCCCATTTATGCACTTTATGGATATCATCCACCATCCATCACATCATCTTTAAGGGAAAATTCGAAGGTTCAAGCAGTGGAAGATCACATCGAGCATCAGCAAGAAGTTCTCCAACTCTTAAAGGATAACCTGAATTTGGCACAAAATCGAATGAAACAACAGGCAGATCAACATCGCAATGAGAGAAGTTTTGATGTAGGAGATTGGGTATTTTTACGGCTACAACCATACAAACAAATTTCCCTCAAGCAAGCTAAGAAGGATAATAAATTATCGCCAAAGTACTATGGTCCTTACAAGGTGTTGCAAAAGACTGGTACTATGGCATACAAATTGGAGCTTCCTGCTTCTTGATGAGTACATCCAGTTTTCCATGTTTCATGCTTAAAGAAGGTTATAGGTGAAAATCTTCCAGTTCAAACAATATTGCCAGAACTTGATGAGGAAGGAAAAATCATATTGGAAACAGAAGCGGTCATGGAAACAAGAACTCGACAACTACGGAATCGATCAATTTCAGAGTATCTCATCAAGTGGAAGAACTTACCCACTGAAGATTCTACATGGGAGGATGATAATTTTATACAGAAGCACCCAGAGCTACTCAAGCATTGAGGACAACACTTTTTTGAAGGAGAGGGTCATGTTAGGTCCCTATATTACTAGTATAGTCCCTTATTGTTGTTAGTGTAACCCCCTTATTGTTATTATTGTACCCTTGTAACCCCCATATTGTTATTATTGTGCCCTTAAATTATTATTGTTAGGTCGGCTAGGATTACATTGTGTCCCCACTAGGATTACATTGTGGCCCCATGGACTCCTATATATAGAAAGGAGGTTTTGTAATTTGTATCATCCAAGAATTGTTCATTCATGTAATGTATTGGAGGTTTCCCCCTCGAAGTGGCTTATTTCTAAGGCGTTGATATCTCTTTCTTCTATTTTTGGAGCTGGCTTCACAACAAAGAGCCATACATGAACCTACACGATGAGTCTAGTAAATTGGAATCCTTTATTCCTTTAATTAGGAAGAGCCATAGTGATAGAAATAACTAAAATCACTCAATTACTAAACACACTCATATATATTATACACAAATGGTGTATGTGTAAACACACTCACACACACTGATTACATTTAGATTACTCTAATAAATAGAGATTTTGAGATCTAACTTATTCCTAATTTCGAGAGAGTGGTTGAGAGATTTCTCAACCATCACAAACCAACTTCTTAAATATAGAATGTAAGCATTAACACCAACATCCCCCCTTAATGATTACATTACATGAATTTATTGAAATCACTCATAAATAACAAAATAATCAATCATTCTTTAGCTTATCAGTAGATGCTCCATCAAGTTGCCTCATAACCCTTGTAAAGGTGTAGTTGGCAAGTTGGATTCTCGAGTTCGCTTCCTCAACTCCCAAATCAACGACCTCCCGAAGTCAATTACCGGACAACATCCCAATCTGTCGCATAACCTCATTAGGTGACCACTCAATGTATACGACTAATGAGGGATTCTTCCCTAGATCCACAACTTCCATACTATCTCGACAACCATCCATGTTGAGCCTTACTGCCACTCAATCTTTTAAGTACTGGCTTCAGACACATAGCTGAACTACTAGTCATTTTATGGATGAGCTCCCATCTACTGAGATACATGGGTGCAAACCGTTGTGTTCGCTAGTTGTATAGAAGAGCCATCTAAATATGAAATGTATCTAGATTCAACTATTACATCATGACCTTCTTATCTAGTTTGAAAAATTCATCCTCACTTAATTTAAAAAATATTACTTTTTGACACGCCACCCAACCTTTTTTGTAGAAAATTGAATAACTGATATATTATTCACCGAGATTCTCCTGATCACACACTATTTTAGCTTTGTTACACCATTTTTTGGTCATCTAACCTATTATTATTAGATGAACCCAAGTACACCATGTAAGACCCATTTTACCCTAAGTAAAATTGCTTGAGCCATATAAAATAACTCATTTGTTTATATTTCCTGGTCATATTTAACCCAAAATAAGGAACTTAATTAAATAAATCCTTATTTATTTAATTATTCCCTAAGAATAAGTTATTTAAATCATTATTTAAATAATATTCTTAGTTAAATTTGACCAAATCATCCATAAATAATTAAATAAACCATTATTTATTTAATTATATTCCCATCATTCCCCTAAAATGATAAATAAATCATTTATTTATTTATTATTTATAAATAAAGGAATTGACCCAAGTCAAGAATCCTTTTCCCTCCAATAAATATAATAAAATATTCCTAAAACGTGCTTCTAGAATTCGATTAATAATATTTTATTCATGCACCGAGTTCTAGACTGCCTCAATATTTTGTTATAAATAGGGGGGTTTTCCCCATTCATTAGTCACCTTCATTCCATTAGATCACTCTGGATCTACTCTTGGTCACCATTTTCCATTTTTCTTTGTGAACTCCCATTGAGTTCTATGTTTGATTTTCTACATCCATAAGAGAGAGAAATGTTAGATCTGAAACACTGAGGACTTCCAAGAACCCATCCCACTGAGGAGAACCGGAAGACACCTTTCTTGTTTTCCTCTCAAGTGCCCCATTCTTTAATATAATACAAAATTCTTTCAAATACATTCTTCTTGTCTTGTTCATTGGATCTATGGAGCTATGTTATATTTTATCTGCTTAATATCTTTTGTGCTTAGATCTGAATTTGTGCAGCAATCTTAAAGATATTTTGCAGCCATAATCGATGTTAGGGCTATTTGTTATGCGTAGCTAAAGTGATCTTTTACGACGAAAGATTCATACTAACAATTGGCGACTCCACACGGGTTTTCTATTGCGACCGCTGTCGTTTTATCTATTCCTGCATATCCAGCTGTTTCATACCCTAGGGTTTCTCTTCCATTTTTTTTTCCTATTTTTATGGTGATTTTTACCCCTAAAACCCTTAAACAGTCAAATTTTTAACTTTCGTGTGTTTCTGGCCTTATTGTGCAGGTGACAGCCATCAGCCACAGCTGAGACGAATTTTTTTTTTCTGAAATCTGCCACTGAGAGAGCCGGATCTGCAGGTCGCACTTATCGGCCCAAAAAGTGTGACCTAAGCCTCAGGACACACTTTTCTGCCCCAAACCTATGACCTGGACTGAAAACAGGTTAGAACCTACGACCTGCAAATTTTTCAACACCTTTTCTGGGTTTGTCTGAAGCTTCTGTCAGGGTTTTCCAGCCTCTGTCTCTGCCCGTTTGGACCTGTTTTTGATCTGCTTCACTCAACTAAGAGGGAATATTGCCCCTTAGGGCTCTAGTACCCTCCACTTTTTGTGGACGAGTCTTTACTGTTTCAGAAGTCTGAATTTCCAGAGTTTCAACCCTCTTTTTCTCCGATCTGATACCTCCTTTTCAGATCCCTTTAGATCAGCTCTTCTCCCTCTCAAAACCACCTCATATCATTTTGTTTGGGTTCATTTCTAAGGCCACCACCTTGTCTCTTCTATCTTTAGCTGATATCATTCTTTTTAGCAGCAACCTTGCCTCTGCCTCTTTTTTGTTCTCTGCAACACTTTTTAGCAAATTTACCCTTTAGATCCCAGTCCCTCCGGACCTTAGATCTATTGGCATATTTTTAGCGTGCTTTGCCTATTTTTTTCACTCTTGTAGACTAGTTTTGAGAGACCCGCCTTTTTGGGTTAGATTGCTGCATCGTTAGTTGTTAATTTTCTGTTCTTTCAGTCTTATTTACTACAGATTTATTTTCCATTACGCAGCACACGTTTTCTTTTACTCTCAAAACGTCTAGGTTTAAACAATTAAAATTAATGCACACCACACACTGACCCTAAGCGAAGAAGCGCCTGGTTAACACCGCCTGGCAAAGAATTTAAAATCAATTGTCACTACACCTCTCTACCCTTGACCTCACTTGATTTTGTTCCCCCCTGCCCTTGTTGGTTTCTCTTCTTCCTATCATCATTGAGCCCCCAAGGCGCCTCTCCCGGAGACTTCTTGGCCTTCATCCTTAGTTTTCGCTTGGTCGACTTCCTCCTTCCCGTCGTCATCAAGTAAGTCTTTCCCCGAGTCCGCACTCCGACTCTTCCTCTGATTGTTCGGGTTCTCTCCCTACTCCTGGTTCTCCCCCTGTCACTTTCACCATGTCTACTTTAGGGCCTACCACCAGCAGTAACCCCAGTACTACTGTTGGGTCTGTTTCCAGTGGAACCACCTCGGGACCTACCTCGACTGCCCCATTACTCCCTTATATGGCCGGCCTTAGTCTCCCCGACTTTAATCAGCTGATTAATGATCCTATCCGCCACGATGTTAGTTGGCCTGCTATGCCAACCAAGCTTCCCTCTGACATTCCCAAGTTCGAAGTCCTTGCTAGTGAGAATCCCTCCAACCATATCTGATCCTTCCATATGTGGTGTTCCTCCAATTCCATTACTGATGACTATATTTGTCTTAGATTGTTCCAATGCACGCTTACAGGCGAAGCTTCTAAATGGTATGTTGAATAGGCCACCTCCTCCCATACCACTTTTGCGACCATTGCCCAAGCATTTTTATCTTATTTCCAGCTCCCCCTCCGATACGACACTGGTACCGAGCTTTTAAACTCTTTCCATCAATCCTCTTCGACCCGCCTTTCTGCTCATGTCTAGGAATGGCGACGATGACGGAGCTTGTGCCGCACCCCCCCTTTGAAGATTGGGTTTACATGGACTGGTTCCTTCACTCTCTCTTACCTCCCATTGGTAAAGATGTCGCATCCCATTTTCCCCAAACATAAGAAGCTGCCCTCCAAATAGCCTTGAAGTATGACTTTATCTACGCCCAATCTGGTTATGTTTATACCGTCCTCCCTGACCTTCCCAAACCCGATGGCCCTAATGCCTCGGGGGCATCTCACTCTGCCGACGATATCGTTGGAGCCCTGTCGCATAATGCCCCACCTCTCCCGGGCCATGGTTTTCCTCCAGGGGCCATCCCCTCCGGCGTTTTTTCCCCTCCCAGTAGCATGTATTCAGGCTACGACATGCCTCCTCCTTTTACCCACCCTCCTATTTACCTTACTGCTGCCCACCCTACTCCTTATCCATATCCGCAACCTGGTGTCCCAGCTCCTCCAACATTTGGACCACCCACTCCCTTGCCTTCTCCACCCCCACAACCGCACTTACTACCCCCTCCAGGGCAAGTATTTGCACAATAGGGGGCACCTACTTTTCCTCCTTCTCAAAGAAGGAGAAAAGGAAATCTCTCCACTTCTTGTAATCGTGGACCCAATCCTTCTAATACCGACTCTACCACTGCCATCCAGCCATAGGGCTTTCAGCCCAAGCCGGACAGGCCACTTCGCACCAATAAGCCCTGTTCGTGTTGCGGTGTTTATGGTCACTACACTCATGATTGTCCGTTATTACCACAAATGCGGCAGCTGTGGGATTCTCATGCCACCGTACGAGGACAACACTCCTCCCCTACCACCCCTCCCACCCCTGTTACTTCTCAACCCGCTGTGTTTACCGATCCTTTCCCGCAACAAGGATTCATGGCCACTCAACCACCTCACGCCCCGGTAACCACTCAACCTTCCCCTTCTGGTTCCTATGATTACTAGATTCTCATGATGGCCTCTGACCCACCTCTCACTGTCGACCTCAACCTTCAAACTCGGTCCCGTTAGTATTCCACACCTCCTGTTCCGTCTATCTCTGAGTCTCCATCGTCAGGTCCTATAGAGCCTCTATCGACACCCAATGGTCCCTTGCAACTCCCTCCACCAAAAGCCGAGGTCCATCCCAAGACTCCTAAGGGACCATTATGCCAAAATGTTGCCTCTGGTCGGGCTACCCATTCATATAGCATAGTAGATGATCTGGCCCAATATCCTACTGCCATTTCAACACTGGAACTCCTCCAGTCATCTCCTTCTCAAAAGAGGGCTCTACTATCTATCGTGGGTGCTGTAGATCCTTCTGATGACCAATTGATTGTTTTCGACACCCGTCAGTTAGACCATCCTCCTCTCCCTCCTTCGGTTGCTTTCCAAATCCCAGTCAAAATCTGAAACGCCAATGTTGCTCGGTGTATTATTGATGAGGGGGCATCTACCTGCGTAATGTATTCTTTGGTTTGGAAACAACTCAGATCCCCTGAACTGGCCCCTTCCACCATCACCCTTCGTGCATGGGATGGCCATGCCTCCCAGCCCATTGGCCTATTCCATAACTGTCCTATCACCCTTGCCGGCAAGACGGTTTGTGTCGACGTTGAAGTTATTGATGCCCCTCTTGACTACAACATCCTTTTGGGGCGTAGTTACACCTATGCCATGTCAGCCGTCCCGTTCGCAGTCTACCACAAGATGTTTTTCCCTCATAATGGAAAGATTGTCACCATTGAACAGTTGACTTACCATGAACCCAAATCTCAAACCTCCCCTGAGTCCACCACCTCTACTGTCACCAACAAGCAAATTGTTGATTCTTTGACCAGTGTTTCCCCCGATGTCTACAAAGAATCCTCCTTGCTTGGCACCTTTTTCGACTCCCCTCCCGTCTCTGATCTTAACTTGGCAAACGTTTGCATGATGCAATCATCTTGGGCTAACCTTACAGAGCCCACTTTGGCTAGTCAGCAACCAAAACCTCAACCAGCTCCTAGCCCTTCGCCCCCGTTAGCCACCCTTCTTCCTTCTGAATCTTCTTCTACTGCCACTCCTCATGGGTCGATTCCACCTGAAATCCACCCTCGTGGCACCATTCCTCCTGGCCGTTTCCATGCTGGTCAGATCCCTTTCCTCGCTCCCCCTCCTAGAGCTTATTCGGTCCCTACCTTGGCCACCCTCTCCCTCCCCAACTTGACCTTGGGTATACCCGTCTGGTACCTTGACCCTCCAGCCACCACTCCGCCCGGTCAACCTAAACCATATATTACTTTGACCCCGGTTCAACCAATCCCTATGACTTCTCTTGCTACGCTGGTACCTCAGTCACCTCAACAAGCACCGCCTCCTGTTACAACCGCTTCGAGTAAAAATGGCAAAGCTCGCAGGGGGGCATCAAGGGACAAACCTACCCCACCCAACCCTACCCCTCCTCGGCCCCCCAAGCATCCCATATAGTGTGCTCTGTGTGATGTTGTTGGTCATTCCACTCATACCTGCCCTGAATTACCACCTCTCAAGACCATGGTTAATGAAACATTTCCAGAATCAGACATCCCAGAATTCCATGTCACCATACCGGATTCTACCCCTAAACTTAAGAATTTGCGCACCAATTACCCTTTTTCTTTGTGCAATTTCCATGGCCACTATACCCAAATTTGCCCCCACCTTGATGAGTATCATTCCTCTTTAGCCACATACCGCCAATTCGAAGCCGCCCTTGCCCGTAATCCTTCTTCCCTCACACAGGAACACATGTCTTCCACGATTACCATTCCTCCTCTTGATACCGAAATGACCGAGACTTCAGCTACAATTTCCTACCTTTCCTCATCACCACGATTCTCGGATACCAACCCCTTATTACCTTCCCCCAATGCTTCGCCTGATCATTCAACTGCTCACTCTGTCACCTCACATACCATCGTACCTGTGAGCCCTTCCCATCACAATCAAGAGTCTCATCCCTCTACCTCCTCAGGTCAACCTCTTCCATCCTCTCTTCCCATATTCCAGTTCGATGAAGACATCATGGAAGCCATGAACAACCCTGATTTTCCATGGGAAGATATGCAACATCATGCATATTTCCTCCCAAATCAATCCCATGACCAATATGCCCTCGAATCCAAATACTTCATCCCTGATAAAGTCGATTGGTTCAAAAACCCCATCCCTGCACCTGATGCTTTCGAAGAAGGAAATATGGCTAATATCTCTCCCATTATCAAAATCAACATTTCTGTCAAGCCAGGTATTGAAGAAAATATCACCATGGGCGCCCAATGCACTCTGGAAGAAATTGAAGCCTACACGAAACTCTTCAAATAATTCCATGATGTTTTCGCCTGGTCATACTCAGAAATGCCCGAACTCGATCCTGCCATTGTCGAACATCACATCGACACATGGCCTAATGCCATTCCAGTTCGTCAAAAGTTGAGACCCACCCATCCTTCTAGACGTGAAGCCATCAAAGCTGAAATCGACAAGCTCCGGCAGGCTGGTTTCATTTACCCCATTGAATATACCACTTGGGTGTCTAACCCAGTTCTCGTCCTCAAAAAACAAGGCACCATTTGTGTTTGCACCGAATTTCGCGATCTGAACAAAGCTTGTCCCAAAGGAAACTTCCCCACACCATTTATTGACCAAATCATCGATGAGTGTGCGGGGCACGAAATTCTCTCCTTTATGGATGGCTTCTCTGGATACAACCAAATTGTTATCCGTCGTGCTGATCAACTTAAAAACGCGTTCATTACTCCGTGGGGCACTTTCGCATACCGAGTCATGCCATTTGGCCTTAAAAACGCCGGCGCCACCTTTCAACGAGCCATGTCTTATTGCTTCCATGACTTAGCCCATATTATCCTTGCCTATTTAGACGACCTTACCGCACGTTCTAAACATCGGGCGCAACACCTTCATGACCTGCGTACCATTTTTCTCCGATGCTGCAAGTATAACATTCGCCTTAACTCTTTGAAATGTGTCTTCTATGTTCCCGCCGGTCATCTCCTCGGCTTCATCGTGTCTAAAGATGGGATAACTCTCGACCCTTTGAAGGTTCAAGCCATTCTTGAACTTCCTATGCCTTGTACCTTACGCCAGCTACAAAGTCTCCAAGGCAAAGCTAATTTTCTTCGCCGATTCATTCCTGACTATGCCACTACTGCACACGACTTCCTTAGACTTCTTCGATCTCACACCCCTTTTGTCTGGGATACATATGCTCAAGAGTCTTTTGATACCCTCAAGCATGCTCTCACATCTGCTCCCTTGAGCCGTCCCCCTGAATTTGAACAAGATTTCATCCTATACATGCTTCCACATATTCGGTTGCTGGTGTCCTTATCCAGGAGGATGATAACGGTGTCGAACATGTGATCTATTATGTCAGTAAGAACCTTTCTAGTCCACCTGTGTCCTACTCGCATGAAGAAAAATTAGCACTAGCCGTCGTGTTCTCGGTCCAAAAATTGCGTCATTATATCCTCATGTGTTCCACCAAGGTTGTGACTGATTCCAACCCCATGGTTTTCCTATTGAGTCGCCGCATCCTCAATGGGAAGTACGCCCGTTGGGTCGTTATTCTCCAAGAATTCGACCTTGAATTTGTCACCTAGAAAGTAAGAAAGGTTTAGTCCTACCTAAAATCATTTCTGATTTACCTACCTGGACGCAAGATACTCCAATTAATGACGCTCTTCCCGATGAACATTTTTTTTCCATTACCACCGACGATCCTTGGTACGGTGACATCCTTACTTACTTGCGAACCCAAAATTTCGCCCTTCACCTTGATCGTGATGCTCAACAACGTATCCGACACCAAGCCTCTCGCTACCTTCTAATCGACGATGACCTTTATTGTCGTGGCGTAGATACTGTCCTTCATCATTTCCTCACCCATGCTGAAGCCAAGCAAGTCCTAAATGCCTGTCATAGTGGCGCTTGTGGTGGCCACCTCTCTGGCCTCGCCACCACCCAAAAAATCATGTGTGCTGGGTATTTTTGGCCTTCTCTCTTCAGTGATTGCATTGAAGTAGTCAAACACTGTTCCAATTGCCAACATTTCTCCCCCAAGGTGTGAGCTACTCCCTCTCCTCTCCATCCTGTCGTCATAGCTGGTCCTTTTTGTAAATGGGCCATCGACTTTATGGAATGTCGACTTCCATCTGCTGGTAACCACAAATATATCATCGTGGTAGTTGACCACTTCACTAAATGGGCCAAAGCTATGCCTACGTTCAACAATACGGCAGCCACTGCAACCCTCTTTTTCTTTAACCATGTCATTGCTCGATTCGGAGTTCCAAAACAGTTAGTCTCGGACCATGGCCGACATTTCGAAGATTAGATTTGGCATGAGCTCTCCTCCTTATTGGGTTTTGAACACCAATATTCATCTTCCTATTACCCCCAAGGTAATGGCCAAGTTGAAGCGGTCAACAAAATTCTTAAAACCATGCTTCAACGAACGGTGAATAAACAAAAAACCAATTGGAATCTCATGCTCTTCCCTGCTTTGTGGGCTTATCGTACTTCTGTTAAAACCGCCACCGGTTTCACTCCTTTCCACCTTGTCTTTGGCGAGGAGGCCATCTTACCAATCGAATGTGAAATCCCTTCCCTTCGTTTGGCCGTTGAACTTCTCCCTGATACCCAACCTCTAGAACAACGAGTTATAATGCTTGAGTGCACTTCTGAAGATCGTCATGTTGCATTACAAACTCTTGAAGCGGCCAAAAAGCGCACCAAAGCTCAGTATGACCAAAAAGTCCATCCTCGCACCCTTCATGAAGGTGACCTTGTTCTAGTCTATGACTAGGCCCACGATACCCTCGGTCATGGGAAGTTTGACTCATTATGGCTAGGTCCTTACATCATCTGTAAAAATCTTGGGAAGGGGGCATTTCTTTTAGAGGACTTTGAAGGCCACCCCCTTCCTAATCCTCGTAATGAACTCTATCTCAAGAGGTATTACCCTTAGCATTTCCCGCTCGAAATGCATGTTTTACTTTCTTGTAGATAGCCAACATATGTTTGTTTTCACCAGTCACTACTTCACCAGGACACATGTTGTCCATGAAGTATTCCTTTCCTCCTTTTTCAAATCAGATTTCCTCACTTACAATACTTTTCCTTGGGGCACCACTTAGCCTCCATCTTTATTCTTGTCTATGTCAATTTTTGTCATGAGATACCATTTCATACTCATGTTTTTCGGGTCCCCTTTCGACCTTTCATCATTTCAACATCATCATTAGTCTTCGTCTGGGTACCTTGGATCCAACCCCTTTTCAGCATGTTTACGATACATATACTCGGTGGTCCAGTGATGCCACAGCAGCTATTGGTGATTCCCGGGCATGTGTGAGATGTTTCAACCCTCATGAGGGGGTGGCCCTACAGGTAGCCCCCCACATGCCTGGATGACTTCATTCCCGCCCTTGATGCAGCTCCTCTCATTTGATGATATCGGCTTCAACCGCTTGTAGCGCCATTTTCGATTCAAATGTCTCTGTCAGATTTTGAAAGCCATTCCCCGTGTGTAGGGGGAATTTGGGTATATTTGTATCTCATGTACCACCATATTACTGTATACATCCTGACGATTATTCCAGGCATTACATGTATGTGGGATTCATCCTCTGATTTATCTGGCTCATGTTTCGACCAACACATGCTTCATTATTGTGTTTCGTGGTTTTCTGGGCGCCTTACTCTTTGTACTCATTGCATTCCATGGTTTTCTGGGTGCCTTATTCTTTGTACTTTGTCTCGACGGGCATAGGTATGCCTCCTCCACCACCTTTAGCACAGGTACCACTTCATAAACTGGAGACTTTTTGCACTTGTAAGTCTCATCTCCTCAGGGTCTAGTCCTTTAGCACATCAGACAACTTTACATTTCTCTCTCTCACTTCCCTCTCGATATCTAGTGATTGAGTTCTTACAACGTACTTCAGTCATATGATTTGCTCCTAACACTCGTACGTTGGGGGGCAATATGTTACACCATTTTTTGGTCATCTAACCTATTATTATTAGATGAACCCAAGTACACCATGTAAGACCAATTTTACCCTAAGTAAAATTGCTTTCATCATATAAAATAACTCATTTGTTTATATTTCCTGGTCATATTTAACCCAAAATAAGGAACTTAATTAAATAAATCCTTATTTATTTAATTATTCCCTAAGAATAAGTTATTTAAATCATTATTTAAATAATATTCTTAGTTAAATGTGACTAAATCATCCATAAATAATTAAATAAACCATTATTTATTTAATTATATTCCCATCACTTCCCTAAAATGATAAATAAACCATTTATTTATTTATTATTTATAAATAAAGAAATTGACCCAAGTCAAGAACCCTTTTCCCTCCAAAAAATATAATAAAATATTCCTAAAGGGTGCTTCTAGAATTCGATTAATAATATTTTATTCATGCATCGAGTTCTAGACCGCCCAAATATTTTGTTATAAATAGGGGGGTTTTCCCCATTCATTAGTCACCTTCATTGCATTAGATCACTCTGGATCTAATCTTGGTCACCATTTTCCATTTTTCTTTGTGAACTCCCATTGAGTTCTATGTTTGCTTTTCTACATCCATAAGAGAGAGAAATGTTAGATTTGAAACACTGAGGACTTCCAAGAACCCATCCCACTGAGGAGAACCGGAAGACACCTTTCTTGTTTTCCTCTCAGGTGCCCCATTCTTTAATATAATACAAAATTATTTCAAATACATTCTTCTTGTCTTGTTCATTGGATCTATGGAGCTATGTTATATTTTATCTGCTTAATATCTTTTGTGCTTAGATCTGAATTTGTGCAACAATCTTAAAGATATTTTGCAGCCATAATCGATGTTAGGGCTATTTTTTATGCGTAGCTAAAGTGATCTTTTACAAATAAATATTCATACTAACAAGCTTCATGCACAATACAGAATCTCATCTACTATTGATCATTACATGTGGAAATAAACTCAATTGCATGCGCACATTAAAACCATAAACAATCACACATATGAACACAGTATTTCATGGGAAAGCTTAAAGATGAAAACCCCAAATATCTGTATATTATATGTCATAGAGATCATGTAACAATCATTGTACAAAGCTCCTCACAAGCTCTCAGCACAACCTCCTATTGCTACACACTAATCAAGCTAGATCTAGAAAAACACATGCTCCAATATTTGCCACCTGATAGCTAGCCTCTATTGCGTAATCAATGTTGTAGGATGGCTCATAAATAACTTCAAACCACCTGGATTTTACTGCACAATCCTCATTGGGTTCTCCAATCACTGGTTGTTGCAAATATGTAACAGTATAGTCACAACTGATAGTTAACCTGCTCTTTCACTATCTCTGCACTGGTCTCCACTGAAACTGTCCATGCACTGAAGTTAACTGATGTATTCTTTAGTTGATTAATGAGTTTATAATTAGTGAATTAATTAATAATTAATTCACACCACTCTCACTAGTGTATCAATCAGCTAGACTAGATACAACTAGCCCAACTATGTTTAACTGAGTTAAACTGAACACAACTCCATTAACTCCTCAATCAACTCCACCAAACTTTGTCACCTGAGTTCTAACTGAAGTCTCCATGCAATAGCTCCACTAAACCCTTAGGAATAGCGTAATTCCTTCTTTCAGCCGTCGTGTTAACATCCGTGCACTTAACTCGAAGTGCTCTAAGAGAATAAGATAATGTTTATAGTCCAAATATTATTAAGAGCTAATATTCGACATATCTATTTTTAGACTGGCAATCTAAAAATAGATTCCACCCAATATGTCTAAAAATATAAGTCCATATATTTTTCCAACTTGACCAACCATCCACAAATAGCATACCGCAACTCATAGAACATAATCCATATGTCTAAAATAGACATAGTCAAAAATAGACTTTTCGCCAAAAATAGCCTGCGGGCCCACTTAGTGAAGGGGACTTCTTTTCACTAAGCTCATCAT
Organism: Pinus albicaulis; assembly: GCA_034641835.2. Lineage (NCBI taxonomy): Eukaryota > Viridiplantae > Streptophyta > Pinopsida > Pinales > Pinaceae > Pinus > Pinus albicaulis. The sequence goes on along the minus strand of CM076583.1, from coordinate 1,045,190,129 downwards.
CTTGTTGCAATCTCAACACTCCCTCTCAACAAGATAGGGATTATCTGCCACCCCGATCCTGCCTCTGTGGTATTCGAATTTTCTCCTGGTGAGCGCCTTCATCAAGATATCAACATCCTGATCCTTCGTGGGAATGTATGAAAGTAACATGATCTTCTGTTGCACACAATCTCTGATATGATGATACCGATCCGTGAAGCCATGCCGCCTCAACTCATCCTCCTGTCTGTACCATGATCCATATCCCGATGTGCCTCTAAGATATCTCAATACATGCTTCCTCGCATTCCAAAAGAGCTTGGTAGGCTTAACCATAGCTTGTGAAAGTTGGTTAACTGCATAGCATATGTCGGGTCGTGTATTGACCAGATACATAAGCAACCCCACCAACTGTCGATAAACAGTGGCATCCACTACCTCCACCGAAGTAGCATCCTCCTTCCTCCATCCACTAGGAAGAGGAGTATCAAAAGGCTTGCAGCCATGCATGTTGAACTTCTCCAGTATCTCCCAGGCATACTTACCCTGAGAAACAAACAGTCCATCACTGCGCTGCCAAATTTCCAATCCCAGGAAATAATGAAGGAGGCCCAAGTCATTCATCTCAAACTCTTTTGCAAGATCCTCCTTGCATGAGAGTATGAACAGCTCATCACCTATCAAAATCAAATCATCTACATAAAGTACAATGATTAGCAACTTACCCTCCACCACAATCTAGTATAGGTTCGGATCCGCCTCACTCTTGGAGAATCCAAGTCCGGTGAAATAACTGTCTATTGTGTGTACCAAGTACAAGGTGCTTGTTTCAACCCATACAACGCTCTCTTGAGCCTGCACACATGCGACTCGCTGCTGAAGATCTCGAAACCTTCGGGCTGATCTATGTACACCTCCTCCTTAATGAATCTGTTGAGGAACGCAGTCTTCACATCCATATGATGAATGTGCCACCCCATCTGCGCTGAGAGAGCTAGGATCGTCCGTATGGAAGAATACCTTGCGACAGGTGCAAAGGTCTCCTCATAATCGATCCCCTCAATATGTGAAAAGCTTCGGGAAAAAAATCTTGCCTTGTACTTCTCCACACTCCCGTCAGCTGCCTGCTTCAATTTGTAGATCCATCTCGAACCCACCACTGTTTTCCCCTCCGGCCTCGTGACAATCTCCCATGCACTGTTTCTGACAATTGAATCATACTCTTCCACCATGGCATCTACCCATGCGGGGTCCTCCACAACTTCCTCGAAAGAGGATGGCTTTGTCACGACAAATTTGCTCATAAGAGCCATGTATCCAGTGTACCAGTCCGGTGACTGTCTCTGTCTGTGCTGTGCTGTAGGTGGTCCTACAACCTTCTCTGCATCTTGAGCCAATCGCTCAGCTTCTGTAGTGCGCCTCCGCCCTCTGTTGGTTGGGGCTGCATGAGTGGTCTCTTCCACTCCATGAACTTCCTCTTTTGGATGATCCACATCCTGAAGCTCATCCTTAGGAACTAATAGCTCCTCATCTGCATGCAAGTGTGGCCCCCTCTCAAGCGAACACTTCATGGCTTTCTCCTCCTGAAATTTGATATCCCGTCGCACAACAGTCTTGCGACTGTCTGGAAAATACACCCGATAGTTGTGAGGTATATCAGTGTACCCCACAACATCCCAATCATGTCACTCTCCAAATTCTCTTCCCCGGTGCATCCTTCATCACATGAATGTAAACAGGTGAACCAAAAATCCTCAAATGGGAAATATCAGGCCTCTTACCAGAAAACGCCTCCTCGGGTGTACTCATGCCAAGTATCGTGTGAGGACAACGGTTCTGCACATATACTGCAGTATTGCATGCCTCCGCCCACAAGTGAATGGGTAGGCCCTGATCATGCAACATCGCCCATGCAGCACCCACGACCGTTGTTCTTCCGCTCAGCAACCCCGTTCTATTGTGGGTTATGAGGTGCTATGAGCTCTCTTCAAATTCCTTCTGCGCTGCAAAAGTCCTTGAATTCGCCAGAGATGAATTCACCACCCTATCACACTATAAGAGCCTCACCTCGCTTCCCGATTCTTTCTCAACCGGCTATTCTCGAACTCAGCTGCATCCCTGAGTATGTACGCTCTCTTCTTTTGGATGAAGAAGATCCAAAGACTTTGCTGGTAGAAAATCATCAACAAATATCACATAGTACCTGTGCTTTGCTGTCGAAGCTACTGAGAAAGGTCCACACACGTCTGTGTGAATTATCTTAAGGATCATCGTGGCGCAACTATCCTTCTCATGAAAGGTGGATTTCACAAATTTTCCCAAGGTACATCCCTTGCATTGATATGATTGCGCAAGAGTACCCTTAGGAAGCCCAGTAGAAATCTGCTGCAGTATCTTCAAAGCTCCATTTTGAAGGTGGCTCAATCTTCGGTGCCACAACTCGCCATCATCTCAGCTCACCACTCCTTCTGCCTTGCCTACCATTGCTGCGCAGCCATATACCTACAATTGATAAAGGTTCTTAACTCGAACCCCTATCCTCTGGGCCTCACCATTTGCCTTACTGCGCAGGAAAGCCTTTCCCTCACTAAAGACAACATCATATCCCTTATCTTCTAACATGACCGCCGAGATCAGATTCTTCTTCAATCCTGGAACATGCATCACTTCCTTCAATACAAAGGGTTTACCAGACTCCCTCTCAAAGGAAATGATACCAATAGCAATCACACTGTATCTACCATCATCGCCCATCTCGATGTGCACTCCAAGATCTTTCTCATCCATATCAGTAAAAAAATATCGATCTCCTGTCATGTGAAAAGATGCACCACTATCAAGAAACCACATCAAACCCATCACACTTGAGACCAAGCATGCGATCAAAGGAAAAATCTAGCTTCAAACCGCGAGGCTAAGGCCTCTCCACTACAGACCAAAGAACCCGCTTTATTTTTCTTCTTTTCCGTGGACAACTAGTGGCATAATGTCCGTGTTGGTGACAAATGGAAAGCACTTCACCTCGACATGTCCCCCGCTTCTTGCCTCGTTAATCGGATTCAAGCATGCTTCTTGCTCTTCCCCTTCTTTTCTTTGGCAGCCAAAGTGAAATTTTCTTCATCTGAGTTCTTTGATGAAGATCCGTCCCTGGTACTTCGCCTTATCTCCTCTTGCACAAGATCCGACCAAAGTTGCTCCCATCCTGGAAATTTCTCTCGACCATTGATAGAGTCCTGATAGGAATTCCAACTCTTCAGAAGCCCAAGGAGAGCCAACATCAATTAATTCCTCGTCAAAAAAAGTAACCTGCACAACTTCCCATCTCATCCCTTCATTGATGAACTTCGTGAGGTACTTGGGCATACTATCGCCTTTCTCCATTTTTATGTTCTGCTGTCCTTGAGCTAACTTTCCTTCGGTCACTCTTGCTTTGAAATAAATCGTAAAATATTTCCACATCAAGGATGGAGAAGCCTTACCAGCGGAAGGCTGGACACTATGTGATCCTTCACACCTTCCAACAGAATCCTTCGACACTTTGCTGTCTTCTTTTGCCATGCGTCAAGTGCGGTAGCATCGCTAGAAGCAGGTTTTGGAATTTCTGCATCTATGAAATCCTTCAACCCATTGTCATCCAGCACCACCTCCATCCTATCCTTCCATGCAATATAATTTGAGCTTCCCTCAAGGGCATACTCCAATCTCAATCCGTTGAAAGACATCTCAACTTCGACACCAAGAAAACATTGTTGCAAATTCGAATTCCACCAGCACAAAACTCAACCACTTCAATGTTTAGCAATTGCTCCAATGATTAATATCGCTCTGATACCATGTATAAATTTATATAACTGATATGTTATACATCCGAGATTATCCTGATCACACACTATTTGAATTCATGCATAATATAGAATCTCTTCTACCATTGATCATTAATTGTGGAAATAAAAGCAATCGCATGCGCACATTAAAACCATAAACATTCACACATATGAACACAGTATTTATGGGAAAGCTTAAAGTTGAAAACCCCAACTATCTGAATATTATATGTCATAGAGATCATGTAACAATCATTGTACAAAGCTCCTCACAAGCTCTCAGCACAACCTCCAATTGCTACACACCAATCAAGCTAGATCTAGCAAAACACATGCTCCAATCTCTGCCACCTGATAGCCAGCCTCCCTTGCATAATCAATGTTGTATAATGGCTCATAAATAGCTTTGAACCACCTGGCTTGTACTGCGCAATCCTCATTGGCTTCTCCAATCACTGGTAGTTGCAAATATGCAACTATATAGTCACAAATGATAGTTAACCTGCTCTTTCACCTATCTCTTCACTGGTCTCCACTGAAACTTTCCATTCACTGAAGTTAACTGATGTATTCTTTAGTTGATTAATGAGTTTATAATTAGTGAATTAATTAATAATTAATTCACACCACTCACTAGTGTATCAACTCGCTAGACTAGATACAACTAGCTCAACTATGTTTAGATTAGTTAAACCGAACACAACTCCATTAACTTCCTCAATCAACTCCACCAAACTCTCTCACATGAGTTCTAACCGAAGTATCCATGCAATAGCTCCACTTAACCCTTAGGAATAGCGTAATTCCTCCGTTAGATTCGTGGCCACATCCGTGCACTTAACCGAAGTGCTCCAAGAGAATAAGATAATGTTTATAGTCCAAATATTATTAAGAGCTAATAATATTCGACATATCTATTTTTAGACCGCAATCTAAAAATAGATTCCGCCCAATATGTCTAAAAATATAAGTCCATCTATTTTTCCAACTTGACCAACCATCCACAAATAGCATCCTGCAACTCATAGAACATGATCCATATGTCTAAAAATAGACTTTGCGCCAAAAATAGCCTGCGAGCCCACTTAGTGAAGGAGACTTCTTTCCACTAAGCTCATCATCTTGTTGCAATCTCAACACTTTTGTCAGCCTAGACGGAGGGAGAGACGCGGCCTGACAGGTGGTACAAATAGATCCAATAAATTTTCTCTGATATTCTGATTCCTAAAATTTGATTTAGGAACCAGAGCCAAGATTGCCCGATAATGAATATCACACTAGACTAGATGTGCTTTCCAACCTTATGAATCTCATACAGTCCGAGTTAAAAACCAGAGCTTGCAATGGGTGATAATGCATATCATACCAATTTTTTTGTTTGTCGAGCCTAATTAGAATCTCTTACACTTCAATCAAATTTTTTTAACTTATTTGTAACTCAATTTCAAATCCCATTATTTTCAACTTCGCATTCAGCAGGAAGATCAGAAGGGAAAACCTTCTCTCTGTCTCTGCTGACCATCTTCGTAACAAGAGATTTTGAAAACCATTTTGAGCAAAGCTAAAGGCCTTCACCGGGTGACAAGAAGTTGTCAGGCCCCTTAGGTATTTCAATGGCAATGTTGATAAAAACTACTGAAAAGACTGAAAATTCACCACTGCACCAAACATAGTAGCAATATGTAGAATTCGAAAATTGGTAATAGGTCGATTGATCTAGCGCTAAAAAAAAGAAAAAAGAAATAACCACTCAACAAAGCACCGCACATCTTTAGGAATTTTCTCACAACACAACACAACACATAGGGCTCTGATACCATGATAGAAATAACTAAAATCACTCAATTACTAAACATACTCATATATATTATACACAAATGGTGTATGTGTAAACACACTCACACAACTGATTACATTTAGATTACTCTATTAAATAGAGTTTCTGAGATCCAACTTATTCCTAATTTAAAGAGAGTGCTTGAGAGAAATTCTCAGCCATCACAAACCAACTTCTCAAATATAGAATGTAAGCATTAACTCCAACACACAATATGTAGGATTTTTTTAATTTGTTAGTCAATTCATGTTTATTATCTATTTTTAATCCATTTTATCTATTATGTAATCCATGAAGAGTCATATCCTAGTATTTTCCTTGAAATCATGAAAATTCTAAAATTAAGTCCAGACACTAAAGTAGTTTATTGGTATCTTTCACAACACCGTATTGAAATCAAATTATATTGATTTGAGTCTCCATCATATCAGTTACCAATGTTTTCTTATTATGAGAGTATTTCCTCTAGAGTATATTCAATAATTATTGGAGTTTTATCAATTTATTTTTTTATGAAAGAATAAAAATGCTACTTTGAAGTTAAAAAAGGAAGTTGTACCAATTATATTGTATGCTAGATCATCTTTGTAAGAGGAAAAAGAATGATTAAGGACATGAATTTCTTATGTGGATAATTTAAAGCTATGGCTCTTATTCATTTATTTCTAATAAAAAGTTAAACTAGGGTTCAAATCCATAAAATGTTAAACCAAGGTTCAAATCTATATGATAACTTAGAAATAATGTATTTCTAAGTTAGAAAATAAGTACAATTGGGAACATGAACCATTAGTATTTCAGCATCAGATTCCAAAAATAATTTATTCCCCTCAATCTCCCATTATAGATACCCATAGTAGTAATAGAGAATAGATAATTCATAAAGGGACTTATTAAGAAACTTCTTAAACAATTTCAAAGACTGAGATGATGAAAAAATAGAGAAAATATAGAAATCAAACTAACAAGAAAGGGATAGAGAATTTTTAGTACATAGTGCAGAAGATGTATCAAGAAGAGAACTTATATTTTCATTAGGATATGTTCCATAAAAAAATATACCAACACATATTGATCAATATAGTCAAGGAGTTATGTCATTAACAAAGCAAACAAAACAAGAAATCTTGATTTCTCAATATCTGTAAATGAATAAAAAAAATGTCAAAAAAATCAAACAAGTTTAATATTCATAGTCGTGGAATGAAGGGAAATATTAAATTATATCAATGTAAACTATTTATTTTGAGGATATTTTAAACATGGCTAGCTTAGAGCCAAAGACATACATGTTAAAACTAACTAGCTATTACAAAGTCATACAATTTTCAATTAATTTGGATAATATTTCAATTAATTTGGATAAGATTTAACTAGTGAATAAAGTGGGTTTACGCAAACAACTAGGTGATATAGTCTTTAGAGATCTAGTACAAAATTCAATAAGTGGATAAAAAATGCATAATCTAAGATGTAAAATTTATAACTAGCTTAGATAAGAAGAGTTTTTCAATAGAAAAAATTGATGAGGATTGGTAAATTAGAGGAATGGATAATATAATTGAGATTCAATCCTAAGGATGCTAAATCAACTCAAGCATTAGTGAAGTCCAAGGAAATTTATCTACTAGCATTGGATAAAAGGTTTAAAGTTCCAAACTTAGAGCGTGTAAAAATTGCTAAGCTATTAGTAGTCCAAGATGAGAAATACCAATTACTAAAGCAAATCATTTAGAGGAAAAAAAAAATTGAGTATTTAACTTTTATATCATGGTTCTTCATTTATACCTATAATGAAATTATATCTTTCAAGAAAGCTAGAAAATACTCTAGATTATTGAATTTAGAATTTGAATTTGAAAACTTCAAAAAAAATTATTATACTGAAGAATGATTTGTTGGCCATTTTAAAGGAACAAATTTTAGAAAGAGATGGTGCGATTTCAATTTCTCAAAAAAAAAAATTACTAACTTCAACAAGAATTGGAACAAATGTGCAATAAGATAACAAGAAGATGGTACTTAATTGGATCCAACCACATATTATGGAATCACATCATAGATAAAATCACAAAGATATGACATTATTAGTGATGAACCTACATCGACATCAAATACATAGAAAACCATTTTAAAAAACATGGTCTCGTGCTCTAATAAAACCATTTAAAAAACATGGTCTCGTGGTCTCATATAAATCTTGTTAAAAGTTATATGCATTGGGGGTTTCTCATTGAGCATCAATAATGGAGATGAAAAAAAAATAGGAGGAATAATTTGACACAACTAACTCAAAATGAGTGCAATGTAATAGAAATCAATGTAAATCAATTCACAAATAAGTTTAAAATATCTTTAACAATTTACTGTGGATGGATTTACCACATGTTAGGGAAGAAATGACAAATGATTCCACAACATATGTATAAAAAACTTTTACTAAAATAGAGAAATAATGTGGATATGTATATGATTGGAGCTTTGAGAGGTCGCACAATTTTGGATAAGTTGATTAATTATTTTTAACTTTTATGTCAAATTGAAAACCTATTCTCTAAAGCTCGAATTTATGTTAAATTTATTGAATTGCATAAATCTCGAATTTATGTTAAATTTATTGAATTCCACATTGGATTAAGAAAGATGGCTTGATTTAATTTTGTATGAGTGAAGATTAGATATTGATTTCTCAATTCACCTTATGCTTATTTAAGAAAAAACTTTTCAATAGGATTATAGAAAATTAAACACTTGAAAACAATACAATTAGTTTCTATAATTTGAGTGTCTATTTTTCTAATTATATTGTACAAAATTTTCTACTGGAAACTAATTGTTTTTGTCATTTAATTTGAATAAAAATAAGGGTTTTTTATAACTAGAGATCAATATATTTTTATATTTTCTAAGTATTATGCTTTTGGATAATATTATTTTCTGAGTCAAGAGATAAATATCTTTTTATAATTTCTAAATATTGTGCTTTTGGATAATATTATTTTCTGCGAGTCCATAATATTAACTAGTCTTTTGGTGGTAGTCTATTTAAGGCTCTATAATGTGTCCTTTGGTTAATGAGAATTTTTTGAATATATACTTTATTTTATCTATATGGATAAATTTTAGAGTGGCTATTGGTTATAACCTCCCCTATATTACCTACCTACATAATTATATGAAAGAATGATTTTTTTCAATGAAAATTTTGTATCGAAAGAACATTTAATTTTCACTCAATTACTAAAGAAAAATTCATTAACAAAGATAATGTATGTCATGTTTACTATTAAATGTTCTCCTTAACATGAATTCCATGAAAAAATGGTTTTGAGTATTATTTTAATGCTTTATACCTATTTCTTTTTTCTCTTTATGTTCATCTTATCTTCTATCTTATCTAATAATTGTGCAATAGTCAACTTCATGTAACCATAAACCTGTACCTTTTTCTATTTTCTTTTATTGATGACAAGATGAATAAATACTTGTAATCCATAAATATGTAATATAACCTAATATGATTCACTTAATGTTAACAATTCTATGTCAATGAGGATTTAGTTACTCTTTTACTTGAAGCTTCTAGGTAAAAGGAACACATTTGTTTAATGGTATCAAGAGTTTAACTAAATCTATAGCTTACTAAACATATGCAACCCACTACATTGATTAAGGATGTGGAATGTAAGTAGAATAACCCTTAAGGTTCACCTTGCAGACATGAAGTTAGGAATTTTCCTTTTCTTATCATCTTAAATAAATATTCCTACATTGACATCATCTTCTATTCATTGAAGTATTTCTAATGGTATAAATTTCACTTAATTCTGAGCTCCAAGCAAAAAATTATGTCATTTTAAAGTTTTTATCTTATAAGCTCACATCATCAATCTATATAATCGAATTATCTTTTCACATGCTATACCTTATCAACCTAACACACCATGCAGTCCATGTTTGCTATTCAACTATTATAGGAGGAAATCAAATATATTGGAAAATTTTAAGATTTACACCATCTTTTTGTTTGATACACCAATATACCTTGTCTCTTGTTTCATCTCTTATGCTAATATGCCTCGAATACCATTATATTTGATATTCCATTATGCCTTAGCTTTCGATCCACTCAATATGTTGATCTACCTTCCAATCCATTCCATCGTATATGTCGATATACCATGACTTTTATTTAATCCAACATGGAAATATACCCATTGAGTATTTGGATTTCAAAACAAATATTACAATGGACAAATTGAAATTCCATGATAGACTGAGGGTCGGTGCCAACTAAACCTACCAAATTATCCTACCGTATCATCCCATGCCCTTAAATCATAATGTGACATGTGTATAATGCTGAAATTTCATTTCCAACATGGAAACCATGACATGTCACTACTAACATGTCATGGTTGATGCGTCATGGGTAAAATTTCACTCCCAATACTCAGTTGGAAAGACAAAATGACAAAATAAGAGTGACACGTGTCCTTATTATGGAATTTCCACATCATAACTTAATGGCATCATGAAATCATCGTTCACATGGTTCAATCCCGAGGTTCCACCTTAGGCCTTATTTCTTTGTCATGTTTTATTTTTTAGTTGTCTTGTTGAGGTGCCAATATATTAAGCCTTTAATCATCAATGATAAGGATAAGGGGAAAAATACATTGCCACTTATTGATGTTTCACCTAATATCTAACAAATCCCATAATAAACACTTTAAGGGTTAGATGATATGTCAATGTCCTGATATTGGTTAACTACCAATATCCTAGTGGGTTTAACATCTGGTATTTTCCTTATAAAGCAATAGAATATTGGCCATTACGTTATGTCTATCTCAAAAAATGAAATACAAAAAAATAAGTAATAAAAATATAGTTGGATAATACACCGATATGGTTAGCACCTTCTCACAACACTACTTCACGATGCCTTGTTGAATTTAGATCCCGAGTGCTAAAGGGTTAGTTCCTTGCCATATTTCACATAGATTAGAGAAATTTTAATCAAGAGGCACTAGGGTGAAAATTTCGAATGTATGTTGACCATAGGGGGATCAGTGAAATGGACAGTTCAACATATATATGGTTACTTTATGTTGATTGGGTTAATAACAAAATTTTCATGGGAATTGGTTTCACACTTTATCAAGAAAAAACATTTCGGCCATTACGTGATGTTTATCACAAAATCTGAAATATAAAATGACATGAATAATAAACCTCTAGTTTGTTAATACACTGATATTGTTAGCACTTGATCACAACACTATTTCTTGATGCATGTTGAGTTTAGATTTGGAGTGCTAAAGGGTTGGACCCTTTGCCATATTTGAAATAGATTAGAGTTAATTTTAATCAAGAGACACTAGGGTGAACATTTTGAGTGGATTATGACTATATGGGAATGAAGGAAATTAACAGTTAACCATATATATGGTTACTTGATGGTTATTGGGTTAATAAAAAAATATGATGGGAATTGGTTTCAAACTACATACATTCTTGACTCTAAGTATGTTGTAGCATAAACCCCCAATTATATAGTAAGGTTACCATGAACCATGCAACTTACACTGGAATATTTCACTTTGAAGTATGTTGTTGAGTCTTTATAGGAAAAGGATACAAGAGCATTATTAAATAAGCTTTGTTAGATATAGGAGGGATATCCCTTCTAAAAACATATTGGTCCTAATTGACAGACTCATTGAAATTATTCTCATAGTAATTTAGAAGGACATGCATGCATACGAGAATAAAAATATACTTCTATTGGTATTGAAATCATAGAGTCACGCCCCGTTATCCATCTATTTTTCAAGAATTATTATACAATCATCGAATAACGTTCTATTTTAGATTCCTAACATTTAAAAATGTATTCTTGTAATTTATATTTGCTTCATCCAAAACAATGAAGGGAAAGGGTAAATTCAAAGATTTAATGGTAAAATAATTGATTCTCGTTATGGTATCCATTTATTTTGTATTTTTATTCTAAGCTCTATTATTCAGAATCATCATGACTATATTAGGTTCAAAAATACTATTTAGCATAATTCAATTCAATCATTTTATTTAGAAACACATTATAAATTTCAGTGATAACTTATCTAATAGCTAGCCATTATTCAATTAACACAAAAAAATTATACCAACATATACAATGAATGTACCTGAAACTAAGAAATATTGATTACCCTCCCATCTAATGTCTTGATATTAAGATGGAATTATAGATAATTTTTGATGTAGCCTAATGATGGTTGAAGAGATCCGCCTTTGATCCCTCGTATGTTTGTGGAATATCATCGATTTGAGCTACTACAATTGTCTATTTATTACAACTACAACACTTCACATTTAAATTTCAATCTAGGGTCATCTATCATTTCAAGGATATGTGAAAAATATATGGAGGAAAGAGATCCATTTGTAGTGTTGGTGTTTCTAATGGTCGTGTAGCTGCAAAACTCAGCTTCCAAAGAATATCTTACTCAAGCAGTAAAAGGATAAGAACTCACTGCAATAAAAAATTAAATTAATTATAAAAAAACACATTTGATGTAAAGAAAGGAAATTTAATCTATAAAACAATTCTTAACATTCTTATGAAATATATTCCTATCTTAATATTAATTCAATCTATGTGAGCAATAACAACTAAACCACTAAACAAGTAACATCAATTACACACTCCACAAGTAACAATAATTAAATATTTTGCAAGGAATAACAATTAAATTTTTTACAAGTAACAACAACTAAACATTCCACATGTAACAAAAGTTAAACCACTCAAGTCTACAAGTAACAAAAATTAAACCATTCCACAAGTAACAAATGATAAACACTATGAAAAGCAATAAATAGATCACTATAAAATGTCAATGTAGCAGAATGAAAAATTCAAAAAATCAAACCTTTGAAAGTAACGTATGTAAATGCCATCTTTAGGAAATTAGCAATTTTTCATAAAACCAAAGCATAAGAATTACAAAATTCCCATGATAAATCTAACTAACAAATAAAACTGGAGCACCTATAATAAATCTATTTAACAAATGAAATTGTAGCACCTGACCAGTGAAAGGGGAACTCCTTCACTAATCAATGTTACAAAATCCTACTCACAAATTAACACTTCAGATAATATAAATTTACATTCTTTATTAAAAATATGATGCAATAATAATCTCGTTGAGTATTTGTTTACCGATACAACCATTAGAGAAAATTTGAGGTTTAAAATGGGTTTAAAAAAAGTGTACAATCAAAATCACCTTTATAAGAACCAATAGGATTCAAGATTATTATATTAACCATGGGGGACAATTCAATATCTTTAGTGTAAAAAGGTGAAAATATTAAAAAACAATAAAATAATAAAACTATTTTTTCAACTCATTTTCAACTTATCTTCCTACGGTTTTACTCAATTTTTGAATAGGAGTACTTGCTAGATGTATAATTTTATTACTCATCCAAATAATAACAATGCCACATACTTTTGATGGACCCTATTTCATGGAAAATCATAAATACATGAAAAATGTTATTGCAATCATGTTTTTTCATGTTTTTTGTCATTTTTTGTGTAACAGGGTCCATTGAAAATATGCAACATGAGTAATCCTTGGATGAGGAATTAAATTCTGCATCCATTGAGTGCTCTCTCTAGAAATATGTGTAAAAAAACATAGGGATATAAGTTGCAAATATAAGTTGAAAAGGTAGTTTTTTCTTTTCCCATCTAAAATTTGATGATGTAATCCAATATTATTTTATTATCTCCGCTATTATTTTATAATATTCCTTAGGAGAACATTTTTAGACCCAAAATTTTCTCTAATGCCCTGTCTCTACTACTTCTTCCCCATATTAACCTGAAACCCCCAATCTTTTCTTTTCCTATATATATATATATATATATATATACAAGAAAATAGTAGTAGGCGAATAGGAACTAATTTCCCAATATTTGGACTTTTAAAGCTATGGACATATTTAGAAGATATTGTCTTTTTTTTTTTTTAAAGATATTAGTTACTAAATAGCTAAATATATCATTACATTGGATTAATATATCGTGAAACCATATGAGGATATGATGGAGTTTTTTCAGTTGATAACTTGTTGCTTTATTTGGGATGTATACTGTCAACGACCCCAATAAGAATGATATTCCTTAAAGAACCACATGCAGCACCAAATCATTAATTATTTTTGAGAAATCACTTATGTGAACCTAATTCAGGATGTTTTCAGAAAGACCCATGTCATGTAATTCCAATATTCGTATTACTTTGTTCACAAATCGTATCCAAGGTTGGTCGCCCGATTATGACACGCAACACAAATCCATGTTATCATCCTTAGGAACAAAACACGTGTTCTGAAATTCCTCTTGGGGATATATAAATATGTCAAGCATGGAGGTTGGTTATTGTTATTACATCGAAATCACTAGAACAACAATGGGAAAACCATTATCAACAAAAACAATCCTCATAATATTTAATCTATTAAAAATAAAGGAAATAGATCATTACTTAACCACAAAAGCATAATTAAGTATGATATCATATGTTACAAGAAATTAGGTAAAATGGAGTGATAACGAAGTAATGCGAATGGATGAAATGGATTTCTGGAAGTGACAAGAATAATGAAAAATCAATGACTCAACATCTCCCCCAAAATGAGTATGTTGCATGTCCTCATGAAACCCATACCTTTCCATAAAATAGGATATAATTTTCATTTTTCAATTCAAAATAACCAATTTTTTTTTTCTCAACTCATGATACTGATAGAAATAAAAATTATTTCCTAGAACATATCCAAAACAACGGTTACTATATTCTAGCAATGTTGGTGAACTTGTAGTAATCTTCACATGGAGTTTCAACAATATGTATATGAAGCTGTAGAAAGGATAGTACAATTAGAAAAAAACTTCATTAACCATTTTATCATAAACTAAATATTGGGTCTTTTAGAAATTTTGCAGGGAAAGTTTTACCATTCCATTGTTTATCCTCACAAAATATTAGAGATCCTTGCATCACGAATTTTGTGGAAAATAAAAATTGGTTCTAGCTGATAGTGCTTGATTTATGGAATTTTAGAAACTTGTTTAGCTTAAATTTTTGTGGGTGTGTTCATTCCTATTATACATTATCAATATGCAAAAATAACCATAACCGAGTTCATGGTTTCAAAGATATGCTCAAATAATTTTATGCATTGTATAAAAATAAAATGGTATGCCTTAAATCTGCAACATCGGGAAACTTTTTAAAGATGGAAATTTATCTTAAAGTTTAGAAACGTCCGTGAATCTTACTAGTACCTTATAGGCAAACTATAAAATATTTGGAGATACATTTGTAAAAATATTGAAATTTGCATTGATTTTATATACAGTGTGTATAAATTTAAGCGATCTTTAAGGTAAAATAACTTTATACTAGAAAATTTGGGCCAATCATTTTGAGAAAAAATGGAAATGGGTGAATATTTTTTTTGAAAAAAACATGGAAATTTAGCCAACTTGCAAATATTAACCCCTGAAATTTTCCGTGTACAACATAAACGTGAACAACAAAGGATAAAATAAACCATTATGCACAACAACTCCTCCCCCAAAATGGATAATTATGATGTCATCATGCTACAATGAAAAAAAAATTGTTGTTGTTGTTGCAATCTCTATTAAAATATAGTTTCAATAATCAATAATGAATAATAACCATGGTGCTCCAAATGGGAGGTTCATCCACTAAGATGTTCAAAAATAATTTTGTAACAACATTTCCCATTTCTAAAATATTCCATTATTATGAAACCAGCTCCAAATGGAAAAACCTCCTTCTATATATAGGAGTCCATGGGGTCACAATATAATCCTAGACAACCTAGAAATAATAGTGCAAGGGCACAATAATAACAATTTTGGGGTTACAAGGGTACAACAATAACAATAATGGGGCTACATTAACAACAATAAGGGACTACACTAGTAATATAGGGACCTAACATGCCCCTCTCCCTCAAAAAAGTGTTGTCCTCAATGCTTGAGTAGCTCTAGATGCTTTTGTATAAAATTATCATTGTCCCCTGTAGAATCTTCAGTGGGTAAGTTCTTCCACTTAATGAGATACTATGAAATTGATCGATTTCGTGGCTATCGAGCTCTTGCTTCCGTGACAACTTGAAGTTCCAATATGATTATTCCTTTCTCATCAATTTCCAGCATATTGTTTGAACTAGAAGTTTGTCATCTATAACCTTCTTTAAGCATGAAACATGGAAAATTGGATGCACTCGCGAGAAGCAGGAAGTTCCAATTTTTATGCCATAGTACCAATCTTTTGCAACAACTTGTAGGGACTGTAGTACTTTGGCAATAATTTATTATCCTTTTTAGCTTGCTTGAGGTACATTTGTTTGTATGGTTGTAGCCGTAAAAATAGCCAGTCTCCTACATCGAAAATTATCTCATTGCGATGTTGATCTGCATGATGTTTCATTCGATTTCTCCCAAATTTAGGTTATCCTTTAAGATTTGGAGAACTTGTTGTTGATGCTCGATGTGATATTCCACTTCCTGACCTTAGAATTTTCTCTTAAATATGATGTGATGTATGGTGGATGATATCCATAAAGTGTCATAAATGGGGTCATTTTTTTTGCAGTATGGAAGGAAGAGTTATACCACCATTCTGCCAGAGGTAACCACTTGACACATTGTGTTCGTTTACAGATTCAAAACAATGAATATATCCTTCCAAACATGTGTTCACTATCTCAGTTTGACCATGATATTGAGGATGATAAGATGAGCTATGGGCTAGTTGAGTACCCAAACAAGAAAATAATTTCGACCAAAAATTTCCACTAAAAATGGGATCTTTGTCGCTTACAATAAACTTTGGGTTTCCATGTAGCTTTTGAATTGTTTCCATAAATGTAGTAACAACTGTAATTTCTTTAAATGGATTAGATAATAAACACAATTGTGCATACTTGTAAAGTCTATCAACTACCACCATGATGACACACTTTCCTTCGGACATAGGTAAACTTGTGATAAAATCCATTGAAATCTCCTCCCAACATTCACTTGGAATGGATAAAGGTTGTAGAAGACCTAGGGTCTTAATTGTCTCAACTTTATTTTGTTGGAAAACCAAACATTCCACCACAAAGTTTTGAATATCAGATTTAAGACCATCCCAAGAAAATTCTTCCTTCACCCTATGGTAAGTTTTTAAAAATCCTTAGTGTCCTCCTAAAGGAGAAGTGTGCAATTCCAAATAAATATTTTGTTTTAGTTGGGAATTATTACAAATATATAAGCAATCTTTGTACCATAAGGAATCATTTTTCTAACTAAATGTATCATATGTAGTAGGATCTTGTTGCAACTTTTGAATGAGTTTCCACACTTCTTCGTCCTTCTTCCATTCAACCCTTGCTTTGGTTATCCAATATGGTTGGATAATATAAATGGCACAAAGCAATGCTTCCACCTCTTCAACCTTTCTTGAGAGTGCATCTACACCAACATTTAGCTTCCCTTTTTTGTAGATTCTTTCAAAGTCATAACCCAACATCTTTGTGACCCATTTTTGTTGCTCTTATGAAGATAGTATTTCTTCCAAAAAGTGTTTAAGACTATCATGATCAATTTTTACCTTGAAGTGTCTTCCCATTAGGTAAGGTCACCATTTCTTTAGTCCACGTAGTATTGCCAACATTTCCTTCTCATAAATAGCTTTTTGTAAATAATTTCCTTTGATTATATGACTTTCAAAAGCAATGTGTCTTCCTTCTTGCATTCAAACAACACCAATTCCATTTCCCGAGGCATCACATTGCACAATAAAGGTTTTTGTGAAGTCTAGCATAACTAAGACTAGTGGTAAGAAAATTGCCTCTTTAAGATGTTCAAAGGCCTTAGTTGTTTCAAGAGTACACAAAAATTCGTATTTCTTCAACAATGTTGTTAGAGGTGCTTCTATTCTCCCATAATTCTTAACAAACTTGCAATAATACCCTGTTAACCGAAAAAAACCTCGCAACTACTTTATGGTTGTGGGGAATTTCCATTCCTTGATGGATTTAATTTTGTTAGTGTCTACCTTAACACCCTCATGAGATACAATATGAACAAGATATTCCACCTCTTGTATTCCAAATAAAAATTTGGAGGTTTTTGCATATAATTATTTATCATCCATTAGTTTGAGCACCATGTCAACATGGTTAGCATGATCCTTCCAAGACATGTTGTAGATTAGTATATCATCAAAAAACACTAACACGAATTTTCTAATGGTGGGTTTCAAAATGGAATTCATCAACCCTTGAGATGTATAAGGTGCATTGGTAAGGCCAAAAGGCATGACCAAAAATTCAAAATGACCCGCATGAGTTTGAAATGTTATTTTTAGAATATCTTCAATATTCATTCTAATTTGATGATATCCTGAACAAATATCCAACTTGGTAAAATAAATTGCTCCATGTAATTCATCGAATAATTAATCAATCACAGGAATGGAAATTTATATTTAATAGTGAACTTATTAATCTCCCTATAATCGGGACACATGCACCATGATCCATCCTTCTTGTGCACCAATACTACTGGAGCAGGGAAAGAACTTTGACTAGGCTGAATTATACCAGCCTCTAACATTACTACAATCATACGTTCAATTTCGCTTTTTTGGACATAAGGATATCTGTAAGGCCTGATGTTTGGAGGAACACTTCCTGGAATCAAATGAATAGCACGATCATGATCATGAATAGGTGGGAGTCATTTGGGATTTTCAAACACCTTGGAATGATTGTCCAATAATTTTTGGAGATATGGAGAAATAGTTGATTTTGATGTTGGAACTTCTAGTGAGTATAGTTGTGCAATTACACCTCGTTGTTATTTCTTCAGAATATTTTTCATGACATTAGAGTTTATTAACTCTCTCGGATTCCCTGTGATACCCCGTAATTCGACTTCCTTTTCTTCTGAAAAATATTTCAAGAAAATTTCTTGACAATTAAAAGCTACCATCCACAAATATTGTAACCATTGTGCTCCTAGTACAACATCAACACCTCCCATTGGAATGGAAAGCATTGAACTATTCAATACATACTCCCCCCTGGTTAGCTTGATATTATGACATTTTCTAGAGAAATTTATAGTTCCTCCCTTTGCAACCATCACTTGACATTATGGTGTAGGAAGCAATTCAATTCCTTTGCTACCCTACAATGATAAAATTATGGGTACTACCCGAATCAATCAAAACTATTACCTTTTTCTTTTTGATATGTCCTTCTATATTGAGAATTTGAGGAGTGGAAATTCCTTCCAATGAATTACACGGTATGGTCAGACTCATTTATTCTGTCTCTAGGGTTCGTTCCTTGTGTATATCCTCTTCTTTTGAAGTTTCCTGTTCATTTTCTTCCTCCTCTTCACAATCTATGTGAAATCATTTCTTCTCAACACACTTATGACCTTTAGTGTATTTTATATAAAAACTGTAGCAAAGCCCTTTTACTCTTTTTTCTTACAATTGTTGTGGTGTCAAACTTGTAGGTTGTGGAAGTCTAGGAGTATCAACATGATGTAGACTAGCTGCAGAAATATCAGAGTATGCGCGGAAACTATATAGTTTACACTCTACACAAAATTATTACCCGCAGCAGGTTTGTTTTAACTTCAGGGCTCATTAAACATACATACATACATATGGCACGATCAAAAACATTATTATAAACAAAACACATATACTCAAAACTAATCTGTTTGCACAGAATCTCTTACCTGAGGGTCCCACGACAAGCCTGACCAATCATTGGCGATCGTAGATCACACAACTTGCAGTTAACGTTAATAGCTAAACTTTAATCCTTATGAATTATGAAATTTCAATGAGCTAACACATGTCCTCCTCCTTTTTGCATCGCAAATAAATCTATTTACTTTACAATGTCTTAACACTTATGTCCTAAATCTTGAGAAGTGTGAAATCACTTTCTGGCGGTGTGATATCCATCGTTGGATTAGTCTCGGATCCGACGATCCTCATTGTCTCTCTACTCCTCACTTCGCATCACTGATAAAAAAATTTAACTTGCGACTTTTTAACGTTAAACCCATTTCTTTGCGAAGTGAAATGGATTTCAATTTGTGATGAGATATTTCCCGTTGATCGGGTTTAGATCTAGGGCCCTTGTTGTGCCTGCAATTTGATTGTCTTTTTTCTGTATAAATTAATTTATATGTGATTAAACAGATTTCAAACAAATAGTTTGAACAGAGATCCCTGTCAATAAAAAACACTTGAAAAATAATAATAAAGGAATTTATAGAGCCAAGCCCTTGATTGACTGGTTATTACAACTGTTTATGCTCTCTCTGTTCTCACCTCTCGCAAACCTATTTCACATGGTCTTACTTTTTCCTCACACTCTGCTCTCCTCTCTCACCTATCTTATATATTTATATAAAAATTTGGAGCAGTCCTTCTCGCCTAAAATAGGTTTCTATTGAACCACTCCAACAAAAAAATTCTACCCTATTTCTAAGCTCATATCCTACTTGGCTCAATCTCCTCGCAGGGAGAAATCAATTTCTATTTTCATTCCTAATCAATTTAACAAACCCAAACAACTAACTTCTCTCATTTAAAACTAAGTGAAATATTAATGGCCAATGTTTATCCACATCATGTTTAGTCATAACATGTGAACATCCAATCACATCGCTGGCTAAGTCCAGATACTCCTACATCATAACACTTCCATCTTTATATATGTGAGTGGTAGGCTTCCTTGTCGCTATAATTTTACATTCAGTTTTTCTTTCCAACCTGAATGCCTTCTCCAATGAATCATGTTACCAGAATCTAACCTCATGTTGGATGTTATCCTTTAAAGTCCCTATGAAGACATCAATATGGTGTTCCTATGGAAAATTAGCTACCGTTATATTCAATTTTTGGAAGTCCTCAATGTGCTCCACCACTGAACCCTTTTGTTTGAGAATTATCAATTGGCTAAAGAAGGTGTTGTTCTTTGTATCCTCATAATGTGTTATCATTACCTCTGTAAAAATTGACCAAGTGACAATTATTTTATGGGAGCAAAGCCATTGATACATTACAAATGTATTTTGTTGTAAAAATATTGCTCCATCTGTAGTATCCATGTTACAGGATCCTTGCCATCAAAATTCCTCATATCGATCTTTGAAATATGGTGGGTCCTCAATCCAACATTACATTTTATGAAATCATGATTAATATTTATTTCTTTCTCAGCATGAGTTTCCTCTACTATCTTTCTTCCATTAGGAATCATTTCTTGTACCAACCTTGTCAAGCCCTCTTTCAAACCGTCCATGTCTTCTTTTATATCATTCTTCATGTCTTCCATGTTTTATTTCATTTTTTCATTGATATTAGCTTCCATTACATCCATCTTAGCTTCCATGTCATTCTTCAAACCATCCATCATAGCTTCCACGCCTTTCTTCAAATCACCCATCTTCGATTCCATGCCTTTCTTCAAAAATTCCAGTTCATTTTTTGTTTCTCTTTCCGAGAGCGAAAGTTGGTGCAGTTTCTCCTGTCATTTTTATATGTCATGTTGCAATTCTTCATCTTCATGAGTCATAGTAGAGCCTTATGAATTATTAATCGGTGTTGAATTCTTTTTATGTGGTATTTTATAACCTAATACTAATATCTATGTTTCAATATTCCCTTGGAATCACTTCCAACTGATTTTTCAAACAAGACTTATGAAATTTGAAAAAAAAATACACACCATTTTCTTTCTTTTGAGGACCTTGATATTGAAACTGATGTATCTATGCAATTTAAGATCTTCAATATTTGAACTTCAGCCATTTAGTATCCCTCTGAATCTTATTTCTAATGCCACAGGTATGGCCTGATTTGGATTCTTTAAGAAAAATTTATTCCCAATCTCCCACAATCACCTAACTATGGAGTCGTTCAGTAGAGTGAAATTGTACGATGTGCCACGTCTCACTGTGTGCTCCTTCGGCTCTGAACTTGATACACAGGAAACAAAAGTCCGTGTACTTTCGGTCAATTTTTACAGAATTCCAATCTGATACCCAAGAGAGAGTTATGATGATTTTCCCACCTATTTTAGATGAAATTCGGGAACCTGCAAAGAATCTAAAGTCCATAGATCATATCTCTGAAAATATTGCGAACCAAGATCTGAAATGTTTACACTAAGTTCCTTAGGAGTTCAGCTTCACGTGATAGAAATTTAATCTTCTAACCCTTCGTAGCAACAAATTTATAGAGAAAATTCCATGATGACCTGTTTGGAGCAATGAAACCCTAGAATCCAAAGCTCTGATACGAAATGTTAGGAAACCAGGTCCAAAAATATAAGAAAAGAGAGATCAACACCTTAGAAATAACCCAATTTGAGGGCGAAACCTCTTTTACATTACATAAATGAACAATTCTTGGATGATAGAAATGAAAAAACCTTCTTCTATATATAGGAGTCCATGGGGTCACAATATAATCCTAGCCGACCTAACAATAATAATATAAGGGGAGAATAATAACAATATTGGGGTTACAGGGGTTCAAAAATAACAATAAGGGGGCTACACTAACAAAACTAAGGGACTACACTAGTAATATAGTGACCTAACATCCACAATTATATACCACATGGCCTCCTTGATTTCTATTGACAATAACTTTGAAGAAGTGAGCCAATTTTATGCATTACATGAATCCTGAATAAAATAACTTATACCTCCCATTTTTGTTTCAAGTATTATAGTATGTAGTTATGAGGAAATATTTCTACAATAGATTATTATACTTCTCGGCAACCTATTCCTCTCTTTTATTAGTGGAGTTAGATTTTGTATAAATTTCTTTATTTCTTCTTCTGTAGCAGCAAAAATAATTGCTATGTAGCATCTTTTTTTATCATTTTATTCCTTCGGTGAAGTTGTGGATGATGATTCCATAGGCATGATGATGTTACCGGTCACATGGAACAAGTGAGGATTTTTTTTAAGAATCAATAATGATCTTGATGGGTGATAAATTTTATCAATGACATAGTCATGAGAAATAACCTCCCTCAAACTAAAATTTTTGTATGTCCTTGAAATATTACAAAGAAGTGGAAATATTAGTATGAAAATAGGAGTGAATAATGGTTATTGCTTTTTCATGATACTCTCCTAGAATTTTAATAAATAAAAAACTCATGATACTTTACCTGAATTTTTACCTCCATGAAATCCTGGATTGGCATGGATGGAATAATTCTTGTTGTAGGAAAAATTGATGTTGATAATGATGTTGAGGGTGCGATTCATATAAGATAAAGATGATATCAAATAAAGAAATCTGAAAATGATATTCATTGGGATCAAGAGAACACTAAAATATTGAGAGTGTTCAAGACTAAGGCACTGTTATAGTGGACATAGAGACTATTTATTGCAACTGATGAACTGTTTAACTAAATGAAAGACTATTGTCGAGCTATTGCCAAGAGATATCCAACCTTAATTAAATATTTATAGAAAAAATCTCATGGGAAGCCTTATGTGAGTAACTTATCTCTTGAATAACCTAATTATAAATAAAAGCAATACAATCATGCTTTGAATTCCATGGAATTAAATAACAATGAAAATAGGATATAAAATACTACAAAAAAGGATGACAAAATGATACAATCCAAGGATGAACCAATTATTTTTGTCTTTTTCTCTCAAATTCTTATCATTTTCGAAGCTTATAACATAAGCCTCCTTATATGGGAAAAGTAAAGCATCCATACTAAGGGCCACACTTCCTTGAAAACCTGTTTATTTTATAGTGATAAAACATCAAAGCATAATAATTGAAGGAGCTTAAGGACATTCTCTAGAATCTAAGATGTGAGGTTTATTATTCCGAGCTTGAAATTTAATAAAAATTGTTTCAACATGTGACCCAAGGCCTTCACTTAAACTAATTTATATGTGATCAAATGTGTGCTCATCATATCTCTTACCTGGCATAGCCGTACTCGTAGCAAGCTTGTTTAGTACATCGATGGGTTTTCCTTCATACCATACAAGCATAGCCTCACTACCAATAGACTTGTTCAATACCCTAGTGTGTTTACTTTTAGTTCTAGAGAGTTCCTTTTATTCTTGTCCTTCATTCGTAATGTGAATTTTATATATTTATATGTACCACTCAAGAATATCTTAGACAATGTATATTGATCATTAGCAGTTTTTAGTGTAAGGAAGTCGGGAGGTACGAGAGTATTTTAGATTTTCTAGACACATAATCGTTATTCAAGTTTAGCCTACAGGTGAAACCATTCACAATAGTTTTAAATATCAACTATTAATATGTATTGAAATGAAACATATTTTAAAATAACTAAAATCTACCTCTACACGTTCATGCTAGAGTTCTTGTGAAAACCTATTGATGCTCTAAAGGAGTGATCCATCACATGAGGTTTCTTTTATAATACCATTTATCATAACTTGGTAATATTGCTTGGATAGAAACTTTTTAAATTGAGTAGACTTATATAATTAATTCCTATGTTAATGTTGTTCTTTCTTGTAAATTACACACATCAATTTAATATTTTGGATAGGAAGTAGTGAGCATGAAAGTGAAAAAACCACTCAACTAACTTAGTGGATGATCTCATCCATGTGAAATGGAGAAGGATCATCCTATCAGAAATCATAATCACTTTAAAAAATAATGAGGAATTAAGAGGGAATGATTCCTAACAAGACATGCCACACGAGCGTTTGAAGTCAACACAAACAACAGTCAATAGTGATCAATCGACGACGGGGATAGATTATGTAATGATGAAAGTGATATAAATAACAACAGTAAACATAGTAATAATACTACATATGATATTGCATAATTTTGTATCCAATATAATTTGCGACAACTATGCCTTAGGATGTGAAAATTGTGCCTTGGGTTATATCACTTGAATGTTAGGGAGTGACAACTTTAGAAATGATTAGTAACTAAGTGTTGAAATCTTAAAATGTTGCATCAATTTTATTTTAAGATAATATGCATACACACTTATTTCATTTTATTATCCTACCATAATTTACTTGAAAAATGAGATATATCCAATTATAATATTACTTTCTATAATCACTCAGAAAAAGTGAAACATCATTTGACATAGTCTTAGAGGTTCATGTGTCAAAGGTATGGCCATAGAGTTCATTTGTCATTAGTTGGTAAAGGAAAAATTTAATTTTTTTCTTATTAGTCTATCCTAAAGTCCAAACCCACCCCCATTCAAGTCTTTTCATGTCACATCAGTCATTATTTCGTGACATATTCCATTTCACAAGCTTATAAATCTGAAAAGGTCATTTTAGCCAAGATTTCCTATTTTGGTAGCGACTTTAAAAGTAAAAGGGCAGTTTTCGCTACGAAACTGCTGATACTTTCATAGAGAAACTGTAAGGAAATACACTAAGTACTCTACAAAAAGAGGTATTCCTGTCTATCTTTTCAAATCAAGTGCTAGGTGTCATAATTATTAGAATTTTTAAGGTGAATGTCATTCGAGTCAGTTAGGGTTAAATCAAAGTACAATGGTCATGTCTCAGGTCATCACTTCTATTTTGAGCATGTATGAGTCATGATGAAGGCATGAGTTGTCATCAAAACTTTGAAATATTTCCCAATTGAGTCATTTGTCATTCTTCGCTCCATCTTTCCATGCTACTGAGCTCTAGAGAGCTATTTAATTAAGCCCAAGCTGTGGCTGGCATTTTCAAATTTTGCAGGTATCACTAGTCAAGCGAGGGAGAGAAGGCATAAAAGAACCATGGCTGCAAAGAGGAAGACCAAAAAAGGTGGCCATTTCCTCATATATGGGCCATCAAACATGAAATTGATTAATGAAGACCCAATAGCGTCAGAAGTTTTTAGAACAACTGGGTGTTTTCAGTTTTTCCAAAGACTGCAAGGATGCCATGTGCAAGTTTCCAAGGATTTTTCCATCAATTTCAATGGGACAAATTCAAAGGTGGGGATGTTGAACCTCACTGTAACTCCATAGACCATTACAACAGCAACAAGAATTCGTAGAGGAGGATAACAATGGTTCAAAGGTTTGAAATTCACCATGTAGGACTGTAAGGAATTTATCAAGCCAGAATATAGTGAGATTAACCTTACAAATTCCATTCCAAGGAGCTACATGAAAGACAACTTCTCAAAGTTGATGCTTATCATTCAGAATTACTTCACCTGTAAAGGGAGGTATCATATGGTGTATTATTACCACTTCAAGCTTCTACTACATTTTGTTGGTAAGAAATCTCTTGATCTACCATTTTACTTATACAGAATCTTAGCAAAAATGTCAGATAAAATTGAAGGTAAATCTGAAGGAAATGAAACCTCACTTTTTCATCATGGTTTAATCAAGTTACTGGTTTTAGAGGAGTTAAAGATATTAGGCATATTCTGGTCATATTTTCTGTTCGTCAGTGGTTTGGAAGTAGATGCCATCACTCCCAAAAGAACTCCTAAATCTAGAGGTATACCATGACCTTCAGTGGCAGAGCAAAGTGAGCCTTTAGTGGCAGAGAAAAGTGAACTAATAATCATGGAAATAGAGCCATTGCAAAAAGTTGATACACCTACTATTACACTGGCAAAACAAAAGCCAACTGTCAGCAAAACTACAAAACAAGAGCCAAATGTGAGAAAACATGGCAGAAAAAGGGTTACAAGAAGCCAGACAGTGGCCAAGTGAAACTTAGAAGACATTTTTCATGCTATTGATATTGAGGAAACTCCCATAGTCCAAGCTAAAGATATAGATGAGGGAGGAAAGAAGCTCAAGAAATCCAAAACAACCAAGAAATTCGAGTTTGAAGGTGAGGATGCAGGATTCATATTGTTTCAAACTAGGAAACCAATGACAAGACGTGCCAAAAAGGTATTGGAAAGAAGTAAAGAAGCTCAGAAGGTCACTGACACTGTCCAACCATCACCAAACATCATTGACCTCTCATCACCTGCAAAAGAAGATATGGTCATTAAGTAAAAGAAAGGCAAAGAGAAGATTATTGAAAAACGAAGATTGAAGTCCTTAAAGAGTAGTTGAAGATGGAAAATGATTAAATAGAAGTCTTGAAGAAATAAGAAAGGAAACACAATGTTTATAAAGTGCAGTTTGAGAAAATGAAAGAGAATTTGGGAAGAGCAGGTCCTTAGTGTGTCAAAAACATTGGACAACACACAACAATTAATAAAATGCACCCAGCCATTGAGAGGAGAGGTGAAGCATATTATAAAAATGAACGTGCACCTATAGTCTAAGAATAGGACACTAAAAGGCCAAGTCAAAGACCTCCAAGAGAAATTACAATTGATTCATGAAGAGCTGGAGAAAAAGGGCTTGAAGATGACTATAGTTGTGAAGCCCATAGCTCAACTTATCATAAATGAAGAAGAAACACCACAGGGGTCCTAAGTTGAGATTGAATATGTTTTAGAAGGCTTATGGCATGTTGAAGACCAAGTTTTTGTAGGTGGAGGTCAATTTTTTGGGACAATGTTAAAATCTGGAATTTTTGCAATTTTTCACAGTTTCGTAGCGTTTCCTAAGCTTAAAGCTAGGAAAACGCTACAAAAAATTATGTAGCAGCTTATTTGCTTCCAAAAACACATTTTTAAGCTTTCAAGAAGGGATAAAGGTAGTGATGATGTGTCATGATTGGTTGACATCCTCGAACAGCCAAAGAGAAAAATTTATAGGTGCGAAAGTCATTTTTTGGACACTACGAAAGCTCGCTATAAAACTTTCTTCTTTTCGTAGCGAGCTACTTTTGAAGGTTTTGAAGCATCCTAATGGAATTTTTGGACACGTGGACACATCCAATAGGTCAAGGTACCTTACCACCAAACATTTATGGCTTGAACACAATGCAGTGGAGATAGCTCATTAGATAAAGCTTTCGCTCAAGATAATGTCTTGTACTCCTGAAAAATAGGGTTTTGTTCCACATGATTAGGAGGGTTTTTAATATGTAAAGTAGTGATGAGATACATCATAGCCTATTCGAACATGTGATGTTTATTTGTAACTGATATGTAACTGTTTTAAAGATAAGGTATATTGATGTAATAAATAGGAGTTTGAGTCTTATTAGGAAAAGTCATCTTTAGGGTGTAGCTGCCATTTTTATTGTTAAAAGACATGTTTTTATGTTATAGGAGGTGTCATAAGAAGAATTCGATTAATATAGCCAAGGGGAAGATCATTGAATTAGTCAAGGGTTGGATATTTTTTGCACCATACTGCTGCTTTATGTAATTTGACTTATATCAGTAATATAGAGGACTTATTCTTGATAGACCTGAGATTCTCATGGAGTTTTTAATGTCTTATGATCTATATCTTTATGTTTACCACTTACAGTAGATTTAATCTTTATTACTCATAATTCATATGTTTATGCTATGAATTCCTTTATTGATCAAATTACTGTGTTTCCCTATGTTTTATGAGTGATTTGCCTTTGTTAAAAACTCTTATCTACCTCAACTTCCATGTCAAGAAACCTTGCCACTAAAAATACTAATTTTTTGACTCCATAAGCCCAATGGTTGCAAGCCTATATTCCTTTCAACCTACATACACAAAAATCAAGTTACTTTTCAAATAGAGTTAGCCATCTAGTACCATCATTATCTAATATCATAAACCCCTTTGGGAGAGCCCCCTCAGATTGAAGAAGCTAAGCTTCAGTCAAAAGATGGTTTGAAACAATTACATAGATTTGTCTGATCAACACTTAATCAAGTGTAATTTTGTGATGACACTTTCAATGGAGCCATTTCTAAAGCAAGGTCTCAAGTATGCTCATATCGAAATTTGAAAAAAGTAATTTAATGAGTACCAGTATATGAGAGACCAATTTTTATAGAATGTATGGTGCCAAGAATTTCCAAATTACTGAGCTATGTGGCAGAGTAATGATATATTGAAACTAATATTCAATATAATATTGACTTCCTTGATTTCCTATAGTTTTCATATGATTAAGTTCTTTAGAAAATTGATATTCCCTAGATCTGGTGACAATGGTGAAAGAAATTCATCAATTTATACTTATGATATTTGTTCTTAATTATATGTTACCCATGTCTTATTGATCCTATCTTCATACTGATAAATACTAGAATAAACTTCATTGTCTTTAATGATTTTGACAACATTTGTATTTGAAACCTTCCTAGCACTAGTATAATTTTCCTATAGATGTGGAAGTGAGATAAAATTGGTGGGAAGGGTGGATAAATTTTGTATTTCAACATTGTAATCATGTTGTACTAATTTATTATTGTGAGGGTGTGAAATGGATTGGATATGAATTTGTGTAGGGAATCGAGGATTTCGATGATGTGTTTTATTGGGTTGTGTGGTTGATGTTGGTAGGTAAGTTATTAAACAACTAGTGGAAAGTATGGATAATTGGTTTGTGTTGCAAGGCGAGGGAAAGTAAACATGTCATCATAATATTAGCCATGAAAAAATATGTGGGAAATGTTGGTGGGAGTTATATTCAGGTTGGAATATCTTCAATGGTGTAGGAGTATTACATGATGGTTTATGTGAGCTAGAAAACAGTGGGATAGAGTTTTGAACCATAAATGTAGTCTGAAATTTCCATGTTTGTTGCAATTCCATTGCATAAAATGAGTTTGTTTTGGCTTCTTTATCTTTATCATATGTTTATTTCATCCTCGGTAAGGAAGAAAAAAAAATCCATGGGATGGTTCAAATCACATATGCCAAAATTCTTGAGACTATTGAAAGGAAAACCTCTTACGGGATTTTTATTTTGGCTATGAATGTAAAAATCTTCTTCAATATAATCCTCATTTTGTTTACTGAAAAATATCCAATAGTGAATTTAGAGATCTAATAATATCAAATTTTAAAAAGTTAAAATAAATTACTGATTTGAAATCTTCTATCTCTTTTTCTTGCAACATATATAAAAACTTGAGAGGAAATTTCTCTCGAATTCTTACTAGCCTTGGAGTTTCCTCTTGAATACCTTAAACATAATTCAAGAACATCATCATATTCTAGCTCGAAAAAATTACACGTTCCCGTCATATTTAAGAGTTCCAAAACATAATCTTGGAAGGGTACAATGTATAGTTTCCCATGTTACATTAGGTCATCCATTAATCTATCTAGATCTCATAGATGCATGGTTGCAAGCCAATCATTTTGTGACATTTATTTTTTATAGTATTATTGACATTTAAAATTCATGTTTATGTTTAATACTCTTTTGGGATTTATTTACCCTAGCATCATTTAGCACTTTCTACAATGGCCCTAATTTGTTTCACTCAACATTGATCTTGGTATGTTGCGTGCTTCTTATATATCTAGTTGTAATTTTGATTTTTTTTTCCTTTTGACAGTACCGAGTTTAAGCTAAAAGAAAAATATTACAATTCGCACAAAAATATTAGGCAACCTATGTGGATATATATATGTAGACAAAGATATCTCCTAGATAAAATACCATGAATAACCTCCATTGAACTCCCTTTGCTAAATATAGTTTCCCAAAAACATAACTTTCTAATAGCGAAAGAGGTTGTATTAGGATCTTTATGCTTTTATTATGTTTTTTGAGGCTTTTATTTCATTGAAGTATAGGATAAAGCAAGATAAAGAAATCTGATCAACTTTTAGGATTGGAAGCAATGGCAAGTAGAAATTTCACTTGTGTGGAATCAGTCGAAATGACACAACATATTAGGGCTTTGAACTTGCGTAAGTTAGCAAATAAAATTAGGATTGGGTCTTGATCATATTTGAAAGGTGAATTATGGTTTTAAAAAATTCAAACTAAGCAAGAGTAACTACTAAACACAACAATTATAAATAATGTTTAACCAACTCAATTTTACGTCTTTTGACATTATCAAGTTTAGAAGTCTACAATAATAGAAAACTTCCAACTAGCTACCATATGTAACACTCAGAAACCATTGTGACTACTCGACACTATTCTTGAATCATTATCCTTTTCCCACTAGAATCCTTAAGTAATTCTCCCACTATATACTTTTAACTTGCTAGGAATTTAAAAAATATGAAATATAGACATGTGAAAGAATAGTAATATAACTCTCTTAAAAGTAACATTAGTGATATTTATGTGAAATATAGTAAGTCTAAAGTTATCCACTACTAAAAATAAAGCATATCCATGGGCATGGAAAAACTCTCATCTAACTTGCCTTTTTACAATGAACCCAAATATGTGCTCAAAAACAACTTGCAAGCCCTAGAAAGCACACTACTGAAAATAGTAATTAAATGAAAATAATTCCATGTTTCCCAAAAGAGGGTTATTTCCATTATCATATTACAAGGAAAAATAAGACGTAAACATATGTAACATGTGGGCCCTCGAACTAGCAAACTACTACAAATAGCATCTTCTTGAAATTTCGTAGCACGAATTGTGGCCAACGGCTAACCGCCGAGGATAAGCGACCATGTAAATGTATTTTATAGTTATACTAATGGTTTCCAAACACCTGGGATTTTCCTGTACCATTCTTTAATAGGTTCTACTATTGATGAAGACAAGTAATTAGGGAACTAAGAAAGATTCTCTAAACTTGTCTGTGTGAGTGAAAATTGTTGCTAGGAATACCATTCCTAGAAAAAAAAATTGTAATAAATTTGTTGATATTTTTGTCTCTATTGTGCCATATTAGACATGATATTCTCCATTGTGTCATGTATCCGACAAATTTGGTTCACCTTTTTAGCTTATCTATAGTGTTAACCTCCTATTGTAGGCTAATGAACCTCTCTTTTTTCCCAACTGCCATAACTGGATTCAATTAAATCCAAGGTGAAAATAATAGAAAATTGTGGTTAACAAAACTAATATTCTAAAACCCTAAGACCCAAACAAATTTAAATTTAATCAAATGTTGAACATAGAGATTCTTGAACCAATACATATTTCATGGCATGGAACACCTTTTGAGTAGCGTTGTCCCAAATAAAGACAGACCCTTTTTAAGTAGGCGAGTGAATCTTTTGGTTAAATTAGAGTAATTAGGTACAAGCCAACATGAAAAGCTAGCCTTCCCTTGGACCCATTTAAGTTGAACGAGGGAAGAAGGATTGGGCAGATCGATGAGCACTTAAAATTTCAATGCATAAATAAGAATACACACACAAAAACTAATGAAAAACACACATTTTTTAGGATTAAGTCAAATATTATAGTGTCTACATCATAGGATGATGGCCTGAGATACATCATATGATCAATCCTATGTTTAGAGTGAGCAGGAGCATCTTCCAAATAAGGTTTCACAATATGCTTAATGTCATGGAAAGTGTAATCCATTTCCCTTTTAAATGTAGCCCCAACATTATTTAAAAGAAAAGGGAGTTTATTGTAAGAAAATGTACCCAAGGATAGATGTATGCAGTTTTAGGTTGATCCACTCGGAGAATGTTGATTTGATTATAGCAAAAGAAACCATCCAAGAAAAAGTATATCTCAAATTTGGCACAACCATCAGCAATATGGTGGATGAACGGGGTTGAGAAATTTTCCTTTGAACAAGCACAATTTATATCCTAATAATCAACGCATACAGAGATTATCCCTTATTTCTTCCATATATGAATGAATTTTGACACCCAATTGGTGAAAGGAATGACATAGATGAAAGTAGCATGGAGAATTTTTTCAGCTTCATCTTTAGTTATGGCATCCTTCTTGGGATGGACCAGACAGAGGCACTTCTAAACTTATTTAGCATCAGGATACGTTTTAGTCTCATGCGCCAGTATATTTGGGTTGATTCCTGGAATTTATTCATAAGAATATGAAAATACATGTAGAAACTCATGAAATAGGGATTTATAGGTCTTAATTTCATCTTGAGAACAATATGCACCAATGTGTAAATTTTTCAAAATACTCGATTCAACAGATATATCAACACGTATCATCTCTTCAATATTCGAGAGGTTATTTTCAGAATTGACTTCGTAAATTGAAAAAGAACTCGTAGAAAATTCAACAATATTAGGTAGATACAAGTCACTGAGATTATCCTCAACGTAATATGATAAGGAGGAACGATGGTGATGATCGTCCCACGGCACATCATCTGGAACCATGACTTCCATGATGATCTCATCGATAGGGAATGAGCAAGAGAAAAAATCCAAAGATAAGTCATAATCCAATGAACGATTGCCCCAATTAATCGAAGAGGAAGAATGAGAAGAAGCCACACAAGTCGAATACATGGCTTCATAATAAAGCTCGATTGTTCTAAGTTGCATTCGGTTGCCAAAACCATCAATGTTAGTTTCATCTAGAATAATTCATGGATCGGTTGGAATACAAAAATATTATAAAATATTGATATAAGTGACCAAAGGTTAGTTGTCGATAAGTGAAGGAGGATAGGTTGAAAAGGTTTCCATGAGCAAGAAATCCTTAATCAGTCCAACCCTGACATTTTGATAAAGGTGCAAAGTTTCCCCTACAATAGGTACAATTGTTGTAACTTGAGAATGAGAGGTAAAGAAGGTGATTTGGTAAATGGATATGATTATGCCCTTATGAGGAAAGCCGACCATATGGAAATAAGTCGAAATGACAACAACCATGGATTAAAATCACGTATGACCCAATAGAATATTATAACCAGTGGATATGTCAATAACTTCGAGTTATATAAATAGAATTCCCACCCTAATTCTACTTGTAAGGAGCTCACAATGCCACAAGGTTTATATGTTTGTCCATGAAAAGCTTTAAATGTGGTTGGTGACTCACTAAAATGAGGAGAATGAATAACTTTCCAACAAGAGAAAGATATAATGCAGGTTGATGCTCCATCTTCCATAATACAATGAGGGATTTTATTACCGTGGACGAAAACCTGAATCATAAAACAAAATTGAGCCTGAAGTTGATATGAATAGTTCTGATGATTGAAAATGACTAGAATGGAATCTGAATGATCAACACATCTAATAGAATAAATAAAAGCACTCTTCTAGGTGGGACATTTAGGAAACACCTCAAGAGTCGACATAACTGATGTAGACGGAGCCAAATCCTTAACTAACTTATAATTTTGAGTAGCTCTCACATAAGCGTTGGAGGTAGATTTATGAATAATGTCCTTTGAGGCTTAATAGTTAATTCTGAAGAATTGTAGGCAAAGTGGGATCCGATGGAGATGGTGTTGAACCGGTAGGTTGATCAGTAGCCTCACCATTCCAATGATTCACATTACCATATTATTTACTTTGGGTAGCCACCATAATATAAGATATAGGCTTTCTGGATGAAAGAATCAAAACTGAGTTAGAGGAAGTAGGGTCCCAAGAAACCATGTGAGTATCCTAATTGGAAAACATGTCAATAAATATAGTCGGTGAAGTGGAAGATTTTAGGAACTAGTTCACTTTCACGTGGTGAGGAAATTCATGAGTAAAGTGCTCCTCACTGCAAATAAAACATGGGTATTAAGTCTTTAATTTCTCATACTAGGACTGAATTTTTTATTTATCCTACAACGCAGAATATTTATTTTTTATTCCTTTAGATTTCTTCTTACTTCTTGGTTATTATTGATATTTACCTTTATCAGAAGGAATGAAACTTATCTCAGAAGTAGAAACCACAAGAGGATTGTATGGAGGGTTTTTGGTAGATGCGCTAAGAGCATCACCATATAGTTTATTCATCGAATGTGAACCTATAGAACCAATCACACCATCAGTAGTATGAGATTATTTACTAGGAGTTTCAGGAATAGTGTTCGAATGTCTAGGAGCATTCGATATATTATCATAAATGTAGAAATTTGAATAACTATTAAATTATTCACCGCGATTATCCTGATCACACACTATTTGAGCTTCATGCATAATACATAACCTCTTCTACTATTGATCATTAATTGCGGAAATATAAGCAATCTCATGCGCACATTAAAACCATAAACAATCACACATATAAACACAGTATTTATGGGAAAGCTTAAAGCTGAAAACCCCCAACTATCTGTATATTATAATGATAGAGATCATGTAACAATCATTGTACAAACTCCTCACAAGCTCTCACAAGACAATCTCCAATTGTTACACACTACACAAGCTCGATCTAACAAAACACATGCTCCACCGCTTCCACCGATAGCCGCTCTACCGCGCAATCCAAGATGAATACTTACCCAACCGAGTTTGAATCCCTCCTCGGGGTATGCATTGCGTAATTCCTTCCACCGGCATCTCCATCAATGTGTGGTGCAAAGTCATGCACCAGTATAGTCACAACTAATAGTCACACTTGCTCTTTCACCTACCTCTCCACTGGTCTCCATTGAAACTATCCATGCACTGAAGTTAACTGATGTATTATTTAGTCGATTTATGAGTTAATAATTAGTGAATTAATTAATAATTAATTCACACCACCACTAAGCAAGCGACTAGATACAACTAGCTAAACTATGTTTAGATTAGTTAAACTGAACACAACTCCATTAACTCCTCAATCAACTCCACCAAAATCTGTCACATGAGTTCTAACTGAAGTATCCATGCAATAGCTCCACATAAACCTCAAGAATAGCATAATTCCTTCTGTCAGCTATTGTGCCACATATGTGCACTTAACTAAAGTGCTCCAAGAGAATAAGATAATGTTTAGAGTCCAAATATTATTAAGAGCTAATAATATTCAACATATCTATTTTTAGACCGGCAATCTAAAAATAGATTCCACCCAATATGTCTAAAAATAGAAGTCCATATATTTTTCCAACTTGACCAACCCTCCACAAATAGCATCCTGCAACTCATAGAACATGATCCATATGTCTAAAAATAGACTTTGCACCAAAAATAGCCTGCGGGACCACTTAGTGAAGGCGACTTTTCACTAAGCTCATCATCTTCGTTGCATTCTCAACACTCCCTCTCAACAATATATGGATTATCTCGCAACCCCTATCCCGCCCGTGTGGTATTCGAATTTGCTCCCGGTGAGCGCCTTCGTCAAGACACGCACTCGATCCTCCTCGTAGGAATGTATGAAAGTAACATGATCTTCCGCTGCACACAATATATGATATGATGATACCGGATGTCAATGTGTTTAGATCTATCATGAAATATTGGATTAACTGAGAGTTTAATGCAACTCTAATTATCACAATATATCACAGTAGGATCTAAGTGTGAACCGAACAACCCAACCAGGATCTTCCTCATTCATATAGCCTCGCATGCAGCCAAACTTGCTGCCATATACTCGACCTCCACTGAATTGAGTGCCACGGATCTCGGCTTCCTACTGTACCAAGAAACTGTTGTCGACCCGATACTAAAAATCCCTCCATATGTGCTCTTTCCGTCCATTGGGCTCCCTGCCCAATCTGCATCCGTGAAGCCACACAGCTTCACCTCATCCGACTTTCTGTACCATAATCCATATCTCAATGTGCCTCTGAGATATCTCAATACATGTTTTCCTGCCTTCCAAAAGAGCTTGGTAGGCTTAACCATAGCTTGTGAAAGTTGGTTAACAGCATAGCATATGTTGGGTCGTGTATTGACTAGATACATAAGCGACCCCACCAATTGTCGATAAACAGTG
Source organism: Pinus albicaulis (assembly GCA_034641835.2). Classification (NCBI taxonomy): domain Eukaryota; kingdom Viridiplantae; phylum Streptophyta; class Pinopsida; order Pinales; family Pinaceae; genus Pinus; species Pinus albicaulis. Next base: position 1,045,153,660 of record CM076583.1, on the reverse strand, counting down.
GCATCCACTACCTCTGCCGATGTAGCATCCTCTTTCCTCCAACCACCAGGAATAGGAGTGTCGATAGGCTTGCAGCCATGCATTTTGAACTTCTCCAAGCTCCCCGGCATACTTACCGTGAGAAACAAACAAATTGGACTACCTTCTACCGCCAAATCTCCAATCCCAGGAAATAATGAAGGATGCCCAGGTCCTTCATCTCAAACTCTCGTGCAAGATCATCCCTGCATGAAAGTATCAACTGCTCGTCGCCAGTCAAAATCAGATCATCTACATACAGTACGATGATCAACAGCTTCCCCTCCACCACAATCTGGTACAGGTTTGGATCCGCCCCACTCTTGGAGAATCCAAGCCCGGTGAAGTAGCTGTCTATCCGAGTGTACCAAGCACGAGGTGCTTGCTTCAGCCCATACAGTGCTCTCTTGAGTCGGCACACATGCGACTCGCCGCCGAAGATCTCAAATCCTCAAAGCACCTATGCACACCCTCCTCCTCAATGACTCCGTTGAGGAACACAAGCTTCATCCATCTGATGAATGTGCCACCCCATCTGCGCTGAGAGAGCAAGAATCGTCCGTATGGAAGAATACCTTGCGACAGGTGCAAAGGTCTCCTCATAATCGATCCCATCAATCTGTGAAAGGCCTCGGGCAACAAATATTGCCTTGTACTTCTCCACACTCCTGTCAGCTACCTGCTTCACTTTGTAGATCCATCTCGAACCCACCATTGATTTCCTCTCCGGCCTTGGGACAATCTCCCATGCACTGTTTCTGACAATCGAATCATACTCTTCCACCATGGTATCTACCCATGCGGGATCCTCCACAGCTTCCTCGAAAGAGGATGGATCTGTCATGATACACTTGCTCACAAGAGCCATGTATCCAGTGTACCGATCAGGTGACTGTCTCTGTCTGCGCTGTGCTGTAGGTGCTCCTACAACCTTCTCTGCATCTTGAGCTAGTCGCTCAGCTTCTGTAGTGCGCTTCCGCCCTCTGATGGTTGGCGTTGCCTGAGTGGTCTCTTCCACTCCATGAACCTCATCTTGTGGCTAATCCACATCCTGAGACTCATCCTTAGGAACTAATATCTCCTCATCTACATGCAAGTGTGGCTCCCTCTCAAGCGAACACTTCATGGCTTTCTCCTCATGAAATTTGATATCCCGTCGCACAACAGTCTTGTGACTGTCTGGAAAATACACATGATAGTTGTGGGGTGTATTAGTGTACCCCCAAAATATCCCAACCTCTGCGGTCGGCTCCAGCTTCTTCCTGGCATCCTTCGTCACATGAATGTAAACAGGTGAACCAAAAATCCTCAAATGGGAAATATCAGGCCTCTTACCAGAAAACTCCTCCTCGGGTGTACTCATGCCAAGTATCTTGTGAGGACAACGGTTCTGCACATATACTATAGTATTGCATGCCTCCACCCACAAGTGAATGGGTAGGCCCTGATCATGCAACATCACCCGTGCAACATCCACGATCGTTCTGTTCTTCTTCTCAGCAACCCCGTTTTGCTGTGGGTTATGAGGTGCTATGAGCTCTCTTCGAATTCCTTCTGTGCTGCAAAAGTCCTTGAATTCTCCAGAGATGAATTCACCACTATTGTCGCTCCTAAGAGCCTTCACCTGCTTCCCCGATTTTTTCTCAACCAATGCCTTGAACTCGCAGAACTTTGAGTATGTCTCACTCTTCTTCTGCATGAAGAAGATCCAACACTTACGAGAAAAATCATCAACAAATATCACATAATACCTGTGCTTTGCTGTCGAAGCTACTGAGAAAGGTCCACACACGTCTGTGTGAATTCTCTCAAGGATCGTCGTGGCGCGACTATCCTTCTCGTGAAAGGTGGTTTTCATAAATTTTCCCAAGGTACACCCCTTGCACTGATCTGACTGCGCAAGAGTGACTTTAGGAAGCCCAGTAGAAATATGCTGCAGTATCTTCAAAGCTCCATGGTGAAGGTGGCCCAATCTCCAGTGCCACAACTCGCCATCATCCCGGCTCACCACTCCTTCTGCCTTACCTGCCATTGCTGCGAAGCCATCTACCTGCAATTGATAAAGGTTCTTAACTCGAACCCCTATCCTCTGGGTCTCACCAGTTTCCTTACTGCGCAGGAAAGCCTTTCCCTCGCTAAAGACGACATCATATCCCTTGTCTTCTAACATCGCCACAGAGAAAATATTCTTCTTCAGTCTTGGAACATGCATCACTTCCTTCAATACGAAGGGTTTACCAAACTCCCTCTCAAAGGAAATGGTACCGATACTGGTCGCACTGTATCTACCATCATCGCCCATATTGATGTGCACTCCAAGATCTTTCTCATCCAGATCAGTAAACAAATCTCGATCTCCTGTCATGTGAAAAGATGCACCACTATCCAGAAACCACACCGAACCCATCACACTTGAGACCAAGCATGCGATCAGCGAAAAATCCAGCTCAAACTGCGATGCTAAGGCCTCTCCAGCTGTAGATCTCGCAGCCTTCTTTTGTTTCTTCTTCTACAGACAATTTGTGGCATAATGTCTGTGTTGGTGACAGTGAAAGCACTTCACCTTGGACATGTCCTGCTTCTTGCCTTTCACACCAGAATGAGAAGCTTTATTGCTCTTCCCCTTGTTTTCTTTGGCAGCCAAAGCGCAATTCTCTTCATCAGAGTTCCTTGATGAAGATCCATCCCTGGTACTCCGCCTTATCTCCTCTTGCACAAGATCCGACCAAAGTCACCCCCATCCTGGAAATTTCTCCCGACCATTGACAGAGTCTTGATAGGAATTCCAACTCTTCGGAAGCCCAAGGAGAGCCAAGCTCACCAAGTCCTTGTCATCAACAATAACCCCCACACTTCCCATCTCATCCCTGCATTTGATGAACTTCGTGAGGTACTTGGGCATACTGTCGCCTTTCTCCATCTTTATGTTTCTGAGTTTGTCCTTGAGCGCCAACTTCCTCTGGTCACTCTTGCTTTGGAATAAATCTGTCAAGGCTTTCCACATCAAGAATGGAGAAGCCTTACCATGAAGGCTGGACACTATGTGATCCTTCACGCCCTCCAACAGAATCCTTCGACACTTTGTTGTCTTCTTTTACCATGCGTCAAGTACGGCAGCATCAGTAGAAGTAGGCTTTGGAACTTCTGCATCTATGAACTCCTTCAACCCATTGTCATCTAGCACCGCCTCCATCCTGTTATTCCATGAAATATAGTTCGAGCTGCCCTCAAGGGCATACTCCAATCGCAATCCATTGAAAGACATCTCAACTTTGACACCAAGAAAACACTGCTGCAAATTCGAATTCCACCAGCACAAAACTCAACCGCTTCAATGTTTTTCAATTGCTCCAATGATCAATATCGCTCCGATACCATGTAGAAATTTTAATAACTGTTAAATTATTCACCACGCTTATCCTGATAACACACTATTTGAGCTTCATGCATAATACATAACCTCTTCTACTATTGATCATTAATTGCGGAAATATAAACAATCGCATGCGCACATTAAAACCATAAACAATCACACATATAAACACAATATTTATGGGAAAGCTTAAAGCTGAAAACCCCCAACTATCTGTATATTATAATGATAGAGATCATGTAACAATCATTTTACAAACTCCTCACAAGCTCTCAGTACAATCTCCAATTGTTACACACTACACAAGCTCAGATCTAACAAAACACATGCTTCAATCTGCTCCACCTGTTAGCCTGCCTCTACTGCGCAATCCAAGATGAATAATAGCCCAATCTGAGTTCGAATCCCTTTGGTATGCACTGCGAAATTCTCATTGGCATCTCCATCAATGTTTGGTGCAAACTCATGCACTAGTATGGTCACAACTGATAGTCACACTTGCTCTTTCACCTACCTCTCCCCTGGTCTCCACTGAAACTGTCCATGCACTGAAGTTAAATGATGTATTCTTTAGTTGATTTATGAGTTAATAATTAGTGAATTAATTAATAATTAATTCACACCACTCTCACTAGTGTATCAATCAGTTTAATAGACACAAATCAGTCTAACTATGTTTAACTGAGTTAAACTGAACACAACTCCATTAACTCCTCAATCAACTCCACCAAACTCTGTCACCTGAGTTCTAACTGAAGTCTCCATGCAATAGCTCCACTAAACCCTCAGGAATAGTGCAATTCCTTCTCTTAGCTACATGTGCCACATCTGTGCACTTAACTAAAGTGCTCCAAGAGGATAAGATAATGTTTAGAGTCCAAATATTATTAAGAGCTAATAATATTCGACATATCTATTTTTAGACTGGCAATCTAGAAATAGATTCCGCCCAGTATGTCTAAAAATAGAAGTCCATCTATTTTTTCTGACTTGACCAACCATCCAAAAATAGCATCCTGCAACTAATAGAACATGATCCGTATGTCTAAAAATAGACAAACTCTAAAAATAGACTTTGCGCCAAAAATAGCCTGCGGGCCCACTTAGTGAAGGCGACTTCTTTTCACTAAGCTCATCATCTTGTTTCATTCTCAACAATAAACCACGCTCGATTATGTATAAATGAGATCGAAATACTCTACATGATAAATCACTCGCTCTTTGGTAACAACTCCACCTCTAGCCACATATTATATTATAGGTGACAATAAATACTTACTAATAAATTCCGCTAACAATTGATTAGAAATATATGTTTTAGCCAAGCAACGACGATGCCTCCACTCATGAATATGATCTGAGATGTCATTGGAATCAGATTTCTTGAAATTGTATAAATTTCCATACCAATCTCATATTGGATGGGAAACTATAAATATGTGATAGATGTAGTAGATAAGGAACTAAAATCATGAAACAAATCTCTAGGTAATTCAATAGACCATTTATCTGTGGTATCTATAAATGTATGCTTGAAAATACGTAATTGAATGGAATCATCATTAAAGGATTTTGAAGAATACCACAAATGATAAGTAATTAAATGTGTGGAAGGGCCTTATCTAGGATTCCCATTGATTTTTTGGATATTAGAAGGAAATTTGGTAGGAATTATTACCCACCAAGAAGAATGAGCAATGGGGTCATTCATGAGATTTGTCAAATATGAAAGTTAAAGGGTGGTCAAAAATGAAAATTTTCTGTTGAAATCTGGAGGAGGTTATCCTGGATAATATGGGATAGCCTTAGAAACAAGTATTTGCATTCCATAATAAGGAGGGTTCTGATAAAGAGGAACCTCGGTACGAGGATAGGGATGATTCTGATAACTAGTATACCCGTATCCTTTTTGTACAGATCCAAGATACCCTTGCAAATGCTAGAATGTCTGAATTTGGATTTGGTGGCCTAAATAAGGCGTTTGAGGGATACCTTGTAAAGTTCGATATTGATTTTGTGTGGGATTTTTCATCATTCCCACATAAGTTGAAGTCGGTGGGGGTTTTTCCATACCGTATACAACTTTTCCTACTGGAATTTGAGGGATACCTTTTCCAAGTTTTTGAGCCTATAAGGTACCTTCTAAAGGTTGAATAAACGACACCTCGGAGGTAACAAAGAACATTGGAATAGAGTGAGTCATAAAAACATCCTCTAAAGGTTGTGTTACAATTGCTCGAGCTTATTGAGGCATATATTTATAGGTAGGGATTTAGGATGCAGATGGGATAGTTTGAGAATGTACATATGTACCCATAACTAGACCAGGTTGGATGTGAAAAGTAGATCTCCAAACATTAGCAGTAAAACCAGAATGAGGAGGATTTAATTAAGAATGAGCACTAACGTGTGGTATATCAATGTTAGGTTTCCCCCTTTCCAAACGAGGAGGGAAGATGGAGTAAACTTCCCACCTGATGAAGGTATCCAATATAAGGAGAATTGGGTTGTTGAGGGTTTCCACTAATATAAGGACTAATGTGTTGTTCAACTATAGATGTAGATGGATGATAATGAGAAAAATGTATAGTTTTCATTAAATAAGTTCAAGATGGAATTCCAGAAACAAATTTCACGGGAGAGGGGACTGGATGTTACACCAGAGAAGGTACGAGACATCGACTCATAACCACATTAGAGAAAATTTCAGCCTAAAACTAGCCTCCTAAGGGAAAATAATAACATAATAGTTAAAATAATAAAATAAGAGTTATTAATTTTGGAGGGAAAAGAAGAAAACTACTTTTTTTAATTATATTTTTGTATTATATACTTATAGGTTTACTCAAATTTCAAGTGTAGACACTCGTTGGATGTGGAATTACATTCCACATTAAACGAGTACCCATTATGAATAAGTTTGAGAAGACTCGAATTGATAACAATTGTAGATACATTAAAAATACGATTTCAACACACTTTTTTAATGTATATGAATTTTTTATCGATATGGGTCTTCCCAAAAGTATGCCTAATGGGTACTCGTTGGATGTGGCATTTAATTTCTCATCCAACGAGTGTCTACACTTGAAATTTGAGTAAATATATCAAGAGATAAGCCAAGAATACAATTTTAAAAAGTAGTTTTTCTTACTTTCCCCCAAAAATATTACAAGTACCTCTTTTTAAATTTAAAATATTTTGTTGGTTTACATATTATGACATGGAAATTACATGAAAATTTCATGGGATGTTTTATGCTGAAATTTCCTCTAATGGGTGTGACATACATGCCACCATAAATATGTGTCTCTCGTCATGTCACAAACATGGATGAGGAAGCAACATTTTTTGTCTCAGCCATTTTCATTGAAACAGGATGGGAAACCATAGTCCCTCTGGTTTGATGGCGTTTTTCTCCTGCCTTCTTTTTTCATTGTTCCTCCCTTTTTCTCCCCTTTTACCTCAAGGAAAAATACCATGGTATTTCTAATTGTTTTCCAATTTTGTTAACATTTCCTTCCTCGAATGTAACTAACTTATTTTAATTGTCCCTCTAACTAGAAAAGGATCGTCAACTCCCCTGAGTGGCGTTGGCCCATTCCTCATTCTTCTATATTTGTTTTCTCGCTATATCCATTCATTATTTAAAGTTAAATATTTACACATACATAACACATGAAAAATTAATATAAAAAAGAAAAATAACTACATTTAACTAACCAACCAAAAATGCATAATTATTATAATTAAGTTATTCAATAAGTTCATCTTAAGCTATAAGGTTTCCAAGTCATTTCATAGGAGCTATTGCATGAATGTAAGGGATGGTTGCTAAGGGGGCCACAAAGGTCACAGTTGTTGTGAAATATGCAACCTTAATACTATGAAACTTAATCAAAGATTGGGGGAGAGACATTAACGGGAGGGATGTCACATATAATAATGTGGTTCAAGTAGTGTATCACTATTAGGAAATGGGGAAAACAATCCACCAGGATATAGGAATGTAACTGGAGTCATGGGTTAGAAGCAATACGCACAAGAGAAACTAAAATGGTTGAGAGAGGTTTTTGGGGCACACTGTAGCATGGGCATGGATCAAGACATGGTACTTGTATGTTATAGGTGAATATTATCTATGTGAGGGTCATGATGAAAAAGATAACTTGTGGGTAAGCTAGATTAGATTGGTGCAAATGGATTTTAGCCAAGTGGCGGTAGTACAACTGCAAGGTCAAAGCATACCAGTTTCATGTATCTACCAAAGGCTATACAAATGACCTATTGAAAAAAACATAAGAATCACTATAGGATACAGTGACATTTGTTGCAAGAGAAAGAGGTCAAGCATGTTGATGCAGGATTATCAATATTTTTTTGGTAGGTTTTTATAATTTGGATGAATAAGGATACTAGTCCTAGGTTTGAATATTGTTTGAATGGATTGTTTGAGCATAACATATGGAAGGATAGAATTGTCTTGGAATTAGATGAGAATGAGATTTGGTATTTTATAGCATTCAAATTCCTCCAACTAATCTATATATGAATGGATCCTCAATAATGGTTTTACATATGTATATATTTTTACCCTATAAGGGCATGTATAAATGCATCAACACATGAATTGAGGAAGTCTCATATCACAACAACAGGGTTCCATGTAATGCTTCAGCTACTAAAACTACACTTGACTAGGGTTCTAAGCCTAAATTAATAACATGTTACTAAATAGGATGTCTTCAAGTGATATTGCATTATGTAGTGACATTTTTGAAGTAACTACCCCACTGTAGATCGGTACAAAAATGGGACTTTTCCCACTCATAAATACTTTATATGCAATACATACGAATTGACAAAACTATCTTTTGTCATGCATTGTATGAATTCTATTATAAATGTTGTACTATTACATCATGTTCACATGTTCAACAATTAATTGCATTCTATAATTTCCATAGCTATAAATTGCATAAATATTATACTTACTACCATGCATGTTTGCATCCATATAATATTCTTTTTTTCCAGTCAAAAATATGAATGGGGATTTTTGGACATCTAGATCTGTGACATATACCTTTGGAAGCCTAAACACTTTTTTGTTATAATTTGGAGATTATTTTAAATATATATACCTGCCATTTTAAATTATTGGTTATCTAATTTACTAAGTAATGTGTAATTATTCCTAAGATAATTTATAATAAAGTGTTTTATTCTTCACATGTATCTTACTGAGCTGCTTTCTTACCAGCAAAAACTCAGTCGTTTTGCCAAGGTGTTGTAGACTGCTGAACCGAGGTACATTATGGGCCCATTTTCTCAATGTCTGCATTGTGAAAAACATACTGAAGTGGATAGCAGTGTCAAAGTTTGGGCTAAATTTCATTGCATTTTAAAACTTTACCGTTCGAAAAATGGTTGAGTATCTTTGAAGTGAAATTTTTGTTGCAGCAAACTTTGTAAGAGTTAATTTTGTTTTTGTTAGCTAGATCTCATTATTATTATTACCATAGGGATATAGCCAATCTCAATGTAATGTATCTTTATATAATTATTTAATAATATTTGGGTATTTGATTTTTTGAACTTGTAAAATTGATAATTTATGATTTATGATTTTTTTTCAGCAATCTAATTTCGTAGTGTTAGAAGTAGGAAAAAAAATGAAAACATAGCCAATTTATTTTGTTGCTTAAATATCGTAGTTCATTTATCATGAACAAGCCTAACCTTTTATTTCCAAATCATTATTCTAACTTGCTTGGTGTATTGTTCTGGAATAATTTTCTGTTTTTTAACTTTCAGAGCCCCACAATGAAACTTAACTTTGCAAATTGGCTCATAGTTTTGCTGGAATTTCTAATTCCTTAATGGTATAAGGACATTACGGTAGAAATTTATTTGAGAAGTGGCATTGAATCGACGTGGAACTTTCATTTTTAAATTTTTTTGCTATTTCAAAATGGAATATGTTATGAGTGGTTTTCTTGGGAAATTTCAAATCGTTTTATAATAGTCCCAAAACCCTGAAACATTTTCTGAATATTTATTCTTGGTCTTATGGGGTCATTTTTATGTTGTAATTTACTAACATTTATAGTGTTTATGAACTGTTTTGTGAGTTTATATCAACCTATTGAAGAATATTTTGGAAATATCGAAGGTGTCAATTCCAGCAAATAATTACCAACTTTAAAGCCGTGATGTTGTAGGCAGTTTGAGTATTTCAGTTACAGGTTCACCGAGGAAGTATTATTTGAGTATTATTATTTTTTGACATTATGGATAATACGTGCCCTCACGTTTGAGTGCATTTTCGTAACTACCAATCTTAATTTTTCTCTTTTAAACACAGTGTCAATTAATATGAAAAATCCTTGTGCTATAATTTGCACCAAGGTGATTATAGGGTCCAACATTGTAAGAATCACCAGTGTCTCATTTCACTGATAGTAGTTTAAGTCTTAAGAATCAATTGAAATGAAACTCGTTTGTCGTTTCCATTCGAGCAACAACGCTGTCTGAGGGTGGCGTACCACAAGGATATAACAGAGAAATATATGAGTGCTCAATAATCATTGAGTCAAAACTATAAATTCGACCAATGATCTAGGAGATGGGAAAAATAGAGACCCACTACAATGATGGAGTACCAAAATGTCAAGGTGAGAACCAAGAAACTTTAATTAGCATGGTTAATATATAGAGTAGAAGATGTTGTAGAGGAATACTAAAAAAAACACTAACAACTTCCTAATAAATGTTTCATATAAAATAGGGGCTGGTAAAGAAACATGAAAAAGGCTTCAAGTGAAAGCAATAACGTCAACCACCAAACAAATAATAGAACCTATAAACATGCCAAACCCAAATCAATCACAATAAAAGAATCGTCATGAATATTTCTATACATCTTCACCATGAGAAAGAATAAAATACTAACAATGCAATTAGAACAACAATAACAATATCTATGATCATTAAAATTCCCCTCTCCCCCACTAAAACACAATTTAGGGAAAAACATTAATCAAAAACAGAAATAGGAATGGTGTATTACTATACAACCAATGAGACAAAGAAACATGAAGTTGGAAAACATATATTTAAATGATTCCATAATCGTCCATCAATCCCACCCTAATCAATCATGATTGTTCACACTGGTCCACAACTGATCCTTTCACATCTCTTATACAATGATCTAAATGTATGGCTACTATGTGAGAAATAATTTTGATGCCTAGGTGTTTTCCTCTTATCCTTATGAGAATGTTGATATATCTTATTTTCTCATTCTGTAGAGTCAAAGATGGTGTAACAACATTGTCATCCGGAAACCATTTTGTCATCAATCTATAAATCACAATAAATAGAGGAATGTTATTCCAACACCTGAGCTTGAATTCCTCTAATGTCAAAAACACCTCTCTAGTCTCAACAAAGCTAGATGTAATTAATTAGCAACAATAATATTATATCCAAGACATTCTCTTGATTTTTTCACTGCAAGGTTAATAAAAACATCAATACCCTTTCCATTCTTCCCAATTCCTTCTCTAACATATCCCATTCTCTTACCAATCAAGTCCGAATATTGCTCGTGTATTTTTCAAATCTAGGTAAAAGAAAAACGCCATTATTAACATTAGCATGTCATCTTGACAACTCAACAATAGCATTCTTCTTCTAGGAATTATGAAGTTGATTGACTTCAAGTCAATATGTTGCTTGCACTCGTGCAAATCCTTAACGACCTTATTCTTATAAATCAACTAGTGTGACAAGCCATAATTTTATTTTAAATTTGATATTGATATAAGAATTTTTTTTCTCTACTTAAGGAGGGAATTCTTCTTCATGAAGCAATTCCATTGAGGCTTTTAAATAACAAACCTTCATAACTTGTAAGTTATTTTCTCCTCTAACTTGCAAATTCGTTTCTTCAAAATTGCATTTTTTGAGTCAAATAAAGACTCAATTTAATTTTTCAAATCATCAAGAGGTCTGTATTTTCCTAAAACTAATTTGCAATATTTTGGAAATACTTACCCATGGTTAACTCCAAATGGTTAACCTCCCTAATTTTCTAGGTGAGAGTGCTCTGAAATCGACTATTAAGTGTGGAATTTTCTCGTTTAAAGAAAATATCTATGCAATTCAAATGAATAAATTCATTTAAAAGTTTTTGGACTACATTTTTTTCAAAAAGTTTATATAGTCTTTTACCCATATTGATAAACTAGTCAAACTACGATGTCAATAAATGGACTTAAAAAGCATTGATAATGCCACCTTCAATATAAAGATAACCCATAGGTATAATGACACCAATAAAATCTAATCACCATAAAAATAAAACCACCCACTAAATTCCCATGACCACCAATCAAATATCTAATCATATAATGACACCAATAAAATCTAATCACAATAAAAATCAAACCACCCACTAAATTCCCATGACCACCAATCAAATATCATATCATAACTTCAAACCATAAGGGAGCCTAACATATTATAATGCAACTAAAATTGTTTGCCGCCATAAGTAGCACAAGCAAGCAACTAGCTAATTCAAATCACTTTGGTACAATTAGAGAACCATATGTTTAACAAAACCTTATGATATTTAATATGAGAGTGGAGCCTATCTAAATAGCTCAGTTGATGCCATAAACTTAATACGTTGAAAAATCCTATTAATTATTTTCCTTGAAAAATACCCTGAAGTAGTTTCCTTCTAGAAGGACTTTGGATTTCTAACCACATAAATGTGAATTATAACTTCACCTACTGAAAATCATCCATATTGCAAGAAAACATGATCAGCCCTTCATGATCGTAACTTTATATAATTTTGCATCTACATGAGTATAGTATTGATCGTTATGATAGTGGTTAAGAATTATTTTTATTCTTAGATTGGATTTTAGAGTTTTGTTCTCTATATTGTAAATAAGAATGTTTTTGGAAATTCATATTATTAAAAGTTATTAATATTTTTTTACATATTATTTGTTAATTTTATATACTAATTATATATTCAATTAGTTGAACAATTACATTTAAATTTAGAGTTAATAATTTTTAAAATATTATTTATTATTTCTATAATTAATTAGATGAACAACTATATTTAAATTTTATTTTATTTTTTCTTGGACAACTGTCTTTAAATTTAAAATTTTGTTTTCATGTATCAGAATCAGAAGACCTTGGTCTTATCATTTGTGATAAAATATGGAGATATATAACCCTATCTATTTATGTATTCTGATATGAAATAGCTATGACTAACTCATTGCCAACATTTTATTTTGGAGAAACATAACATTATTCAATAGCAACATTCTCACTCATTGACACCTTTACAACATTTGCAAGTTGTTTCACACATTGCATACCAAATTTGATATCTTTTGCAGCATATTTTCTCTTCCAACACCGAATTCTCTCTGTAGCTGCTACTCCTGTTTCCAAGTGAGGAAGCCAATCTAGTTGCTTCTCTCCAGTCCTGTTTCCAAGGGAACACCACTTCCCTCTTTCACAATATCGAGGCTTGGTAACCTTTTCCAAGAATTCCTCCTCATGCTCGCTGATAAGCTACAAGAGCGAAGACTCACTGTGAAGCTAATCTCCTCACAATTGAACATGCATAACAACTTTGTAACAAACAACCAAATTTCTATTTTCTCGCTACAAAATCAAAGGCATTCAGGAACTTTGGTTTAGCTTGCCATTTCCATTATAATCTACTCCCTTGATCACCTTGGGCACACAAAAACTCGATCATCCTCCAATCTCTCATGTAGCTCCAAGCACTATTCTTTGACACCATTTTCACAGTCATATTTTCAACATATTTGGTAGTAAACCATTCCTGCAAATAAATTTGTCTATTGTTGAAATGGCCAATTCCAACAAAGACTCAAACTCATGATAATAGTTGGCCAAACTAAATGTCATAATAAACAAATCAATTCTTTCAACCAGATTTACATTACTCACATGAGAACTCTTAAGGAAATATTAAACAATGGCAACATGACATCATGTAGGGGAGCCCTCAGATCCATTAACTAATAAAAATGCATAAATATTCTTTTTTTCTTCTCCCTTCCATATTCTTAATTGGGCATTAGCATGAACACAATAAAGGAAATCCCCATATTTGCATTTCTACAAATTTCTCCGCCAAAATACCCCTAGCTATGGCAACAAAAATAAGTGGGAAGATAAACCATTGACAGCAAATCACTCGACGTGATCATATTTCAAAACACATTGCTCAAAATATCTATGAGAAGTTTGCTTCCATATTCGAGTCTCGATCACCACCAGAGGTAATCTCCAACCTAGCCATGAAAAAAATCACGCAACTCCTTTGTCCATCAGATAAATTCTACATTGGCATAATCTAACCTTTTCCCAAATTTCCCAATTACCGCATGCATTATTTCTTTCTTCAATCCCTGGATATCCATTCATCATGTATTAGAGCGCAAACACAAACATATCTAGTTATCTAGTTTATCTGCCTAATTATGGTGAAACTGAGCAATTTGAAGATGGTTATGGTGCTTCACCATGTTGTTGCTTAGCATTATTTATCAACAGCAAATGAATTTTGTGTTTAAATGATAATCAATTAATTTGCATGGAATTTTGGGAACCATACATTGTTTGATATTTTTAGGGTTCACTAAAAAGAAAAATATTGAAATTATTTCCATGGGTTTGGAAATTGATAGAATAAAAATTGAAGTGAAATGTTGAATTTTTGGTAACAATTGTGGGGTTTTGTATTCGATGATGCAGTTGTTTATATTTGTTTTCATATAAAATTTGGAATAAGGATATTTCCTCTATCTATATAGTGTAATGGAGGGACTGTAATTCATGGAAGTGTTTAAAAAATGTGTCATTACTTTGGAATTACCTTGTTTGGGATTTTCCATAACCTACTAGCTATCTAGGAAAGGATGGAATTGTTTAATAACTTCAAGTAAAAAAATCCTATTCATGAAAATAAATTTTGAAAAATCCTATTAGAAGGTGGAGATTCAATATTATTATTTTTATGCTCAGAGTAATTTTGTTATAACTAACCAACTCTCATTATCAACAATGATGCCTTTGATTCTTTCTCTTCTATTTGTATATTTTCATAAATTCCCACATAACATTCACAAATTTTTACATTTAACATTTTATTAACTTCAAATTTAAAATTTTATTAATTTCAAATTGATCAGTGTCTTGGGATTTTATAATATAAGTTTAGTTAACACAATTTGCGAGTATTTTTGTATTGAATTTATTAGGTCCCCATATTACTAGTGTAGTCCGATATTTTTATTAGTGTAGCCCCCTTATTGTTATTGTTGTGCCCCTGTAAACCCCATATTGTTATTATTGTTCCCTTACATTATTATTGTTAGGTCGAATGGTATTATATTGTGATCCCATAGACCCCTATATATAGAAGGAGGTTTTTTCATTTGTATCATACAAGAATTATTCATTTATGTAATGTATTGGAGGTTTCCCTTTCGAAGTGGTTGATTTATAAAACATTGATCTCTCTTCTCTTCTATTTTTGGAGCTAGTTTCATAACATTTGGTATCAGAGGTTTGGATTTTAGGGTTTTTCTACTCCAAACAAGTCATCGTGGCATTTACTTTATAACATTTTTTCTACGAAGGTTCAGAAGCTTAAATCTTGAGGAAAGTCGTGAAATTTCATATCTTACTTCGCAATATTTTCAGAGATATGATCTGTGGAAGTTAGGGCTTTTTGCAAGCTACAAAATTTAACCTAAACAGGTCATCGTGGAATTATCACAATAACATTTTTGCTATGAGGGTTCAGAAACTGAAATTTTTACAGAGCGAAGAAGACATCCTGAGGAATGTCATGGAATTATTTCATAGCTTTATTCACAACATTTTTGGAGATATGATCTATGGAAGTTAATGTTGTTTCAGGCTTCTGAATTTCATCTCAAATAGGTTACCCTGGGAAAATCTTCATAACTCTCACTTTGAGCATCGGATTGGAATTCTGTAAAAAGTGATAGCAATTAAGCGGAATGTAGTTTCCTTTGTATAAATTTCAGAGCCGAAGGAGGAAACAGTTACACATGGCACTCCGTACAAGTTCGCTCTACTAAACCAATCCATAATAAGGTCATTGTGAGACCTATGGCAATTAAATGAAGCTTTAGAGGGATACTACATGGCCGAATTTCAGATATTGAAGATCCAAAATCATAGAGATAATTTATTTTCAATATCAGGCTCCTCAAAATTAATAAAAATGTGTGTAAATTTTTTCGAATTGCATAAGTCTTATGCGAAAAATCAGTTTGAATTGATTCCAAGGGCATATTGTAGAATAGATATCAGTATTTGGTTATAAAATGCCTCCTAAAAAGAATTCAACACCCAGTAAGCCTTTATAAGGCTCTACTATGACTCATGAAGATGAAGAATTGCAACATGACATATCAAAATTACAAGCGCAAGTGCGCCAAATTTTTCCCTCACAAAGAGAAATAAAAAATGAAATCGAAGCTTTGAAGAAAGGCGTGGAAGATAAGATGGATGGCATGGAAGCTGACATGGAACCTAAGATGGATGACATAAAAGAAAACATGGAAACCATTAATAATGATCTAAATGCACACATGGAAGGTTTGAAAAAGTTGGTACAAGTAATGTTTCCTAATGCTAAAAAGATAGTATAGGAAACTCATGATGAGAACAAAATAAATGTTAATCGTTATTTCATAAACTCTGATGTTGGATGGAAGAACCACCATATTCCAAAGATGGATATGAGGAATTTTGATGGCAAGGATCCCTTAACATGGATACTACAGATGGAGAAATATTTTGATCTTAATGATGTGAAAAACACACAAAAGGTACGCATTGCAACTTTACATTTAGAACAAAATACATTTGTATGGTATCAATGTCTATGCTCCCATAAACAAATTATCGCTCGGTCAATTTTTATGGAGGAAATGATAGCACAATATGAGGATACAAAGAGCAAAACCTTCTTTAGCCATTTGATCAATCTCAAGAAAAAGGGTTCTGTGGTGGAGCACATTGAGGACTTGCAAAAATTGAATATAAGGGTAACTGATATTCCAGAGGAACACAGGATTAATATCTTCATGGGGACTTTAAAGGATAACATCCAACATGAAGTTCACGTGTGTGAACTTGATTCATTGGAGAAGGCATTTAGGTTAGTAAGAAAAATTGAATGTAAAATTATGGCGACAAGGAAGCCTACCACTCACATCTATAAAGATGGAAGTATTGCTACTTCTAGACTTCCATAACCTACAAGGTTGACGCCACAACAATTGGAATAAAAAATATGAGAAGGGATTTTCTACAGTTGTGATACAAAATACACTAAAGGTCATAAGTGTGTTGAGAAGAAATTATCTTACATAGATTGTGAATAGGAGGAAGAAAATGAACAAGAAACTTCAAAAGAAGAGGATATACACCAAGAACCAACCCTAGAAGAAGAATAAATGAGTCCAACCATATCATGTAATGCATTGGCAGGAATTACCACTCCTCAAACTCTCAAGATAGAAGGAGATATCAAGAAGAATTAGGTAATAGTGTTGATTGATTCAGGTAGCACCTATAATTTTATTCATTGTAAGGTAGCCAAGGAATTGAATTATTTTCTATACCAAGCACCAGAATGTCAAATCATGGTTGCAAATGGAAGAAGTATAAATTCCTCTAGAAAACGCCATAATATCAAGTTGACCATGGGGGAATATGTATTGAATAGTCCAATCCTTTCCATTCCAATGGGAAGTGTTGATGTTGTACTAGGAGTACAATGGTTACAATCTTTGGGGATGGTAGCTTTTAATTTTCAAGAAATTTTCTTGAAATTAAGCTTATGAACAAAGAACAATGACGTGTAATTGCACAATTATGCTCACTAGAAGTTCCAAAATCAAAATCATCTATTTCTCCAGATCTCCAAAAAGTCTTGGAGAATCATTCCAAGGTGTTTGATACTCCCAAAGGACTCCCACCTATTTGTGATCATGATCATGCTATTCATTTGATTCCAGGAAGTGTTCCTCGAAACATCAGGCCTTAAAAATATCCTTTTGTCCAAAAGAGAGAAATAAAACATATGATTGTAGAAATGTTAGAAGTTGGTATAATTCAACCTACTCAAAGTTCTTTCTCTGCTCCAGTAGTATTGGTGCACAAGAAGGATGCATCATGGCGCATGTGTCTGGATTATAGGGAGCTCAATAAGCTCACTATTAAAGATAAATTTCCCATTCCTGTGATTGATGAATTATTGGATGAATTACATGACGCTACTTATTTTACCAAGTTAGATCTTCGTTTAGGATGTCATCAAATTAGAATGAATATTGAAGATATTCTGAAACAATATTTCGAACTCATGAGGGTCATTATGAATTTTTGGTCGTGTCTTTTAGCCTTAACAATGCACCTTGTACATTTCAAGGGTTGATGAATTCCATTTTCAAACCCTTAGAAAATTTGTGCTATTACTTTTGGATGACATACTAATCTACAATAGGCCTTGGAAGTATCATGTTCAACATGTTGACAGGGTGCTAAAACTATTGGAGGAGAAACAATTATATGACGAAACATCCAAATGTTTATTTGGACTACAAGAGGTGGAATATCTGGGTCATATTGTATCTCACGAGGTTGTTAAGGTATACCCTAACAAAATTAAATCCATTAAAAAATGGAAATTGGCCACAACCATAAAGCAGTTGTGAGGATTTCTCGGGTAAACAAGGTATTATCGCAAGTTTGTTAAGAATTATGGGAGAATAGTAGCACCTATAAGAAGATTATTGGAGAAAGATGTATTTTCATGGACTCCTGAAGCAAATAAGGCCTTTGAACATCTTAAAAGGCAATGTGACTAGCATCGGTCTTAGCTACACCAAACTTCATAAAAACCTTTATTATGGAATGTGATGCCTCGGGAAATGGAATTGATGTTGTGTTAATGCAAGAAGGAAAACCCATTCCTTTTGAAAGTTGTCCAATCAAATGGAGACCTTACCTAATGGGATGACACTTCAAGGTAAAAACTGATCATGATAGTCTTAAACACTTTTTTGAACAAATACTATATTCAAAAGAGTAGAAAAAATGGGTCACAAAGATGTTGGGTTATGACTTTGAAATCATCTACAAAAAAGGGAAGCTAAGTGTTGTTGCAGATGTACTCTCAAGAAAGAATGAAGAGGTGGAAACATTTCTTTGTGCAATTTCTATTATCCAACCAGATTGGATAACCAAAGAAAGAGATGAATGGAAGAAGGAAAAAGAAGTGTGGACACTCATTTAAAAGTTGAAGTAAGATCCTAGTACATATGATACATTTAGATGGAAAAATGAATCCTTATGGTAGAAATATCCCTTATATATTTTTAAGAATTGCCAAATAAAACAAAATATTCTTTTGGAATTGCACACTTCTCCTTTAGGAAGACACTCGGGATTTTTAAAAACTTACCACAAGGTGAAGAAATAATTTTTTTGGGATGGTCTTAAATCTGATATTCAATAGTTTGTGGCAGAATGTTTGGTTTGCCAACAAAATAAAGTTGAGACAATTAAGACCTCGGGTCTTCTATATCCTTTATCCATTCCAGGTCAACACCGGGAGTAGGTTTTAATGGATTTTATCATAGGTTTACCTAAGTCTGAAGGAAAGAGTGTCAACATGGTGGTAGTTGATAGAATTACCAAGTATGCACACTTTTGTGCATTATCTCATCCATTTAAAGAAAGTACAGTTTATACTGCATTTATCGAAATAATTAAAAAGCTACATGGAAACCCAAAGATTATGGTAAGCGACAGAGATCCCATTTTTACTGGAAATTTTTGGACGGAATTATTTTCTTGTTTGGGTACTCAAATAGCTCATAGCTCATCTTATCATCCTCAATCTGATTGTCAAACTGAGATAGTGAACAATTTTTTGGAAGGATATCTTTGTTGTTTTGTATCTGATAAACAAACACAATGGGTCAAGTGGTTACCTCTGGCGGAATGGTGGTATAACACTTCCTTCCATACTGCAACAAAAATGACCCCATTTATGGCACTTTATGGATATCATCCACCATCCATCACATCATATTTAAGATAAAATTCTAAAGTGAAAGTAGTGGAATATCACATCGAGCGTCAACAACAATTTCTCCAACTTTTAAGGGATAACCTCAATTTGGCAAAAAATTGAATGAAACAACAAGCAGATCAACATTGCAGCGAGAGAATTTTTAATGTAGGAGACTGGGTATTTTTTTGGCTACAACCATACAAGAAAATGTCCCTCAAGCAAGCTAAGAATGATAATAAATTATCACCAAAACACTATGGTCGTTACAAGGTGTTGCAAAAGATTGGTACTATGGCATACAAATTGGAGCTTCTTCTTTGTGAGTGCATCTATTTTTCCATGTTTCATGCTTAAAGAAGGTTATAGGTGACAAACTTCGAGTTCAAACAATATTTCTTGAGCTTTATGAGGAAGTAAAAATCATAGTGGAACCTGAAACAGTCACGGAAATAAGAACTCGACAGCTACGAAATAGATCAATTTCAGAGTATCTCATCAAGTGAAAGAACTTACCAACTAAATATTCTATCACCTCAAACAAACTCATAGCAACAAAAACAATCTGTTCTAGATAACAACTATTTTTTTATGCTAAGTAGCTAAAGTTGAGAAATACTCATATTAGGCTAAATTGTATACATTGGAGCTTGTGAAGGTGAAGCATCCTCAATTGGATGTTGAAATAATGGAGATACTTACTTTTCAAGTGGGGGGGTGTGTTATTGAGCTACTCATGCATACATATTGGAATGTGGAAGAAGATAATTTACTAATGTTGAGTATGTAATGTGCAATTTTAGATGAGAACCCTACTTTTCTGATAGAAATAGAGATATGATAATATAGTACATATGATAAATGAGAAAAAAGGTCTATTATATGGTGACCTAAAAAATAAAGGATGTTTATTCTCATCCTTGAAAAACAAATTTTAAACAAATTTTAAACTATAAATCTATGTTTCTATGCAATAGGATTATGAAATTATAGTTTCAACTTTCAAGTATTCCTTTGTGTATATTCTAGGAATTACAAGGGATTCTCTACTCTAAATAATACTACAGAGTAATCAAAATATATTTGGATGAATAAATTGAATTCATAATGTTTCCAAATAATCTCAATTTTTTTTTTTGTAGAGAAACATTTTTTGCTAGTCTTTATTTTAATACACCCAAAAGGAAAACTATTTTTTGCTGATATTGGGTTCTATTTGTAGTTATGCATTACATGCACTCACACAAACACATGGAAAAGGTTATTGAATATTTTATGTTCTCTCAACCTCATTACTTTTAAAATTTCAATTAGATTGGTGAACACTAATCACTCTTCCATTCCTTTTCAAAAAGGCCATCGCCACTGTAGCTATACATTACATTCAAACACACACACACACACAAACATCGAAAAGGTTATTGAATCTTTTATGTTAGCTCAACCACATTACTTTGAAACTTTTAATTAGATTGGTGAACATTAATAAATGTTCCATTCCTTTTAAAAAAGGACCTTTGCCACTATAATGAAACATGTGTTAGAATTAATGCTTACTTTAGAGTTTCATGGTGTTTGTTGGAGATTATTAAAATATCCTCTCAACATTTATATCCAAGTTTGGAATAAGTTAGATTCAACAAGTATTATATCTAGGTAATAATAGTTGAAAAATGTTTTTTCTTTGTGTGGGAAATTTTACCAAGTTGGAATCTATGCATGTATGTGTAAAATAGTATAAATTCGTAAAAAATATCAAATCTACAGAAGCCATAATTTCATTATCAAAACTTATTATATATCAATTATCGCCCAAAGATATAATTTCTCATCAATCCACATTCCCATACAACATGACATTTTCCTTAAATGTAAGGGACACACTCACTAATTTCATTTCTTACATGAGGTATTTGATAGAATACTCATACTTTATATTTCTATTTGTGTTACAAGGAATTATCTTAAGCACATTATGTTGATGGTTCATTTCAGTCTTGGGATAATTGCCACACCTCTTCTAATTTCATATTTTGTACCATAGACTACCATAAAAATATTCAAATTAGTGAAACTATGGTATAACCATAGGAGTGGAGGATTCATACAGAACAATTATCTAAATCGGACTATGGGCAGATTCCTTTTTCTCGCTTTTGATGGATCATCCAAATGCACAGCCAAGTTTTGGGTGGAAAAGCTAGACATCTACTTCTGGTTAAACCAAGTATCGGATATGGAAGCCATCAAAATAGTAGCGTCGCACCTTGAGGGTGAGGCACATGATTAGTGGTTTCATGGTCTTTCTACATTGGTGCATGCCAATGTAACTGCTTATTCAGAGTTCACCTGGAGGCTAGTGGAGAGGTTTGATCGAAGAGACCCAGAGGCACCTCTTATTGAGCTATCTAAGCTCAAGTACTTAGGTAATCCAGAAACCTATATTTCTAAATTTTTAAAATTTTATGTCATGGTTCCTCATTTATCTGTAGCTAGGAGGGTCTATATGTTTATTGATGGGCTAGTAGAGCCTCTACATGGGTTGGTTAAATAAACCAAGCCAACTACCCTTCAAGATGTTGTTGAAAGGGATAGAGATCTACAAGATTCTTTGCCAAGGGAAAAGGCACCATTTCAGCAAAATCCCACTTCTCCATTAAAGGGGAAAGATGTGAAAGCTCCTCCTTTAAAGGAGAGCCAAAACAAAGGACCTCTTAGTGATGATGTTTGAAGGGACTTGAGGAGAAGAAATATTTTATTCACATGCCAAGAAACATGGGCACCCAAACACATTTTTGCAATAGGAAAGGCACACTATCTAGAGGTTTTATCTGATGGTGAGGAGGAGGAAGAAGAGGAACCAGAAGGAGGACCCAACCCTGGGATAACAGGAGAGGATTCACCATCACCAAAAGGTTGGAATGGGGTATTTTATCTAGTTGGAGGGGACCTTGCATATTTGCATGGAGTACCCAAGTATCTAACCTTGAGAGTCCAAGGTACCATTCAGGATCAGAGGGTATCAGTGTTGATTGACAATGAGGCTACCCACAACTTTATTGATGCCCAACTACTATAGAGGAGGGTAATACCTACCAATCACTTTGATGGATTTTCAATTTTGGTCCCAGGAGCTAGAACGATGCAGTGCATGAAGTATGTTCCCACATTATTTGTCAACATCAGAACATACACTTTGACTCATAAAATATTTGTGGTTTATATCCCTGACACCAATGTGATATTGGGCGTGCAGTGGTTGATTACTTTGGGGAAGGTCACCACAGATTGCGAGACTTTACAGATGGATTAGATAGATAAAGAGAGTGGTAAGGATCAGGTGATTAGGGACATGCACACTTATACCTCTCAGACAATTTCCACCCACAAAACAGAGTTGAATTTGCGCATTGGAAGCAAGGACCCAACAATATATTCAGTTATGAAGTTGACCTTGGCCCATGACACATTACTATTTGGACGCATTCCACCAGGAAGGCCCTGTTGTGTAGGTAAATCCCCTCTACGGATAGAGGCGATCCCTCTAGCCCTAGTGTGGGTCTAGTAGCAAGAGGACATGCTAATGTGTCGATTCCTAGTTAATGAATGAAATTGAGTCAGGATATATGTCCTACCTTTGTTCCAACACAGTTGTTGTAGTTATGGCAGCAGTCTCCTAATATTCATTCCGAGATGTCATGGTCCTTCAGCAATCGTACTCAAGGTACTGCACAAGGATCAGAGAATAATAGCAGCATATGAAACAACATTGCATTCATAAATATCTAATTGTTCAAGGATAATTAAATGTATTGCACAAGACTAATCATATCAAATGCAAGATGGGAACCAAAACATAAATCATGTATTAATTAAGAGAAAGAAAGAGATTACAACCAAATGAGCCTTGACGTCATAACCTCCTTCAGTGGGTCCAGTCGAAACACATCTCGAGCATTCGTTGGGGAATTGGACCTGGAAGGAAATTGGCCTAGACTCTCTCTCAACAAGGGTATCTCTATGCTCTATCTCACGCCAGTTATATTAGACTTTTTGAGTTATTCTCCAAAATGTTTAGCTAACAACATTTATGTGAGAGAGATGTATTTATAGGAGAGAAGGATGAGGTTGGGATCCCTCGAATGGTGGATGGGAGGCCTTGTCCTTTGGGAGGCTGCTCAAAATTAGGAAACATGAAGTCAAAGGAAGATGTGCGACATTATTCAGTTGAACAACCCATGCTGACTCTACACACGAAGTGGTTGGAAATGGAAACTTTGCTTCTATATTTAAAAAACTTTCCAAAAATAGCGCAACACGGGTAGTCCACTGAGATAGAGTGCCAATGGGCACGAGGCCCAGTGCTAACTTCTCTTATTGGCACGAGGTCATAACTATCTTCCAGTGCCGACCCAAAATCATGTATTTTTGATGGTCTGTTCCAGAAATAGTCAAGAGAGGAAATGTTCTTCTCATGGAAAGGGATGTAATGATAGCTTTTGCAATGCCTGAAACTACATATAAGTCACAAAAATTGTCCTCCAATGTGTCGGATGGGGATTTCAGGGAAGGTGAAAAAATGCTGTGTAACAGTATAACAAGTACAGTCCATGGAATATGAACAATGATCTGGCATCAAACACTCACAGAATCACTCGATCGAAGGCCAATGATGAGGACCTATCATCAAATTCTAAGAAATTTCCATTGAGGCATGCAAGCTCCAAGGTACTGGAAAGGGTTCTCTAGATTAGCTTCCTGGATAATGAGTTGAAATTGACAGAAAGTGACCTGGTCGAAGGAGGGCCATAATTTTTCCCACATCATCGACACGAGACATAGGAATATGATGATAGTGAATCACGACCAAAAAGAGGATCAAGGGAAGGTTGCAAAATGCAAACAAAAACTTCTCTGGAACATATTAGCGACACGACTCTAGATTTCACAGTATTTGACATCAAGGGATCTGAGGTCATGAATACATGGCAAAGAGTGAATGAGTAGTAAAAATAGATTACCCAAACCCATGGAGGAAAAAAATAATGAAATGAGATGTCCCCAACCCGACATGAATGCACATGAGTGTCATGTTTAAGAGTGACATACTGCCGACATAACTGAGAACTGGGTCCATTTTCCCCCACCATTGCTGGTGAGTACCCCAATTTTTTTGGAAAACAATATTGAAGGGGATATCATATTCTTGTTATGTAATTTTTTCCTTCAGAAAAATCCATCCTAGTAAATTTTATGAGCCCTAGGAAGGAGGAACTCAATTACGTCATGGTGAAGGTTTCCTATGTCATTTAGGTTTTAACAAGTCTAAAAAAGGAAAAATCGACATCTTTTCATGTTTAGAGAGTTTGAAAAGAAGTAGAAAAGAAAAATCCAACAGGTCCCTTTTCATAGGTAGTCTCATAGATCCAAAAAGGTAGAAAAATATGTCTGAGAGAACCTCTTAGTCGTGATAGGCTAAGGTATTCCTTTTTCGTAAATAATCTATCCCAGCCCAAAAAATGGGTAAACATATACTGGGTAGATATCATTTTGTAGCCATTTAGTGATTTCAAAATTACAAGAGTCTTGAAAATATTTTCAATTTTCGAGAGTCAGAAAAGAGCCGAAAGATGACTCCAAGAGTGAAGTTTTCACGTTTTTACTGAGTCTTAAAAAGTATAAAATACAACTCGTTACTTCATCGTCATCACATTGAGGACCTGTCACTACACAAGAGACGCATATAAAACCCATTTTTCAAAATAAAATAGTGAAATAATAAAAAAATACACTTTAAAACCTAATTATGGTTCTGAAAAGTTATAAAATGCCAAAAATGGTAAGAAATAAATTACTTTTCATTTTTACCTCTTGTGAGAAATTTGTTACACTTTTTCACTATGATTTTGCAGAGTTGACAGCAGGAAATCTGGAAGACCAATCGTGAATCTGTCTGTTCCAGGTAAGAACTCAAATCCTTTCCTGCATTTTAATAGCATTTTCATTTCCCACAACCCCATTTTTGTAGATCTATGGGGGTATTTCGTAAAATCTAGGGCGCAGGGGTAGGCATAAGTATCAGGCATGAAATCTTGCCAACTGGCCTAAAACTTGAATGGGGGCGCACCAATTAGCGTGACTATTTCTAAAACAGTCACACCAACCGCGATAACCGTTTTTAGCTTGTAGATTCAAACAATGAGCCCAATTTAACCAATTCAAAAGCATTGTATTTGGCTAATGACAACCATATGGATGTTTTTGCAGGTGTGAAAGGACAAAATGGTGATTGAATGGAAAAAAAGATAACATAGTGAAGAAGATGAGGAATACATGAGCAATGTGAGATGCATGGAGGCTCTTAGAGATTGCAGGCTCAAGAATTTTTTTATGGCACCATGTCTCGAAGCTCAACTGGAGCTATTGTAGTACTTGATTAGTGTTTGGGACATTAACCAGGAAAAAATTATTATTCATGATTAGGAACTCGAGATTAAGGTCTTAGATATTTACTTCATAAACAGATTGTCGCAGACGGGGGCAATACCAATCCTAATCGGTACTCATCAAACAATGGAAAAAATGAGTATGGTTATCGATAGAGTGTGCCCGGGGCCAAGGGAAGTGTCCAAAATCGGAAAGGTGGACATCCAAACTATTCAAGATTTGGCACTAAAGGCACTGCTACACACCATCACATGAGCTGCTGGATCGCAAGCTCCGCACGAGGCCACAAAAACACAGCTACTTCTTGTTGTAGATTGCATGGCACTGACCCTCTATAATTGGTCAGAGGCAGTAACAATTAACATCTAACACCAATTGACAAAATGCAAGAACAATAAGTTGAATCAATTCGGTTACGGGTCCATATTTGTACCTTTCATCTTGGAACAATTACCAATCTTCCAACATCAAGAGGTAATAGTTCTGACACCACCAGCCTAGGAGCCACAGATGGTCTGTTGGGTAGCTTTAGTGCCAAGGTCAGGGGGCGGTCAGCATATGTCTTGGAGATCAGATTTCTTTGAGTGGCTCCACTGACAGCTGACTATCGTGGAATACTGGCCCTACTTTGGCATAGATTTCACCGGTGATTCAGATATCCCACTTCTAGAAGGAGAGGATTGGGATGAAGTACTGTGTAAGACTCATTTTTTATTGTGAAGAGTATTATGATTTTTTTTTTTTATGTATGTTATGACATTAATCCATGTAATTGTTGATGTTGGCCCAGAAAGACCGGAAGGCATGTCTCCAATAGCATGGAGGTTTCCTTGCGATTTTTATGTGGCCCCTTATGGTGAGGGAGGTCAGAGGAGGAAATCATACACAACTTGGAGGGAATCTCCTATGGGATCCCAGACTATGCGCGATTTGATGATGTCCCTAACGCATACCAGACACACTGTAGGGGTGTCAAACCATGTTCACTGCATGTTGAGGTGGCTTGTATGGGCGGTGACATGCTATCATGAGCGTCACGCTGAATAGACACCTGAGCTTTCATTTTCGCATATTTTTTGAGAGACATGATGTCTCAAGATGTAATCGAAACGTACATATTTTTTGAACTTATGATGCACATGGATGAAAACACTCGATATATATATACATCTATTTTCCTGTATGGATATTTTCATGTGATGATGATGTTTTACAAATTACGTAAATTCCTATCTAATACAATATTAGCTACTGTAACAGTTAACACATTCATTCATCTAGGAATATGTCGATATGTAATGTAATAAAAATGTCTTTCTATTAAACGAACATGCAAATACAACCTTAAGATGTAAGGGTTTCTAACAGAATAATTCCCATTAAGTTGAAGAACAACAAGCTGTGAGTCTAGGTTAACAATCAATGCACGAATGTCAAGAACAATGGCCTCAGTTAATAGTTCAATAACAACACTATATTCAGTGACATTGTTTGTGGTTCATCCTAGATAGATAGCTTGAAGGTCTATCAACTCACCAGTAGGATCATAAATCACCCAGGTTGCTGAAGAAAGGTTTTGTGTACTACGGGAAGCACCATCTGCGAAACCGACATAAGGGGTAATGGACATCTTCACAATAAGAAATGATCCAATCAGGAGGAAAACGCTTGCAAAGCACACCAAGAAAAAAATTTACAAAAATGAAAGGAACACATATGTACAAAAAACATGCACGAATGACTCATGCATAGTACCTTTTAAGATACAACCCATTTCTGGGCTAATCCAGAGGATGACCTTGATAGTCAATAAGCTCATAAGCCCCATTCTGCAAAACATGTTTAAAAATGTAAGCCCCATGCCACATGCGTTGAAATTTCTCTGTGCCCAGATTATCGTGGGCTTGGTCGTACAGGAGGATGAGGTCTCCTTCTATAAAGGAATGAGGGGAAACCTACTGGTCAAAATGAGCTTTGACCCACTTTTTCTATGCTTCAATGACAAAAGAAAAAAAGTGACGAGTTTCATCAAGCCTCTCTAAATATAGAATATGCTCTTCTTCTGGAAAAGTATTCAACGACAATTCAATAGTTAACTTGAGACAAGGTATTTCACATTCAATCAGAAGGGTAGCTTCCAGACCATAGACAACCTAGAATGGAGTGAATCCGGTCGCATCCTGCACTAAGGTTTGGTAAGCCCAGAGAGCTGAAAACAACATGAGATGCCAATTTGGCGTGTACATTGTTAGGTCCCCATATTACTAGTGTAGTCGCTTATTTTTATTAGTGTATCCCCCTTACATTATTATTGCTAGCTCGGCTAGGATTATATTGTGACCCCATGGACCCCTATATACAGAAGGAGGTTTTGTCATTTGTATCATCCAATAATTGTTCATTTATGTAATCTATTGGAGGTTTCCCCCTCGAAGTGGCTTATTTCTAAGGCGTTTATCTCTCTTGTCTTCTCTTTGTCGAGTTGGTTTCATAACATTTGGTATTAGAGCTTTGGATTCTAGGGTTTTGCTACTCCAAATAGGTCATCGTGGTATTTTCCCTATAGATTGTTTTCTATGAAGGTTCAGAAGCTGAAAGTTTTGTAGCATGAAGCCCAACTACTAAGGAACATCATGGAAAAATTTTAGATCTTTGTTCGTAACATTTTCAGAGATATGATTTGTGGAAGTTAGGGATTTTTGCAGGCTCTTGAATTTAAACTAAATAGGTCATCATGGAATTTTCACAATAAATTCTTTTCTACGAGGGATAAGAAGCTAAAAATTTTACACAACAAAGCCAAAATCCCGAGGAACATCATGGAAAAATTTCAGAGCTTTATTCACAATATTTTAGGAGATATGATTTGTCGAAATTAATGTTGTTTGAGGCTTCTGAATTTCGTCTCAAAGAGGTGACCCTGGGAAAATCGTCATAACTCTCACTCTGAGCATAAGATTGGAATTATGTAAATAGTGGTCACAAGTACATAGACTGTAGTTTCCTTTGTATCAATTTTAGATATGAAGGAGGAAACAATGACACATGTCACGCCGTACGAGGTCACTTTGCTAAACCAGTCCATAATTAGGTCATTGTGGGAGATTGGGCATAACTTTGCCTTGAAGAATCCAAATCAGGTGAGACCTGTGGCAATTGAAAAAAGCTTCAGAGGGATAATATAGGGCATAATTTTAGATAGTTAAGATCTGAATCACAGAGATAATTCAGTTTCAATATCGAGCTGCTCAAAATCAATAAAAAGGTGTGTATTCCAATCAGTTTGAATTCATTCCAAGGGCATATTGTAGAATAGATATCGGTATTCGGTTATAAAATTCATCCTAAAAATAATTCAACACCCATTAAGTATTTAGAAGGATCTACTATGACTCATGAAGACAAATAATTGCAACATGACATATCAAAATTACAAGAGAAATTGCACCAAATTTTTCTCTCGCAAAGAGCAACAAAAAATGAAATGGAAGCTTTGAAGAAAGGTGTGGAAGATAAGATGGATGGCATGGAATATAGAATGGAAGCTAAGATGGATGACATGAAATATGGAAAACATGGAAAACATGATGAATGATCTAAATTTTCACATGGAAGGTTTAACAAAGTTGATACAAGAAATGTTTCCAATCTGCTAAAAATATAGTAGAGGAAACTCATGATGAGAACAAGATTTCATAAACTCTAATGTTGGATGGAAGAACCACGATATTCCAAAGATGGATATGAGGAACTTTGATGGCTAGTATAACATAACATGGATACTACAGATGGAGCAATATTTTGATCTCAATAATGTGCAAAACACACAAAAGGTACGCATTGCAACTTTACATTTAGAGAAAAATACATTTCTATAGTATTGATGCCTTTTCTCCCATAAAAAAATTGTCACTTGGTCAAATTTTACAGAGGAAATGACATCACATTATGAGGATACAAAGAGGAACACCTTCTTTATTTTATTGATAAATCTCAAACAAAAGGGTTCAGTGGCTCAACACATTGAGGAATTCGAATAATTGAATATAAGGGTAACTAATATTCTAGAGGAACGCAGGATTGGTGTCTTCATAGCGAATTTAAAGGATAAAATCCAACATGAAGTTTGGATTTGGGAACCCAATTCATTGGAGAAGGCATTCAGGTTGGCAAGAAAAATTGAATGTAAAATTATGGTGACAAGGAAGCCTACCACTCACATCTATGAAGGTGGAAGTATTGATATTCCTAGACTTCCACAACCTATAAGGTTGACACCACAAAAATTGGAAGAAAAAAGAGCAAAAGGTCTTGCTACAGCTGTGATGGAAAATACACTAAAGGTCATAAGTTTGCTAAGAATAAATTATTTTACATAGATTGTGAAGAGGAGGAAGAAAATGAACAAGAAACTTCAAAGGAAGAGGATATACACCAGGAACCAACCCTAGAAGAAGATGAAATGAGTCTGAAAATATTGTGTAATGCATTGGAAGGAATTACCACTCCTTAAAATCTCAATCTAGAAGTACATATCAAGAACAAAAAGGTAATAGTGTTGATTGATTCAAGTAGCACCCAAAATTTTATTCATTTTAAGGTAGCTAGGGAATTGAATTGTTTTCTATACCTAGCAATAGAACGTCAAGTGATGGTTGCAAATGGAGGAACTATAAATTTCTCTGGAAAATGCCATAATATCAAGCTAACCACGGGGGAATATGTATTGAATATTCCAATTCTTTCCATTCCAATGGGAGGTGCTAATGTTGTACTAGGAGTACGATGCTTACAATCTTTGGGGACGATAACTTTTAATTTTCAAGAACTTTTCTTGAATTTTTTTTTGGAAGGAAAGGAAATCAAATTACGGGGTATCGTAGGGAGGTCGGGAAATATAATAGACTCTAAAGTCATGGAAAATATTCTGAAGGAAGAAAAATGAGGCATAATTGCACAGTTATGCTCACTAGAAGTTCCAACATCAAAATCATCTATTTCTAGTCCAGATCTCCAAAAAGACTTGGAAAATCATTCCAAGGTATTTGATACTCCCAAAGGACTCCCACCTATTCATGATCATGACCTTGCTATTCATTTGATTCAAGGAAGTGTTCCTCCAAACATCAGGACTTACAAATATCCTTATGTCAAAAAGAGTGAAATTGAATGTATGATTGCAGAAATGTTAGAAGTTGGTATAATTCAACCTAGCGAAAGTTATTTCTCTACTCCAGTAGTATTGGTGCACAAGAAGGATGGGTCATGGCGCATGTGTCCAGATTATAGGGAGCTCAATAATCTCACTATTAAAGATAAATTTCCCATTCTTGTGATTGATGAATTATTGGATGAATTACATTGTGCTATTTATTTTACCAAGTTGGATCTTCGTTTAGGATATCATCAATTTAGAATGAAGACTGAAGATATTTCAAAAATAGAATTTCGAACTCATCAGGGTCATTATGAATTCTTGGTCATGCCTTTTGGCCTTACCAATGCACCTTCTACATTTCAAAGGTTGATGAATTCTATTTTCAAACCCTTTCTTAGAAAATTTGTGCTAGTATTTTTTGATGACATACTAATCTACAACAGCTCTTGGAAGGATCATGTTCAACACATTGACAGGGTGCTCAAACTATTGGAGGAGAAAAAATTATATGCAAAAACATCTAAATGTTTCTTTGCAGTACCAAAGGTAGAATATCTGCGTCATATTGTATCTCACGAGGGTGTTAAGGTAGACCCTAAAAAAATTAAATCCATTAAGGAATGGAAAGTCCCCACAACCATAAAGTAGTTGCGAGGATTTCTCTAGTTAATAGGGTATTACCATAAGTTTGCTAAGAATTATGGGAGAATATCAACACCTCTAACAATATTATTGACGAAAGATGCATTTTCATGGACTCCTGAAGCAACTAAGGCCTTTGAACATCTTATAGAAGAAATGTGCCTAGCACCATTCCTAGCTACACCAGACTTCACAAAAACCTTTATTGTGGAATGTGATACCTCAGGAAATGGAATTGGTGCTTTGTTAATGCAAGAAGGAAGACCCCTTTCTTTTGAAAGTCCTCCAATCAAAGGAAAGCATTTACAGAAAGCTATTTATGAGAAGGAAATGTTGGAAATAATACATGCACTAAAGAAATGGTGACCTTACCTAATGGGAAGGCACTTCAAGGTACAAAAATCTCATGATAGTCTTAAATTTTTTTTGGAGCAAATACTATCTTCAGAAGAGCAACAAAAATGGGTCACAAAGATGTTGGGTTATGACTTTGAAATCATCTACAAAAAAGTGAAGCTAAATGTTTTTGCAGATGCACTCTCAAGAAAGGATGAAGATGTGGAAGCATTGCTTTGTGAAATTTCTATTATCCAACCATATTGGATAACCGAAGCAAGAGATGAATTGAAGAGGGACGAAGAAGTGTGGAAACTCATTCAAAAGTTGAAGAAAGATCCTAGTACATCTGATACATTTAGTTGGAAAAATGATTCCTTATGGTACAAATATCACTTATATCTTTGTAAGAATTCCCAAATAAAATAAAATATTCTTTTGGAATTTCACACTTCTCCTTTATGAGGACACTCAATATTTTAAAAAACTTACCACAGGGTGAAGAAAGAATTTTTTTAGGATGGCCTTAAATATGATATTCATAAGTTTGTGGCGGAATGTTTGGTTTGCTAGCAAAATAAAGTTGTGACAATTATGACCTCAGGTCTTCTACAGCCTTTGTCCATTCCAAGTCAACGTTGGGAGGAAATTTCAATGGATTTTATCATAGGTTTAACTATGTCTGAAGGAAAGAGTGTGATCATGGTGGTAGTTGATAGACTTACCAAGTATGCACAATTTTGTGCATCATCTCATCCATTTAAAGCAAGTACAGTTTCTACTGCATTTATGGAAGTCAACTTCGCCACCATGTAATGTAAAAAATGGGAACCATGATCGGTAACAACGGCTTGAGGGACACCAAACCTAGAAATAACATCATTGAATAGAAACTGTGTTGATGTCTTATCATCAGCCATAAGTGTAGGCATTGCTTCATCCCATTTTGTGAAGTAGTCCACGGCTACGATGATATAAGCATGCCCCCTCGACCGAGTGAGGGTTACACATCATAAAATCGATGCACCACTTCACAAAGGAACCAACGGTGATGACAAGGTGAAGATGGGAAGGCGACGTGTGCATCTTGTGCTGATAGATCTGGTAATCATGGCACTTACGGACAATGACAATGCAGTCCTTAAATATGGTGGGATAGAAATACCTAGCACGAAGAATTTTCTTTGTAGTAGCATATCTAGACATGTGACCACCACAGGCACCACTGTGACAATCATTCAGGATCTTTTGAGCCTCCTCGAGAGTCAAACACCAGCAGAGGATGGAATAAAATCCAATGTGGTAGAGTGTATCTCTGACTATGCGATAGGCTTGCGCTTGATGACAGATGTGTCAGCAAGAATCCTTCGTCAACTCAGATAAAAAGGTGGAGGTTTGAAGATATATGATGATATCACCATACCAAGGATCGAGGGTGCTAATCAGAAAAAGTGTGTCATCCAGAATGCATTCCTCGGAACCAGATAGAGAAAAATAGAAAGGGAGAGAGAAAATAAAATCGGCAAAGACTTATGACTTCTTCGACTTGGTGGTAGTGAAATCCAACTCAAACTCTTGAAGGATAACAATTCATTTCGAGTACTTGCACCCCAACAGTTGACGAGTCAATATGTAAGATAGGTTGCAATCAGAAATCACAGTCATTGTGCGCAACAGGATGTAGTGACGAAAACGTTGAACAACTTGAATAACATCCAACACCAACATCTCGACATGGGCATAACATGTCTCAATATCAAGAAACTTACGAGACATATAGTAAATGACATGCTCATCACCATCATCATTGTCTTGTACCAAAACCATAGCAATCGTGCTAGACGCAGGGATCAAATAAAGGGAGTAATCATGATGATAATTTGGAGGACGCAATAGAGGAGAATTTACAACCAATGTCTTCAGTGCATCAAAGGAATTTTGGGCGATATCATCCTAGAGTAACGTGACACCTTTCTTCAGTAATCGCGTAAATCCTTCCACCACTTCAGCATAGTTAGGTATAAAATGACATAGGAAGTTAGCTTTTCCCTGCAGACTCTGCAGTTTATGTAAGGAGGAAGGAGAGGGGAGATTAACGATAGCTTCAACTTTGAGTGGATCGAGAAGAATCTTGTCTTTGGAAATGATAAATGCTGAGATTTTACCGGAGTTAACGCAAAAGACACACTTATGCGAATTGAGGCGGATGTTATAGCGTTGACCACGAATAAAATTTTGATAGAGATGATCATGACGGTCTTTATGCTTAGCTGAATGAGCTGGAAGGTCATCCAGATAAGGCTAAACAATGCGCTTGATATCGTGAAAAGTATATGACATTTCTTGCTGAAATGTAGCCCCAACATTTTTAAGACCGAAAGGGAGCCTTTTATAAGCGAAAGTACCACAAGGACAAATAAGGGCAATCTTATGTTGATTGGCTGGAAGAATATTAATCTGGTTGTACCCAGAAAACCCGTCCATAAAGGAAAAAATCTCACTCCCAGCACATTCATCAATGATTTGATCAATAAAAGGAGTGGGATAATTAACCTTAGGGCAAGCATGGTTAATATCATGGTAATCAACACAAACACGAATGGTACCTTGTTTCTTATCTAGAGGAACGATATTGGAAATCCATTCTGTCAAGGGAATCAGATAGATAAAACCATCTTTAAGAATTTTTTTCATCTTCTCCCTTAATAACGACAGCCTTTCTAGGATGCACAGGATGAAGATGCTGGCAAATAGGCTTCACACCAAGATAGGTAGGAATCTCATTCACCACTATACTTGGATCAATGTCGGGCATCTCTTCGTTAGACCATGCAAAAACATCACGAAACTTGTGGAAGAGACTCGTATAAACCTGTATCTCATCAGGAGAACAGGTCACTCCAATATAGATGCTCTCGACAACCACCGGTTTAACGGAGATGTCAATAGACATTGTATGTGTGATGTTGCTTGAGTTACTTTCCACAAAGACTTTGTGTGCCAATATAGGTATTTGAAGCGGAGGAGAAGGAACTTGAGAAGCGAACCTCTCAAGACACATAGACATGGCCCCAAGGTCAGGCATGAATGAGGAACGATGATGAGTATCATCCCAAGGAGGATCCTCAAGAGACATGGTTTTCACGATGGCCTCATCGGAGGGAAATATCTCTCTTAAGGAATCGGGTGAAACTGAATTTCCAAGACAAGGGGATTGAGAATAAGTGTCAAGAGACATGCCGAAAGCACATGATCAGGAGGCGAAGGATCTGAAGCCAAAATAAGCTCACAATAATCAATCTCGATTGGACTTAACGAC
Source organism: Pinus albicaulis (assembly GCA_034641835.2). Lineage (NCBI taxonomy): Eukaryota > Viridiplantae > Streptophyta > Pinopsida > Pinales > Pinaceae > Pinus > Pinus albicaulis. The sequence continues at coordinate 1,045,118,169 of CM076583.1, read as the reverse complement.
ATTGAATCTCCAAATGAATCAATGTGCTCAGGTGAAGGGATGATCCATGGATCAGAAGACCTAGAGAACATATTAACCTAAACAGTGTTGGGTGGAGGAAGAGCAAAAATACCCATGAGGGCATGATCTTTGAAGAGACTCAGTTCTATGCTCTTATAAGGCATAGGAATTTGATCGACATACAGAACATTTCTCTCGGAAGATGAAGAAGTGAAAAAAGATAACTGATAAGCAGTAACGATCTTTCCTTTGTGTGTAAATCAGAAAACATGAAAGAGAATGGACATAATGCATAGCATGGCATGAGTCCAACTGCAACTAAGGAGAAGATTTTAATTGAGCTTGGAATCAACTACTTCAACCTCGACATTAACTGTATTCCCTTCTAGAGTGATCGGTACACTAGCAAGAATACCAAGAGGTTTAGATTAACTGCCATCAAATGATTCTACACCATTTGGAGATGAATTGAGAGCTAGAGAACCAATGGCTTTCCAGTAGGCAGATGACATGATGCACGTAGACGCAACCTCATCCATGACTGCTTGATGGATATTCAGTCCATTAATCCCAACTTGAATATTGAGCACAATCTAGTGAGGGAGACATGGGATGAAATTATCTATGTCGAAAGTGATAAGGCTCGAATCAACAGGATCAAACCCATTGATAGTTGATAGCAAAGCCATCCGTTGAAACAGAAAAATTTGAAGTACCTCTAATGCAGACATAGCAGATGGCGCTTAAGCCAAGTCCCCAACAATACTATAATGTTAAGCAGCACCGAAATTAGGATTGTAAGAAGACTTATGAAGTACACCTTTCAAATTTGGCCATACAACGGGCTCAGTACTAGGCCTTTCAGTCTGAAGAGGGCCATAAGCAGGAAAAGGAGGAGTACCATAAATGATCCCTTTCCCCGCTGCCTGATGCGGTTCATTATAATATTTCAACTTGATAGCAATAGAAATAGGTGCAAGACCGTTCATCATGAAAACATGAGAGTGAAATGGGGCATAGGACTAAGGTTTCTCTAACAACTGAGTCTGTTGTGACGGAAATGGTTCTTTGAGAACAACTAGAGTTCCTTGGGTTCCTTTGAGCAACCAATTCACTTCGGCCCATCGAGGATAGTCCTTGGTGTAGTTCTCTTTGTTTCAAATCAAGCAAGGATACTTTGGTTTACGCTCTGAACCATCATCAACACGAGATTTATGAGAATCCTGTTTCAAGGTATCATCTTTGGCCTTAAATTTACCCTTGGAATTTTTATCCACTGGATTGGCCTGAATGGCATTCACTTTCACGGTTTTACAAGAATTTGGGTTTGGATAAGAATCAGTATCATTGGAAGGAGTAGATTTTTGCTTCCCAGGATTTGGAAGAGGAGACTTCCGAGAAGTATGAGACACGGAACCGATGATACCGTCGACGGACAACGTCACCGGTGCTTTAGAAGTTCTAGGTCTAGGAGCATCAGGCAAGAGTTTGTACAATGTGCGGGACTGAGAGTACACAAGAACAACGTATTGGGCATGAGAAATGGCTTGTTCCTCAGTAACGTATGCCCCCATAACAATTTCCTTAGCAATCGGAACAACGAAGGAGGTAGCAAACCAATCAGTTAGAATTTCATCAGGAATGTCAAACTTGATCAAGTGATGATAATGCCTCCATTCATGAATATGATCTGAGATATGAGTAGCTCGATCTTGCTTCATGGATGTGAGGAGGTGCATCACTATTTCATATCGAACCGATAACTGAAAGTGCATGAGAAACACCATGGCTAAAGAATTGAAATCTTGGAATACACCACGAGATAATTTGATGTACCACTTAGCAACGAAACTAGTAAGAGTTCATTGGAAAAGAAGGAGTCAGATAGAATCATCAACCCAAGAGTTATAGGAACACCAAAGATGGTATGTCATAACATGCACTTGGGGATCTTCTCTATACTTACCCTCAAATTTTGGAGAATCAGCAGGAATTTTTGTTGGAACTGGCGGCCAATATGGGTTATGAAGGATCATATTGTTCGCCAACTTTGACACATCAGGCAGTTCCAACATAGTGAGAAAAGGAAATTCAGGATTAAAAGTCATTGCAGGTCATTGATAAAGACCAGTATAAGCATTCCACCTAGGTTGAGAGAAATTCTTCCCCCATATGTTTTGTCCCGGAGGATTATGTCTAGAGGGGTTATAACACTGATAGTTCTACCCGTACACAAGTTGAGGACTGGGATATTGATTCTGAGCATACCATTGAGGTCCTTGCTGAGCAACATATGGATTTTGCTGCAGAATGTAAGCATTACCTTGAGGTGGATTATACACCATCTCGGATTGACTTTGAGGATAATAAGTGAAACCTTGGGGCACACTATATACTGCCTGAGGTTGACCTTAAGGAGGGTAAGTAGTGCCTTGAGGTTGAGTAGGTTGTCCCTGCAGAACAGATTGACCTAGATGCTAAGGGTGCACAAGATGTCCCTGCAGGGTGGGTTGACCTGGATACTGAGGTTGGGTAGGTTGTCCTTGTGGGGCAGGTTGGCCTGGATACTGAGAGCCACCGGGTTTCCCTTATGGAGGTTGGCCTGATGGTTAGAATGGGCCAGGTTGCCTTGAAAACTAGGTTGACCCGCTGCAGGACCATAGTGTTGTCCTTGTTGTACAAAAGTTTTGCCTTGTGTAATGTAAGGTTGTTTCTGTTGCACAAAAGGTTGTCCCTGTGGTGGAGAGATTTTCCTCTCGAGAACATAAGATGTTCCCTGTTGAAATTAAGGTTGAACAGAAGGACCATAAGGTTGTCCTTGTTGGGCCAAAGGTTTTCCCTATAAGGGTTGTCCTTGCAGACCGTAAGGTTGTCCCTACGCACCAGAGGGTTGTCCCTATTGGACCGAAGGTTGTCTATGAAAGGGTTGTCCCGGTTGGTAAATTAGTTGATTGGGATAAATCAGACGCAAATATATGGGATTACTGTTTACATCATAAGGATGTGGGGGATTTCCAGAAGCTTGAGGCTGGTGAGAACCCTGAGGTGTGGAATTCTGCTGCTGAGGGTCTAGAGAGGGAGCATATCATTGTTCAATAGCCAATAGATAGTCATCGAATGTAGAATTGCTAGCACTAGAAGTAGAAACCATAGACGTAGTACACATAGATTGGATTTCCATAGTGCAAGGCTATGATCCACTCACGATGGGCCTAACAGGAATCATGGGATTGATAAAGATAGACCTGTGAATATCAACAGACCTTGAAGACAGAGTCATATTAGCAACTGGTGCAGAAGAAGCCACAAAAATGGTGGTTCAGACCAGGACAGATGTAAGAATGGTCAACGAGATGGGTGTCGAAGGCAATATTATTGATATAGGAATAAAAGAGCTTCGTGTGGGAGTCGATGTACTAGAATATGTTATGGATGAAACACTAGGAATGATCTGACCCAAATTATGATAACCGGGTGGAAGAGACATCAATTATGTGGAAGGTTGACTGGAGACATATGGGGAATCTTCTGGGAAGTGCTGAAATCTCCGGTAGAAACATGAAGCTCTTCTCTACCGATATGAATTGAAGAATCCATGTTTTACGAGGCTATAAGATCGTCGAAAAGACGATGAGGACTAGCAAGTAAAGCAACAGCTAATAGCGGTGATCCTAAAGTAAGAGGAGGTAATTATTCCTCACTCCCAAAACCAAAACGAGCACTCTAAGATTGCCAATTGATATCAAATGACCCTCCAGGAGGAGACGGGTAGAGAGAGGCAAGATATAGGGAAGGATAGACTGCCAAAACTCGACAGCCCTAGTGGAATGAAGTGTTTCTGAATAAATTTCGGGAGAAGGATCACTTGTAGGAGGCAATGAAGAGGATGACGAAACTGGTGGTTCTACCACTATGACAATGTTCTAAAACAGAAAAGGAAACGAGATAGCTCACTCATGGCTTCAAGACCAAACACTAAGGATGTACTAAAAACAAGCCAAGAAAATAAATTTAACGGGCATGTAATCGTAGGTATTTAATTTTATGAAAATGAAATGAAACTCTATTGTTTCATGTTTTAATAGTCGAGAAACAGGAAAAAGATCACTCTAGTCACTTTCAGATTGAACGAGCATGAAAGTACAAGTGCTCGATGATATTTTGACTTTTAGAGAGTCATAAAAATACCAAAATTACTACTCAAGTAATCTAAGCAAGAGAGTGTACAATTTTATGTGAACTGCCATATACATCTTGGCGATCAAATGAAAGAGAAATGACCAAGAAATTGAATTACGTGGAGGTAGTCTCCCCAAATGCTTTGTTCGGTGTATCACGATTAAAAGGTGGAAGACTCGGCTTCCTATGGATAAAGGATTTAAACCTCTGAGGTTCTCCATTTATATATGCGATGGTACGAGGAGAACAAGTCTCTACTAGTGTTGTCTTATGCCAGACGACAAACGACAGCTACTAGGTTTAACGACACTGGAACACGTCACTAGCCTAGACCTCTAAAATATGTGTGTTAGGTTTCAATGCTTATTTAGGTTGATTGAATTCATTTTAAGTTTGATCTTGAGTTAATGTTGTGATTTCAAGGCCTTATCGAATGTGATCTCGCATTCCTAAATGCACACTACATGCAAAAGAACATTATTTCCATTCAATGAATGATAGCTAAGAGAAGGATAGGAATCTTTGATAAGGTAGCAATCAATTGAAACATAAGAATAATTTCACTAATGACCCAAATGAGAAAACAAAAACTCTTTTCAAGTTCCCTACAAACTCATAATGCAAAGGAACACTTTCATTTTCAATTTAAGTGAAAGAATCGAACTTTTTGTCTTTTTAAAATGAATAAGGTATGCAATGCAATGTTACACTAAAGAAAAATAAACACTAGTTTTGAGATATATGAATGTAATGATCTAAACAGAGATATCTATGCAATGAAAACATAAAACAAATTTGAAGCAAGGATGCTTTCTTACAAGAAAAGAAAGGGCTTTCGGAACAATCCAACAAGAAATGTAATCTATGCTCAAAGTGACAAGTGGAGAGTAAAAAAAAAAAAAAGTGAACATTCAAAAAACCAAAGATGAAAAGAATCGAGAGAAAGACTAACACAATCAGTCAGTGAATTGAAATGACAAATATCAAAGTGACTCGAACTTAACTTAGAAGTCTCAGTGAGGAAAGGGCCGAAAAAACAACACAAGGCACCTAGAAACCCTAGGGCTACAAAATCCACTGATAAGATGATGAACAAACAACTAAGAATACCGAGGCTACAGAGTCAAAAAAATCTCAATAGACCAATTGCAAGGTAAAAAACCAATCTATATCTATGAAAAACTGACAAAAACTTAGAAAAGAGGTCAAATCAAATCCTACAGGATTCTGCGTGACTATCGAGATGTAATCCGCGCTAAATAGGGGTTAGCGCACCTCTGACAAAAGAAACATGCACCAATCAGAGTGACCGTTCAAGGAAAATTTGTGCTGAGCTAGAAAACTGCGGGAAAAAATAAAACCACTGAGCATAGGTCAGACTTGAAACTCTGGAACTGAATAGGATGGTTGAAAACAATCAGACAAGTCAAGCAAAGCAGAAAAATGATGAAATTACCAAAGTCAACTCGACAAGCCAAATGCTCGACAAAGAACAAGACAACAAACACATTTCCCCAATGGATTCACCAAATTTCTGTGTAGGTAAATCCCCTCTGCGGATAGAGGCGATCCCTCTAGCACTAGGGTGGATCTAGCAGCAAAAGGACATGCTAATTGTTGGAGCATGGTCTCCTAAAGCTGTGAAATTTGTACAATTTTGTATATTTTTATTATTATTTAGTCTAGTGCAGGGGTTTTGGGGTGGGTCAAAGTCTCGAAGGAATTGTAATGGGTTAAGGGTAGACCAAGAGTCTGCAAACCATGGTTTGCAGACCATTGGATGCGTAGGCTAAATTGGTATAAATATATGAACCTTTTTGAGTCTTATGGTAGGAAATAATTGGGATTGATGCTAAGCATGGATTCTTAGATATGTTGTCGGGTTGTTGGGTAAGGAATCCTGCTGCCTGTGTGCATGGAGGTCTTCAATATTGCTGTGTGCAGACCTTGCTAGCTGTGTGCGCAGGTGGTATTTTTCGATTGTAAGTGGATTTTGGTATTAATATACATGTGGAGTACTATGGATATCTAATGTTGTCTAGATCTGTATGGTTATGATTGATGCAGACATCAATTATATGATTAAGTTGCAAAAGTATCTGTTTAACTGCTGTGAATTGTGAAATTATCTATGTTTCTGGTATATGTATCTATGGTATGTTAATTACTGCAGTTATAAATGTTTTGTGCTGATAATTGGTACTGTGCACATGGATGTAGGGGTATTTATTAGATATGTGCATAGGAATAGCTCTATTATACAGTGGATAATATTATCAATAAGCCTATGAATAGATCGGTTTAGTGCGAACTCAAGGAATTGGAAGCACATAGCTTCTCGACTTACCTACTCTATCTTAGGGTGCGGAAACCTGGTTCCAGCACCCTCCCGTACTGCTTCGGGTGAGACTTTGGCCTGCGCAAGTAGGTCACTATGGAAAGGGCCAGTATTATAGGGGTTTGTTGGCAAACCTTAACCTCTAAAATTGGGTCAGGACCCCTTAAGCCAACAAATGGTTTCGTTGCCAGGACTGGGAAAATTTTGAGAGAGAGATCGGGTAATGGCAAGAACACATTTGAGACCTGAGAAGAAAGAGATCGAAGAGTGGTTCAAAAATAAAATCTAGGAATTCACAGTAAGAGAGAATCGTAGTGCAAAGCTGACCACGAAGAAGTGGAAGAATAAGTACATTTTCACAGAGATCTACGAAATTTTCTTTGTGACATTTGCAACTGAGCTTCAGGAGTGGCTCGCAAGGTTCGTAGATTTTTAGAAGTGATGGAAGGAAAAACGGGTCACGCAGTGGACCGCAAAGCTAATATAGTAGTTATCAAATACTGATAGCACCATCACGCACACGGTAGATCATAGTGTGGACAACGTGATAGGAGGATTTGTGACAAAATTTTCAATTGATCAGTTTGTGTTCTACTTCGAGGTGGAACGAATTTTCTTCAGGGGTTTCTGGGGTAAGTTTCTAAAAAATTTACCATTACTGATTAAGATCTTATTGTGTGAAAAGAGAGTTTTTTGCAGCCATACAGACTGAATGAGCTTTGATCAAAGTGAGGGCACAACGCGCAGTGGTAAGCACTACATAACTAAACAAAAAGGAGATCAATCTGTCTACAATCCAATAAGAAATTCTACTACACATAGATCTCCACCTACACCATTGTCGAACCCTCATAGGGGTAAGAACTCACCTCCACCACCACCAGAAGCATGATATGACCTTGCACATGAAGCTACCCACCTTCAAGGGCGTAGGTAATGAAGATATGGGTCAGTTCTAATTTTTCGTAGGATCGGTATGGACTGTGCAGAATGTGGCCAACGATGTTGTGAAAAGGGCGCAGCTATCCCTTGCCTTTGAGGGGAGAGCCTTGGACTGGTATATGGGATACATCGACCAACATGAGAATGCGACCATGGAAGAGATTAAAATTTCTTTGAAACAACAGTTCAAGAAGCCTAATTCCTACTCGTAGATAGTGAACAATATCAAAGAATTCAAGCAAGGACCATCTGAGTCTATATGGGAAGCTGACTAGCGGCTGAAGAAGGTAATTAGATAAATTCTCACAGCAGGTATTATCGAGCCGATCGAGCAGTTGGATTGGGTAAGTCTGATGGTGGTTCAGGAAAAGAAAATGAAGGGGGGAATTTGAATCTGTGTGGACTTACACAAGTTGAATGATGCTTGTGTAGATGACCCCTTTCCACACCATTCCCAGATGAGATCGTCAATAGCGTAGGAGGCCAGGAAGTGTACTCATTCAATGACAGGTTCTCAAGATACCATAAGATCAGAATCGCACCAGAAGAACAAAAAAAAACTATGTCTTGCACTGAATGGGGATCCTTCCAGTATACAGTCATGTTGTTTGGACTCAAGAATGCCCCTTCTATCTTCTCACGAGTAGTTTTCGTAGTGTTCAAAGAATTGATCCATAAATTTTAGGAGGCGTACTTCGATGATTGGACTATCTTCGGCTTATTAAAGACGCACATTTCAAACCTGCACATGATGTTGGACACCTGCCCAAAACACCATATTTCCCTTAATAACAACAAATGTATCTTCTGCATACCCTTCGGAATCTTTCTCGGACATATAGTTTGCCGAAAAGGATTGATGGTGGACCATGTGAAAGTTGAAGTTATCATCAATGTGGCAGTACCTATGACTGAGAAACTGCTGCATTTGATCCTTGGACATACGGGCTATGTAATAATCCAAATTTTTCCTTCAATAAATTGGAATATTAATCTTGTCTATTTTCACTTAAGAGATGAATAATTGGGTGAAGAGGCCCATTCATAATAAAAACATGGATAAAATCCCTCTAGTATGAAAGGGGATAAGCCTTGGAACTAGTTTCACACCCTCATGTGTGAAAGGAGACTTTTTCCAAAGAGGCTTGGTTAAGTTTGACCAAGTCAAAAAACGTTGGGTATGAGGTGGAAAGCACTACATGGGACATCACAGAGATAGAGGAGGGAATATTCCTTTATGAAGGAAACCCTAATGGATGGGGCCCATGGAGAGAGAGCCTTTCCTTGCTATATATGGAGAGGAGGAGAGCCATTGTTATGCATGCTTCTATTATTCATTTCATGTCTATTTAGACATTGTGCATTATTTTGCTGTTTCGCAAGAATTGCCAGGGAATTCCTGTTTAGGATTCCTCCTCCTCTATTGAGAAGCCCCTTGAAGGAGTTATACTGAATTTTCTTACATCTAGGCTTAAGGCCAAGCATCCTCCTCTAAGATAGCGTTATTGCTGCAGTAGCATAATTCTGTGTTGTAGGGTGTTGGAGTGAGAAGTCACAACACCTCTTCCATTTCTTGTTTCTTAGAGGGAGACTCTCTTTTTCCTTTGTATGATTAGCTTGGAAGCTTTGGAGCTTATTTGTAGATCTTGGCACTTGGCCATTTCATTTTATTCCACCTAAAATAGAGTTACCCTGTTATACTACATTATTTTCATGGAGCACTTGTAGTGAGGTATTTCAGGTTGTTTGGAGGGTGAGATCTCAAGTGTAAGGATCAACCTTCCACTTTGGAGATCCATTGGAGGAGGAATACTTCATATTTCTCATCATCTTTAGCCTTCTCTATTCAGTTCCATATTTTAGTTGCAGCTGCTGCCCAACAACTCTGACATTTTTTTCATTTTGTGTATTTCAACCAATCCCTTGGAGGATTGTTGTATTGTTACTTTCAGGGGTTAGAGCTTTTCTCCCCCACTTTATTTGAGCCATATATTGTCATATATTTCAGTTATTATGTAATATGGAGTAGTATCCCTTATGAAATGCGTTCTCATAGCCTGGGTTTATCCAGAAATAGCAGTGTCCTCTATTTTCATGTACATGTCTTGTTGAGGCTTGCGTTGCCTTTCTTGAGTGGATGTTTCCTCAAGAAATTGTATGCTTTTTCTGCTATAACATTATTTTATGTCTATTCAGATCTTCATATGCTCATGGTTGTAAAATAACGCTATCTTTCCATTTCTTGTTCAAGAATTGTTGCAGTCCCTCACTGGGCACTTTCTGAGGATATCTAGTAGTGGGAGATCTGTTTAACAACTCTAGAAGGATTTATTTGGCCCCAACTCTTGGATTTTAATCTTAGAAATAATATTCTAAGGGATCTAGGTCTTGGTATCCAATCCTGCTGCATCCATTTCTAGAAAATGAGTTTTCCATCCATGGAATGCTAGCTGTCCCGATTTGGGAATATTACAGTGGTATCAGAGAAACTTTCTTGGCTCATCCTGTGAGTCTAAGCCCAAGAAAATTAGAATGTTGAAGAAGATGATATTTATCTCATCAGTATTCAGATCCAGAGAAGACCTCTGCAAGGAGGTTAAGAAGAGTGAAGAAATATAAGAGGAAGGACCATGCACTTCCTACTCTCATCTAGAAGAAGACATTAAGCATGGAATACACTTGGATTATCAGATTCTAAGTGATTACCTTGTTGAGTACATATCTAAACCTAGAGCCTTCTAGGAGATTCTAAATTTTCCTCATTTCATCCAGCTGAAGGGAGAGAAGAGACCCTGTAGCAGAAAAGGAATCAAAGGCAATAGTTTTCTGTTGTCTACGTTTGATGGGTCATCTACTGCAAGAGATTGGGTGAGAGAGTTGGAGGCATTTTTCCTACTACATCCTGTAGCAGGGAAAGAAGCTGTCAAAATCTCAGCGCTGCACTTGGAGCGTGAAGCCTATGATTGGTGGAGCAGCCACTTGAGCCATGCAAGGGAGAAAACTTTTGTGAAGTTCATGCAAGGGTTGATTAAAACCTTTGATGGTGAAAGGGAAAAAGAAGGGAAGATCACACCACCCCTTGAGGAGACTTGTGATAATGCTATCACACTCATGGAGGAGCAGCCACATGCATCAACAGTTGGGGCAGCCAACACTTTGGAGCAAGGAACTCTTGCAGCCCTACAAGAAGTTCCAAATGCACATCAAGGTATGTAAATATTTCCATAATCTCTTGTTGCAACAATTTCTTTTGATCAATGTGGAAATTTTCTTTTGAATCACGAAGGGTCAAATCCCATTTCTACCCTAGAGCATATTGGTTGCACTGCGTTGTGCAAAAGGAAAAATTTCAAGGAGGAAATAAACCATCATCTTCATGAGCCTTTGTTGGATTTCATATCACATTGGAAGTTGGGGTTTGAAGCCTTGAAGGATGATAGTAGACATCTTGCAGTGAGAAACCATTTCTCCCTTCAAGATGAAACTTTCTCAATGAGCTCCTCTAAGCTCAAAAAGGAACTTCTACTTTCATATCCAAGACCTCATTGGTTTTGGAAGACTATTTTTGAGAGGGAGGTCTCAAGGAGAGATCTCATCAGAGGTGCACTTCAACACACCATGGAGTGCAAATATTTTCTTCCTTTCTCACAAGAGTAGATACAAGATGGAGGACATCTTTGGATGGATAAAATCTCTCATCCTTGTGTTGGACATTCCTTGAGCCATACACATCATTATGGGAGGTTTTTTCCTACCACCTATTCAGGTCTTGATAGGGTCTCATTGATCCTTGAGAAGACTACTTCCCCCCCCCCCCCCCCCCCCCCTCGTTAACAAGATGAAGATAAGAAGAAAGTATCCACAAGGGGTTGAGTGGATTTGGTTGATGAGCAAGGAGCTGGGAGGCTACTTGCAAATTTATGATACTGGGCAGCAGGAGGCTTGGCTGTGTTCGTTACTCTTGAAAGAGTTTGGCCATCACTTGGAAAACACTCTTTCTAAGAGTAGGAGGATGGAAAAGAGATGGAAGGATACTTGCATCATTGAGAAGCATAGATTATGGATGCATGATGCTGATGTGATACTCTTATCATTCATTGTGTCTTCATCACATGAGTTGTATGATGGAAGTATGGGAAGGCAACAAAATGTTTTGTTGCTTTTCCTATATTTGGGAGAGCAAGAGAAGATTTTCTCCAACCCCTCGCATGATGTTGCAGGAGGGGGAGATGGCATTATCTCCTTGGTATTTGATGATGACTTGGAAGCACTTCCAACTTGGGAAGTATTCCATATTTTTTGCAGCATTATTAGAGGAGTCTTTGACAAGGAGCATGTCAAACAACAGAGCTTTGTATCGACATGAGCTTATTTGCATGAGCTCATAGTGCTGTGACTTTGGAGAAGATATTTATGGATGGAGTGTCCCCAAGATCACTTCACATTATATGCACTGGGTGAACAAGGAAGGGATGATGATGATAGAGTAGTGGATAGAGGCATCTATCACTATGACATATTCTTCTTGACTTGGATTTCCAAGCATAAGGAGGATTATTTTCTTGCAGCACATGGTTTATCCTTCTTCATAGCATGCAAAAAAAATATGGAGGTCTCATTTATAGACCCATGTATCATCTTACTTCTGGCATATGGTAAGAAGTTTGTTTTTACATTCATAGGCTTGCACACTCTTACCATTCTTATGCAGTGCATTGCTTCACAAGAGGGCAAGCTTGTCACATTGCTCCATGAGCTTTATTGGGCCAATCTATATGATGGAGGTAGCCATATCTTATGTGGCCTTGGGAAAATGTTTTATCATTACATGTATGTTCAACTTATGCACTCTAACATGTATCATATGAAGACATGCATGATTAACCATGTAAATGGAAACATTTTTCCTTGTACTTTCCTCAAGCAACAACTTGTAAAACTGCGGTGTCACTATTGGGGAAGTTGTTGGTACCTTCTTGCCTCACTTGAAATCTTCATCCTTTTCTTAATTTTTTTGCTGATCATGCCTTCGTTTGCTGATATGGATCATATTTGTGTAAGAAACATGATTATGAGAGAGGCACATGAGTTGGATGTGTCCATGAGTGGGAACATTCTCACATTTTCTGCACTACATGTTCTAATGGGAGCATGGGAGAAGATATGGCCACCACTAGTACATATGTGTTCTCTTTTGAGGTGGACCATGGACTTGATATTAATCCATTGTACAGCCATGGGAAATTTTTTGATCTTGTATTGTTGTTATCTTTAGCCATTTACTACTCCTTAGTAGATGTGATGGATTTTGTATGTCACTTGCCATGTTCCTTTCTGAGATTGCAGTGGATGAAACTGCGTTGTATCCTTGTGGGACATTGTTTTTATCATGTATCATCATGTATAACTTGCAGAAAATGTCTCATTGGCATACTCTATGATGATCTTGTCCTATTCATCATGGATGGATTGTTTTGGGCCAACCTTTTCTTCAATGTTGGAGGAGAACTCTTTGGAGGATTTTTCTTCACCTTGCCAATTGAGGGCAATACCTTTGCAGCCCAGGATTAGCACACACTCTACACTTATCATGAGTGGAGAGAAGGACAACATGGGGTGAGATATGATGCTTTCCAAGTTCATATTTTCATCCCACCTTCATTTCTGGAGCTTGAGGTGGAAGGAGATTTTCAAGAGTTACCATGTTGGTAGGTGACTCATTTTGTTTGGATGATTGCTTGGGTATGGAGGATCCACATGAGTGAGGTGTTCCTCATCACATTTATGACTCCATGCCTGGAGTGGAGAATTTCCAGTTCTATCCTTGCAGTTGCTTGAGGACAAGCAACATTTTGGAGGGGGGACTGTAATATTCCAAAGTTTTCCTTCAATAAATAGGAATATTAATTTTGTCTATTTTCACTTAGGAGATGAATAATTGGGTGAAGAGGCCCATTCATAATAAAAACATGGATAAAATCCCTCTATTATGAAAGGGGATTAGTGATCTGAAAATGGAAGGTACTTGAAAGGGGTGCAAGGTATCCATTTTCATTTAAGTAAATGAGTGCAAATACTCAAAATTTTAAATCTGAAATTGTGAGAATAAAGTATTTCTCATACAGAGATTGACGGTAAGGGGCTTTTACTGGTTATTTCACCTTTACTAGAAAGGATGAAACCAGAGGCTACCTGGCCCACATACTGGCTCTACCTAAAGAAATAAAATGTAATCACTGAGACTTAATTAAAATGACCTTACTCAAATTTGAGATTATGCAGAAGTTTTGCTTGGAAGAGGTGTAAGTCTTTTCTTCTGTTTATGTGTTTAAAGTTTATTTGTTTTTGCTGAAACTTAAAATGTATATCAGCAACATAATTCAGCCATAGAATACAAAACACAACAGCAACATAATATAGGAGTTCACCCTAACTCTTGGGCTACATCTCCTTTGAGCTTCGTCAACATGACTAGACTCTTTGGGATTAAGGTAATCAAAATCTTTTACAAGCTCCAAACTTAACCACAATGAATAAAAGAATGATTCAAAGGGCTGAGAATACCATTTTAAATCCCTTTAATGGCTGTCCAATTCCTGCAAACAACTTTAGGCTTCCATGGACACACATCCTTCTGTCGGTGCACTAAGCTTCTCTGAGCTTTTAAATGGCACAAACTCACTCAGATTTCTATTTCTGCTCCTGAAACCACTACTTCTGCATCCAATAATAATCAGACATCAAATATCAACTGATAATTTGCTTATATTAAGCACAACATCCCCAAAAATGGCTCTCCTCCACGGTTTGCCCAGGGCTTCCCACGACTTCATATCAACTTCTCGAGCTGTAGAAGTACTCAAAATGATCTGAAACCACTTCCATTGGTTCCAAAATGACTGAAATAGTCAGGATAGAGTTTTTTCCATCAAAAACGGCCTCTGGCTGCTCCGGTTTCGCCTACATACTCTATTTGGAAAATGGCCTCTAGAACTTAAATGAAGCTTTTCGGCTTTCTAAAGTTCTTAAAAGGCTCTTAAAACCATCCAAACAGATTCAAAAGGCATTAAATAGCTAAGAATGACTATTCATTTACCTTAAATAGAGAAATACAGTCCAAAACACAGCCTTCTCCTTCTAGGCCCTGATGGCTCCTTCATCTTCTTCGAAGCTTAAACCTCTGAAGATGACCTCTGTTAGACTTCGGACCTGTTCCATTGAGTCCAAAATGTCGAAGAGACCCAAAATCGAAAAAAAATTCACTCCAAAAGGATCTCCCATGTGAAAGATATGGCATATTTACTAACTGCCAGTCTGGCCTAAACAAGCTCCACTAAATGTGGAGACACTGCCAGTTAACTGAACTAAACTGGCACATCTGCCTAATTTGGGGGAACTGGTGCTAAATTTGTGGCAGCATTAAATGTTGCAGTTAACAAACTCTGCGTTCACATGCGTAATAAGCGCTAACCGTTAATTGTTTGAACGTTGCCACATTAAAGCATGTGTTATTTAGAATTTGGGTTGAACACATGTCAAGTCATAAGCCCATGGTGTATTGGTAAAGCGTTGTGGTAGTAGCAATGAAGTCTCGGTTTCAAATCCCGCCAGAGCCAAACAAATTTTTAACCCGCCATTCAATTGTGACTTGGTGCCACGTGGTGGCTTCCGAGCCTGCCACGTGGCAGCTCTTAATTGGACCAAAAATTACACAGTCAACTCAACAACGAATTGTAAATTGCCACTCGTCACAAGATGGTTGGTCCACAAGGAATATTTTGTGGAATATTCTGAGGAATATTCCCCGAATATTCTTTTTTTAATATTTCCCAATTTCTAAAGTCAAACTGGCCTTTTTTCACTGAAATTGAAGAACTTCAAAGTTGAATAAATTCTTTATACAGCGTCGGTTTTTAGTGCCATTCACGGCGTTGGGATCATATCGCCGAGGCCTATCCCATCGCTTAGGTTCCAAATCAATTTGATCACTTTCATTTTTGAGCTTTTTCCCAAGCTCAGATTTGAGCTCCTGATCACACCTCCCAAATGAGAGGCTTTTGGTCCCCAAAAGCTTACTGAAATGCTGAGCTGAACTGTAGTACAGAAAATGAGAGAATAACAACATCCTCTTCTCTTCAGTCTTCAAAAATTTTCCTGAATTGCCAACTGTTCACATGGCGAATTTTGCTGACTGAGCCATGTACTTGTGCCGAATCCCGACCAAGTTTTCTTGCCATACCAATCTGCCATACTAAAACCAGCAATGACACTTGCTGAACTTTGTGCCCTCTTTGCTTGTATGCCTTTCCAACTCATGGAATATTGCATTGCTTTGTACTGACACTTCGTTCTCTGCACCAAACGACACCAAAAGCATCTTGTGCAACATATGACATCAACAACCAGTTGACAATAAAATGTGCTATACAAATGACACACAAACTCTGTAACAAGTGTGCACACAACCAACGCAAGTCGATAAACAACAAGATACATCTTGACAAACACATGTGTATGTATCATGTACAATGAACTATATACAGTTCGCTAATTACACATACAACCTCTATGTACATGTGCAACTTCAACTCTTCTTTTCAAATACCCACAAGTACATCATCCTAAAAACATGTGGATGATCAAGAGCTGAACCAAAAGACATTGCTGCAACATAAGTGAGTATCATACTCATCTTTTACACCTCCATGGCGAAATTTTGCAACAACAAAGAAATTCCTTCAACTGAAACTTCTTATACATGCAATCTTGCATCAACTTTTCAACTGAAATACATGCATACCAAACTGAAATTTGCATGTACAAAATGAGTAATGACTTACTGCAATAAGAAGTCCATCCACTTCTCACCAAGCCACTTCCATGGCGAATTTTCCTGCTGCAAATTTTCCTCATGTGAAACTTCCCTTTCCACATCAATAATGGACTCCATAGATCCACTTGCGCCAAACTGTTTGTCCTCTTGCTGCATGTGCGTGGGACGACGAGTTGGATGCAAAGTCCAACAATGAGAGACAACATGTCCCTTCTTTTGGCAAAAAGTGCAAATCATATGCACCATAAGGAATACTCAACCCAAGCTTTGATACCATCTGATCTGAAAATGGAAGGTACTTGAAAGGGGTGCAAGGTATCCATTTTCATTTAAGTAAATGAGTGCAAATACTCAAAATTTTAAATCTGAAATTGTGAGAACAAAGTATTTCTCATACAGAGATTGAAGGTAAGGGTATTTTACTGGTTATTTCACCTTTACTAGAAAGGATGAAAGCAGAGGCTACCTGGCCCACATACTGGCTCTGCCTAAAGAAATAAAATGTAATCACTGAGACTTAATTAAAATGACCTTACTCAAATTTGAGATTATGCAGAATTTTTGCTTGGAAGAGGTGTAAGTATTTTCTTCTGTTTATGTGTTTAAATTTTATTTGTTATTGCTAAAACTTAACATGTATATCAGCAACATAATTCAGCCATAGAATACAAAACACAACAGCAACATAATATAGGAGTTCACCCCAACTCTTGGGCTACATCTCCTTTGAGCTTCGTCAACATGACTAGACTCTTTGGGATTAAGGTAATCAAATTATTTTACAAGCTCCAAAATTAACCACAATGAATACAAGAATGATTCAAAGGGCTGAGAATACCATTTTAAATCCCTTTAATGGTTGTCCAATTCCTGCAAACAACTTTAGGCTTCCATGGACACACATCCTTCTGTCGGTGCACTAAGCTTCTCTGAGCTTCTAAATGGCACAAACTCCCTCATATTTCTATTTCTGCTCCTGAAACCACTACTGCTGTATCCAATAATAATCAGACATCAAATATCAACTGATAATTTGCTTATATTAAGCACAACATCCCCAAAAATGGCTCTCCTCCACGGTTTGCCCAGGGCTGCCCACGACTTCATATCAACTTCTCGAGCTGTATAAGTACTCAAAATGATCTGAAACCACTTCCATTGGTTCCAAAATGACTTAAATAGTCAAGATAGAGTTTTTTTTCATCAAAAACGGCCTCCGGCTGCTCCGGTTTCGCCTACATACTCTATTTGGAAAATGGCCTCTAGAACTTAAATGAAGCTTTTCGGCTTTCTAAAGTTCTTAACAGGCTCTGCAAACCATCCAAACAGATTCAAAAGACAAAAAATAGCTAAGAATGACTATTCATTTACCTTAAACAGAGAAATACAGTCCAAAACACAGCCTTCTCCTTCTAGGCCCTGATGGCTCCTTCATCTTCTTCGAAGCTTAAACCTCTGAAGATGACCTCTGTTAGACTTCAGACCTGTTCCATTGAGTCCAGAATGTCGAAGAGACCCGAAATCAAAAACAAATTCACTCCAAAAGGATCTCCCATGTGAAAGATATGGCATATTTACTAACTGCCAGTCTGGCCTAAACAAGCTCCACTAAATGTGGAGACACTGCCAGTTAACTGAACTAAACTGGCACATCCGCCTAATTTGGGGGAACCGGTGCTAAATTGGCGGCAGCATTAAATATTTCAGTTAACAAACTCCGTGTTCACATGCGCAATAAGCGCTAACCATTAACTGTTTGAACGTTGCCACATTAAAGCATGTGTTATTTAGAATTTGGGTTGAACACATGTCAAGTCATAAGCCCATGGTGTATTGGTAAAGCGTTGTGGTAGTAGCAATGAAGTCTCGGTTTCAAATCCCACCGGAGTCAAACAAAGTTTTAACCCACCATTCAATTGTGACTTGGGGCCACGTGGCGGTCTCCGGGCCTGCCACGTGGCAGCTCTTAATTGGACCAAAAATTACACAGTCAACTCAACAATGAATTGTAAATTGCCACTTGTCACAAGACGGTTGGTCCACAAGGAATATTTTGTGGAATATTCTATGGAATATTTTGTGGAATATTCTATGGAATATTCCAAAGAATATTTTGAGGAATATTCCCCGAATATTCTTTTTTTTAATATTTCCCAATTTCTAAAGTCAAACTGGCCTTTTTTAACTAAAATTGAAGAACTTCAAAGTTGAATAACTTCTTCATACAACATCGGTTTTCAGTGCCGTTCACGGCGTTGGGATCGTATTGCCGAGGCCTATCCCGTTGCTCAGGTTCCAAATCAATTTGAGCACTTTCATTTTTGAGCTTTTTCCCAAGCTCAGATTTGAGCTCCTGATCAATTAGCCTTGGAACTATATTTCACACCCTCGTGTGTGAAACGAGACTTTTTGCAAAGAGGCTTGGTTAATTTTGACCAAGTCAAACAAAGTTGGGTATGAGGTGGAAAGCACTACATGGGACAACACAGAGATAGAGGAGGGAATATTACTTGATGGAGGAAACCATAATGGATGGGGTCCATGGAGAGAGAGCCTTCCCTTGCTATATATGGAGAGGAGGAGAGCCATTGTTATGCATGCTTGTATTAGTCATTTCATGTCTATTCAGAAATTGTGCATTCTTTTGCTGTTTAGCAAGAATTGCCCGAGAATTCCTGTTTAGGATTCCTGCTTTCTTGAGAAGCCTCTTGAAGGAGTTATACTTAATTGTCTCACATCTATGATTAAGGCCAAGCATCCTCCTCTAGGAGAGCATTATTACTGCAGCAACATAATTCTATGTTGCGGGGTGTTGGAGTGAGAAATCACAACACCTCTTCCATTGCTTGTTTTTCAGAGGGAGACTCTCTTTTTCCTTTGGATGATTAGCTTGGAAGCTTTGGAGCTTATTTTTAGATATTGGCACTTGGATATTTCATTTTATTCCACCTGTAGCACAATTACCCTCTTAGACTGCGTTATTTTCATAGAGCACTTGCAGTGAAGGATTACAGGTTGTTTGGAGGGTGAGATCTCAAGTGTAAGGATCAACCTTCCACTTTGGAGATCCATTGGAGGAGTTCTACTTCATATTTCTCATCATATTTAGCCTTCTCTATTCAGTTCCATATTTGAGTTGCAATTGCTACCCAACAAATCCAACATTTTTTCCATTATGTGTATTTCAGCCAATCCCTTGGAGGATTGTTGTATTGTTGGTGTCAGGGGTTAGAGCTTTTCTCCCCCACTTTATTTGAGCCATATATTGTCATATATTTCATTTATTATGTAATATGGAGTAGTATCCCTTATAAACTTCGTCCTCATAGCCTGGGTTTATGCAGAAATAACAATGTCCTCTATTTTCTTGTACATGTCTTGTTGAGGCTTGCATTGCCTTTCTTGAGTGGATGTTTCCTCAAGAACTTGTACTCTTTTGCTGCTATAACATTATTTTATGGCTATTCAGATCTTCATATGCTCATGGTTTTAAAATAACGTTGCCTTTCCATTTCTTGTTCAATAATTGTTGCATTCCCTCACTGGGCACTTCTTGAGGATATCTAGTAGTGGGAGATCTGTTTAACCACTCTAGAAGGATTTCTTTGGCCCCAAATCTTGGATTTTGATCTAGACATAATGGTCTAAGGGATCCAGGTCTTGGTATCCAATCTTGCTACCTCCATTTCTGGAAAATGCATTTTCTAGCCATGGATTGCTAGTTGTCCCGATTTGGGAATATTACATGCTACTACAGAAAATTCATTCAAGGATACACACTGATCACAGAACCTCTAGAAAATATTCTTAAGTAGGATGTTTCATTATTTTTGGATGAAGAGTGTTAGAAGAGCTTTGAGCTACTCAAGGAAAAGATGGTATCTACACCTATCCTTATTTTTCCTGATAGGGCAAAGGTATTTCATGTTCACGTGGATGCTTTAGGAATTTCCGTGGGAGTGATCCCTATGCAGCCTGGAGCAGGAAACATTGATCACCCAATCGCATTTGTAGTAGAAAATGCTTAGGTACGAAGCGCAATTATTCCACCACAGAGAGGGAAGGGTTGGCCATGGTCTATGCACTACAGAAGTATTGACATTATCTATTTGGAGGGCACTTCAAAATTTTCACAGATCATTCAGATTGGAAGTACCTGGCGAATAAGACTTTGTTTGGGGGGGGGGAGGGGGGGAATCTACCGATGGATTTTACTCTTCCAAGAGTACGACTTTGAGATCATTTTCAAGCCAGGGAAGTTGAATGTTGGCCAGATCACTTGTCTCGAATAGAGAGTGGTGGGGAACCGACCAAACTGGAGGAGGGGTTTCTTGATGTGCAACTATTTGCTATTAAGGTGGTTGATCCACACTTCGCTGACATCATTCAATTCTTGACTACGGGCATGGCAACTGTGGAGTATTCGATGCAACAAAATAAAGAGTTGGTAGCCTGGGTTGTAGATTTTACCATCATCGCAGGACATCTATATAAGATGGGAGCAGATGAAGTGCTGCGTAGGTACGTCCTAGAGCATGAATGACATGATATCTTGGCAGAAGCCCACGACGGGGTAGAAAGAGGTCACTACATAGGGAAAGCGACGGTGTAGAAGATCTTAACAGCTGGCCTATGGTGGCCTACCCTGTATACTGACTCTCATGACTATTGTAAAGCCTACGATACATGCCAACGGATAGGAAGGCCATCATGTAGAGATGAAATGCCCCTTCAACTACAAATGGCCCTACAAGCCTTTGAAAAATGGGCCATCAATTTTGTGGGACCTATTAACCCACCCAGAAAAAATATAGGTTCACGTTACATTATAATTGCTACTTATTATGTAACTAGGTTGGCTGAGGCATAAGTAGTGAAGGATTGCACTACGGATACTATTGCGCACTTCATCTTTGAGCAGATTCTGACCATATTTCGATGTCCAAAAATCCTGATGAGCGATAGAGGTAGGCACTTTCTCAATGAAACAATACAGGCCTTGATAGAAGAGTTTCAGATCAATCATGCGAAAAACACTCTGTATCATCCTCATGCAAATGGCATGGTCGAAGTGTTTAATAAGATCTTGGAGCATGCACTGACCAAGGTCTGTAACGTCGATCGCAGCAACTTCATGTGCACATTCTGTCTATTCTATGGGCTTACCAAACCACCTATAATAAGTTGACAGGGAAAACACCATTTAGGATGGTCTATGGTAAGGAGGCCATTATTCCCATGGAATATATTTTTCCTAGCCTGTGCATCGCAGCCTTCACAAATATGGTAGAGTCTGATATCCTAGAGGAGCGGTTACCACATCTTGTGGCTTTGGAGGAAGATAGTTTCATCACCAACTTCCATCAACAGGTTCAGAAGGCACGCGATAAGGCCTGGCACGATCGACATATTCGTCAAAAAACCTTTCCGAAGGATGACTTAGTCCTTCTATATGATATTCAGTTTTTGAAACACCCAGGGAAGTTTTGAAAGCACTGGCTTGGGCCCTATATAGTTAAGGAAATCACGGATGGCGGAGCTGTTCGATTCGCTACCCTACGCGGCGATATGCTACCTGTCTATATCAATGGAAGTTGGCTAAAACCATATAGGATCAAATGACTATATGGTCAGAGTAGCTATATGAAGTGGGATAGCCCCACCAAGGAAGGTAAGCATAGTAGGTACCTTGATCAGCGTAGGAGGTAGTCGCAGGATTGGAAGCCAGGGGAGTGCGCCGAAGATGTAGGAATAAACTCAGAATGCAGCAGGTGCGCTAGGAGTACATGAGGTATGCTAAAAGCGCAGGGGTGTGCTAGGAGTTCAGGGGTGCACTGAGTGCACTAAGGGTTCGAAAAATAACCGTTGGAATAGTCAAATTAGGTGAAAAGAAAAAATTACTGTTGGAAGGAGTGGGTGGCTAGCATTTAATGAGGCAATCTCTAGAGGATTTTTACTATTTACTTGATGGTAAGTTCCAAGTGAAGTTTACCCTACTGTTGGGTGATCACCAACGTTATAAAATGGGTGGGATAGATCAGAAAAGGGTTTCGTATCGCTTTAAAAAATTGTACTTGGCATGTTTTTCCTTGACGAGTTTGTGTTGTAAAGATTTATGTGCCTATAACATCTCTTTCATGTTTGAGCAACATACTCCCTTTGAAATTAGCAATCCTGATTTTTTATTTCATGCCAGGATGAAGGCCACGAAACCTGTTGAACCCTTGGAACCAGTGACCTTGGCAGAACAAGGAACTAAGGAAGTAGTGGAGATTGAGTCTGAAGCTGAAGAAGTTTTCTCCATGCCAGTCACAAAGAAGGGAAAGGAAAAGGCAGAAGGCTCAGGGAAACCTCTGAAACCCATGAAATGGGCTGAAGGAAAGCCTCATATGTCCCCGAGAAATGTAAAATCCTTGCGGGAAATGCCCTTAGCACATGTTGCTCAGGAGGAGGCTTAGACTGTTGACCCGATCAACTGGTTACCTCCCTTCGTCTGGCCACGTAGGCCCTCAACGCATACGCCAAAGAACATCAATGGCCTAATCACTTATATGCTGATGCCACTAACCCCGAGAGAGGTCCCCATCCTTGGTGAACCTTTTGGAAGGCTCCACGAGATAAAATTTGACGATGACGGCTTGGCCAGTTTGGAGGCCTTCCCTGAGCTGGCACCTGAGTTATACCTTGACAAGATTCAGGAAGATGATGGGATCAAAATTGTTCCCCAGTGCTAGGTACGTGGATTGGCTAGGTCCAGGCTCTTGAACTTGCTAAGTATGCCACACTTTGGTCACTACAACATCACGGACCAGCTAGCCTGACAGTTTCTTTCCCTAATTCATGATGGATACTTGTGGATCTAGGAAAGGATACCCATCGATGCTACGTTGATTCATAGAATTAATGTCCTTCCCATGAACAGATCGAACCCTCTGGAGTGCGTGGGCAAGAAGTATGAGCGGGAAACTACTAAGTAAGTGCACAAAACCTGCCATGTGGAGTGCAATACTCGAGGCTTTATAATAAAGTCCATCAACAACCAAGGAACGCAGTTAGGCACCATGTTTTTGGCATGCAAGATGATGAGAAAATGTCAGGTCACCTTTGTATCTGCATATGTAATTCAGTTAGCAAGACAATGCGAGAAAGGGGTATGCTTCAACTAGGCCCAGTATTTGTGCGATGAGTTCCTGGCTAATGTTCAAGAGTCCCAAGAGTAGGGAAGAGCCTTTTTTTATTCCTAGTTGTTTTTCCTCATAGTGTTGGTCGCCTGGGAAGCCCCTGCGAAGTCAGTCCTCCCTGAGCTCACCCTAGACATGTGTGAAGGGGCTCATTATTCAAACTTGTGGGACTCCAAGGATGTGCATCACATCAAGCACAACCAAGTCTTCTAGGTCCTCTTACAGAGTAGCTTGGCAGCAGTTATCAATTCCCGACCACTCTTTTTGCCCACAGTATATGACAGATACAAGATTATTGCGGCCTTCCAGGTAACTATGCACAATTTCCAACTTCGAGGCCGTAAGGATAAAGCCTAGACCTTGATCCATTATATGGTAGCAGATGAAGAAATTGACAATGTAATTGTGATCTGGCCTCCTAATTGGAAAATCGGCTTCAAAACCGGCACGAAGGGCACTAAAAGGACCATCACAATGCAAGTAATCTCACCGGTCATCATTAAGGATACCGGAGGACCAAGAAAGAGTACAAGAAAGGACACGGGCACAACGACACAAAAGGATGCATAGCAGAAACATACCACCGAGAAGGATGCCGAGGTAGAGACTTAGGTAGATTCATAGCCAGATCAGGGTACCGAAGGATTGCATGCGAGAGGAACTACTTCCCCCCGAGGCACGAAGCAAAAAAGTGAGCCTCTCAAAGGGCCCCAAAAGAAGCAGTGCTCTCAGCAGATGGAACGAGATGACATAGTCACACTGACTGACGGGGACCTCGAACAAATTGTTGACGCGGTCACTATGGCCACAGAAGGAAGATGGTTAGCCTTATAGGAATAGAAGAAAGTTGTTATCGACAAAATTCAGGCTGAGCTCTGCACTCTACAGCTAAAGACAGACACATTGCGGACTAGTGTGACTCAGGTACGAACGCCCTCAGCAGCCAATAGTGCAGAGCTAGTTATAGATGAAAGTCGCCTCTATTCTCTACCCGACGTAGCCCTTGTGATCATTCCACCCAACTTGGGAATGCAAGTCCAAGGCAGTAGAGAAGTCCAGCTGAATTTAACCAGGCTACCACATGAGGCATTGCAGGGTCTCCACACCTCCTTATTTCAAGAAATTCACTATCGGGACCAACAACTGAACCAACATCTTGGTATGATAGAACATACAATTGATGCAAAGAACACTGAAGTGTGCCTCATCACCACGAAGAAAACGGAGCTTGAAAACTTGATTCAGCAACTCTGCGCAGATGTTACAACAAAAATTCTGGCCACAACTACCCCCCAGGCTAATATTGAAGGGCTGGTCACAGCATTGATGGCCTCCAAGATGGAAGTTCTGATGGTTAAGAAACAAATGGAGTAGCAGATCGCAGATCTACAGGCTAAGTTGCAGCCCTAAATGCCTCTGAAGGTATGGGCCTAGCGATCTGCGTTGGTTACCACGGCTACAAACTTCATTATAGTGTAGATTGCATAGGGCACTTTGTCTTAGGAGAGTTGATCAAGTTTTGGTGCTCCAGCCTAAAGGCAGTGATCCTATTGAACGTTGGTCGCTCTGTAAATAAAGTGTTCACCATCCACAATAATTGAAAATGTCTCTAAAGAAAATTAATAACCGTTGCTCCCTTCAGGATGTGAGTTTTCTCATGAGTGTTATCCATCTTACTTTTTTCTAATACCAATAATGGTTCATAGGAATCCCATGAAAATAGGCTACCTTGAAGATCCCCACATGATGGCAATCCTGCCCTGGCTCTTTTGTCATACAAATTATCAAATCTATTCACTTCTTCTTTGATCTCTGTCAACTTCTTTTCAATTGTCTTCCTACAAGTATTTTTAATAATCAACTTATTAATCTCTATACATGATCCTATCTTTAACATCATTTTCCTCTAGCTCTTGATCAGTCTTTGAATCAATGAAATCAATGAAATTCTTCGCCCATATGATTCTGTTAATGGTCTTCTGCTTGAGTCTGCCATAACTTGCTCCTCAAAGTCTCTGAAAATTCTTTTCTCTTTTAATACAATAGTCAAGGATTCCTAAGCTGCTTTCATCTCTGGAATTATTTCATTCCAGATGATATCTTTAGCCTATATCAAAGTTATATTTCCCTTCAATTTCTCCTTTCATCTCTTTATTTCAGCATTGGTTGTTTGACAATCTGTCCTATACTTATTAACTTTTCCATCTTTGGCCTGCATTATTTTTGTTACTGTTTCTAGATCATTCTATACCTTTCTAAGCTCATTCTCTGCCATTTTTAGTTTAGTGTTTAACTAAGATAACTGTGCTTCTGGATCATCATTTCCAGATGGCATGACGATAGTACAAGAATGGGTATCAATCTAGCTTTGAAATTTAAGTACAGTTTCTTTCAACTTAGAGATATTTTTTCTTTCTACAAGAGCTGTTGAAGAGTATTTTCCTTTTATCTTTCCACTTCTGCCACCTCTGTTGCCATTGAATTCTCTCCTATAGGTAGTTTCAGCTTTTTATTTAACACAGAAATCTCTGACACTGCAGTTTGTAGTAATTTCTTCACAGTACACCTGTCATTTGGATGCACTCCAATCTTCACAATTATCTTCTTTAGTTCTTCGTTTTGGGTTGTTAGGGCCCTAGAGTTGGCTTTCTCCAATTTCAGTTGCTTGATCACCTTCCCTAGCATATTTTCTGCCTTAAGAGCCATTGCATTTGTCTTGGTCAGATCATTCGGTATTAATTGACCTGTCTGCATGTGTAAATTGACTTTATGAAACAAAGGAATCTTCCTCACATCAACAGTTAAATTTACAGTTTTGAAATTACTTGATGACCCTATAGTCATATCATAAGGGTGAGAGAGAGAAATTGTAAACTGATCTCTTTCTAGATCCATGACAGTCAACAATATTGTTTGGTCTAGAGTTACTTGATATTTAGCCTGTTCCTCCATACCAGCCTTCATCTTTTGATTCTTTTCAGCAATTTGGGCAAACACCTGTTTAATCAAAGGCATTTGATCCTGATCATATCCATGTCTTCTTGGTGAGGCTAGAACATTGTGTTCATCTCCTAGTTGAAGAAGAAAACCAGGTTGAGCACCTGCTATGTCTTCAGTGAGTTTTTCTCTCTTTTCACCTCTTTGCTCTTCATCTTCAGAATCTATAACTGCCTCTTTACTTCTATTGCTTGAATTTTCAGATATAATAGGAGTTTGTATGCTAGGACTAGCAGAACTTGCAAAACTCTTATTGGATAATTTCTCTATGTGAGGTATACTATCATGAAAAAATGATGATTAACCATTTTCAACTCTCCTGTTTGAAATTACTTTATGAGGATCATAAGCCCATTTATCTCCTAATAAGAAGTGCATACCATCTAATATCTTATTAACCTCATCAGCTCCCTCCCTCATGTTGACTATAAATGGACACACAAACATAGGCAATTTAAACATGTGGCCTTTTTTCATTGGGAAAAAATGTATTTGGTCTACATTCAAACTCTACCTAATAAATTCTAAGGAGAATAATCTCATAGGAACAAATGTGGGAATTCTATATGGTTCTATCCCAGCTCCATAAAGCCTAATCTCTGAGTAATATTCATACACATACCAGTCTCCAAATTTACAATTAGCACCCAACTAAAGAAATTCTTGAACCTTTGGCAAGAAACATGAGGGGAAAACCCCATTCAAAATCTTATAATTGGTGGACATAAAATTATTTTCAAAATCTAAAACCCCCTCCTCATTTTGTTCCTCTCTTACTACATCTGCCCAAATCACTACTAATTACCTCTTTTTATTTACATCCATGATATTCAACCCCATATGCAACAATTCTTCCACATTTTGATACGAAAAGAGATAGGTGAGAAGAGAAGGGAACCTGAACGATTCAGTGAGCCATAAACTCATGAGTTGAGTATTTAATACCTCCTACCAGTAAGAGGGGATGTCTAGCACTACTCCCAGCTTCATCATCAATGCAAATAGTCCGAGTATTGATTTAAAAACTAGGTTGTCATCCTCCTTCCCTAGTATCTTTGATATACACCACAACATTGGACGAAATTTTGCATCAAAAACTTCTAGGGAGAACTCATTACTATCTGGTGCAAATCATTTCGTGTCCAGCTTTAGGAATAAGGCGAACTAAGTGAATTATTTTCCTGTAAAATTATCATAATATGCTACCAATGATTCGTCAGTGAATTGAACATAGGATTGAGACTCTAGCTAACATAAATCTTGACAGAATAATTGGGCAGAGACTTATAGAACATTCTCAACTAGGAAATTCATTACGAAGAGTTTACCTGGATACATGACAGATACCAACCAGTGCACAAACTCAGTATGCCTAACTTGGCCATGGTGGAGAAAATAGGATAGTATTTATCATTTAAATAGACTTGCTGATAGAAGGATTTATACTCTAGAGATAAAATGATATCTCTGATATCCCTCTCGGTGTCCAAGAGAGGAATATGACTGGATGATCTGTAAAGAGATGAACAATTCACCACGAGACAGCTCAGGGTGGAGAAAAACTATGGAAAACACTAATGCAATCAAGGTTGACAAATACAAAGAAATAACATTTAACCTTTGAAAATAAAAGTAGGCTTAAATAAATGGCCCGGGGTCTTAAAATTAAATTCTGATTTGACTCACAAAAAACCATTAAACAATATAGTGACATCGTTTAAATTTGTCATCAAAAAGTAGGTTACGTCACTACGGGAGGTGCTTGGGGAATAGACCACACATCGAAGCCTTTCTCCCGCAATGAATCCAGACCATCGATCAATATCGGTTGGTCAGTCAGCGGCGTCTACTACGGAGGAACCTTCCCCATTAACCCCTATGTTGATTGTTCCTGTGGGTTGCCATCTTTAACCTCTGACAAAATAATTCTTCAATCCCACTTTATTATTTGCTCGAAAATTAACTGAGACACTAGGTCCCACCTCTACCTATCCTTCAAAGTATTTAACTTTAGCCTTTACAAAAACATTGCAACTTTGGGTAAAGTATGAGGAAACTTCTAATTTAACACATATTTTTTATTTTTCCCTTTTTTTTATTTTTGAAAATTAAAATAAATGATATTGCAAATGAGCCTCGCTTCACTTGAGGATAGTGTTTTTTTTCCAATAAACACTAAGAACTACATATTAGTGCCTTCAATTCAAGCATTGAGTCAAATGTTGTTTGATGAAATATGAATAATGAGAAATCCAGATATGTACAATGGTGAACCATAAAATCTTAATGTTAGAAATAATTCTTGAGATACTTCCCATTCACAAGAAGTTGTACTCTCTCTCCATCAAGGTTCTCTAGAACGACTATGTTATTTGATCTTACCTCAGAAATATTGTATGGGCCATACCAGAGTGGGTTGAACTTACCGTGTTTTCCCTTTTCTTCTCTTCTGGTGTCCCATCTTAACACAAAATCTCCAGTTTGAAAAATAATTTTCTTTTCTTTTCTATCAAACATAGACTTCATCTTTTCTTGATAAGCGATCAAATTTTCTTTGACTTTGTTCCTGCTCTCACTTGATTCTATAACCTTGTTAAACCTTCTCACCAGTGCGTTAGGTTCTTCTTGTGCTTCTTGCAGGAAGGAAATGACTGGTCTAGCCAACTGAGTAGGAAATAAAGCTTGAGTTCCATAAACTAGTTCACAAGGGGACTTACCTGTAGACCTTCTAGAAGTTACTCGTATTGCCCAAAGAGAAAATGTCAATTTTGAATCCCATTTTTTCTAATTTCCACTAACCGCCTTATTCAAAATCTTGATCAACATCTTGTTAGAAGATTTAGCTAGCCCATTCCCTTTAGGATGATATGTTGTGGAGTGAGATAAAATAACATTAAAATTTTGGCAAAAATCAATGAATCAAATTGAATTGAATACCTGGGCATTGTCAGTTAAAATCTTGACTGGACACCCAAACCTGCTGAAGATGTTTTCTTCCAGAAACTTCATTACTACCTAGTCATTATAATTTCTGGTAGGTATTTACTCCAACCACTTTGTGAAATAGTCAGTGGCAGTCAGAATCCACTTTAACTTTCCACTTTATGGTGGATTAATTTCCCCAAAAATTCTAATCCCCATTGCCTAAAGGGTTCTTCAATGAACACTGGGAGAAGAGGTAGAGGAGCTAACCTTTACTTTTCTGCAAATAATTGACATTTTTGGCAGCTTCTAAAGAGTTTGTATACATCAGAAAACAAGGAGGGCCAGTAAAAACCTGATTTGAGGATTTTATGAGCAGTAACCTTCCAAATATAATGGCCTCTGCATAGACTCTTAGGATATTCCGTTATAACTTCAATCAATTCACCTTCCATTAAACATAACAACAACATGCCAGTAGGATCCTTCCAATATAACTTAGCATCAGTTATGACATATGGTTGGGATTTGAGCATAAGGGCTCTGTATTTTGTTCTATTTAGTGTGGTTGTGTAAGAGAAAAAACATAAGTAAATAACAATATCCTTATATCGATCAGAACACATAAATTTGAATGTAATTGCTATCTTTGTACTGCTCTAATTCCTTTCATCAACAACTTCATCTAAGGGTGCCAACAAATTAATCCCTAGAGCTTGAAAATTTGACTCTATCAGCAGTTTTTCCAAACCCTCACCTTTGACCAATTTAGTGGGCTTGATATCTAAGTCATGCTCTTGGATTTTATCTATCCACTTTCATCTTTTACCTTCAACATCATTTTTAACTAACACATCTTTCACATCAAAGTTAGGAAAATAAGCATCTATCTGAGATTGCAACACATAAGTCCTTAAGGCTTTTAATGCTTTAACTAAAGAATACACCTGTTTTTCCAAAATTTTATACTTAAGTTTAACATCCCCGAGAACTTTATTGAAAAATGCTACAGGATTCTCTTTACCATCTTCATTCTTCTGCAACAACCTAGCAGCAATGGTAGTAGGTGATGCAAATGAAAATATTTGAAAAATCTTTTGATAATCCGGACTGTTCAGAATTGGAGCTTCTTGAAGGGATTCTTTAATCCTTGGAAAGGATTATCTAGCGTCCTTATCCCATTTTACTTATGCATCCTTCTTCAGCATATATGTTATGTTTTTAACAATTTTGGCATAGTTCGGGAAAAATCTCCTCAAGAAAATTATTTTTCCCAGAAAACTCTGGATATCCTTTTTACTCCTGGGCAAGGGAATTATTTGAATAGCTTATACTCTCACTAGGTCAATTTTTATTCCCTGATTTGAAATTATATTTCCTAACAAATTTCCTTCCTCCAAAGAAAATAAATATTTTCTAGGATTCAATGACAGCCCAAATTTTCTGCATTTATGGAAAGCCTTTTGTAAATGCTCCAAGTGTTCATCATCTGAACCTGAAAAATAGTCACATCATCCAAATAAATAACTACAAACTTATCACCCACAAATTCTATGTCCATTTCCCTTTGAAAAGTGGCACCTGCGTTCATAAGGCCAAATGACATTCTTGTATACATGAACATTCCCCAGGGTGTGGTAAAAGTTGTTTTCATTTGATCTTATTTTTCAACAGCTACCTGATTTTATCTAGAGAAACCATCAACCATAGACAATCTATATGCTCTTGTTACTTTCTGTAAAACATAGTCCACCTTAGACAAAGGATAATTGTGTTTAAGTGATGCCTTGTTTAAATTCCCGAAGTCAACACATAACCTTATTTCTTCTTTTTTTTTCCTCACAGGAACTAGGTTAGAAACCCAGTCTGAATATATGAGTGGGACTATAATTTTGCTTGTAGCAATTTTTTCAGTTCTTTTTCAATTGGAGCAAGGAGCAATGGATTGATATGCTTAATTTTCTATCTGTGAGGCTTGATTCCATCCTTCAATGTTATCTTGTGTCAAATTATGTATATGTAATATGTTTTCAAATCCTCATAATACCATTCAAAAACATCCATATATTCTATATAAAGGTCAATTTACCTTTCTTTATAACTCTTAGGGCCTTGAATAACTTGACAACTTTGGGCTCCTGTTGAGTTCCCAGATTACAATATTCCATCTCACCTTCTTGAGGTACCTTTGTTGGATTCATTGCTATATAATTTGAGTCAAATAATATTTCAAGAGTAACTAATCCTCCAGGAAATATGTTATATTTCAAATGGATTAATTTCTGATCACCTATTGATTGCTTAAGATTTTTCACCTCTTAATTCTCATCAATCTGTTCACTTTCTTGGTCTATTTCAATATCTTCAAAGTTTTCTGTCATTTTCAAAAAATGATTTATCTGCTCATCATCTTCAAATCCCTTCCAGTGCTTGATATTTTCGAGAATAGAAGGTTTGCGCCTCATTTCAATTTCATACATTAGTTTTGAATTCATAAGTGGCTTGAAAGTACTAGCTGCAACTGCTAGTGAATCTGCCATTTTTTTTTTATTCTCTTGGAATGAATTGAATATTCAAAGCCTCAAAATAGTTTTCAATCAAGTCCCACACTTTGTTTCTATATGATCTTAGCCTTGGATGGTTGGTTTGACAAAAAAATTTAATCTTCCTTGTAATCAACTCAAAATCACCAAAAATGGAAATACACTGGATCCCCATTTGTTTAGCAGTTTGAATACCTAAAATTAATGCCTCATACTTAGCTACATTATTCGTTGATTCAAATTCAAGCCTAAAAGAAAAAGGCAAAAGATTAACTTCTAGAGATATCAATAAAAACCTGGCTCCTGTACCATATTTTGAATAGGCACCATCAAACTAACATTTCCAAATTCTGTTTGAACACAGCTCATTATCTACAATTTCTGAAGAGAGATCCTTCTCTGAGTCTTCAACAAACTCTACATCTTCATGTAGTATAAAACAAGAAAGATATTATTTTTCTTGACCATAAATGGGAGAATTTCCTGCATTTTTTTTTGTGGTAATTTTAACAAATCTTATTTCTATATATAACTTTCTTTCTTCCCCATTTAAAACAAGAATAATAGCATATGTGAAGTCTAGTTTTAAAACTCCTCCAAGCTTCGCTCCCCAAGATCTAGACAAAAGCATACCGAACCTAGTCAGAATATTTGCGACCACTACATCCATCATGATACTTTTGGCTGGAATTTGGGCCAAGGATACCATCATGTCTTTGATAATACCAACACACTTCACCCTTTTTGAATCAAATTAATATAGGTCTCTATAGGGTTTATTAATTTGTAAATCCAATTCTTTCATTACAGATAATGGCATGAGATTATGTGAAGCACCTGAGTCTAACATACAATTATGAAGAAGCAGTGATATATAAAATGGAGGAACAAAAGGATATACCTCCTCCACATGTGGACCAAAAGTTACCATTGGTTTTTCTTCTTGAAAATTCACAATATCACCAATGTCATGATATTGAGAAAAATTAATGAATTCTACAATCCCTTTCCTGTAACCTGATGTCTTAGCTAGCACAATAAGGGGTACTTGGATTTTGACCTTTTCAAGCTCATTTGATAAACTGAAAGCTTGATTTTTTTTACAGTTTTAACAGGGTCTTCTTGATTTCTGCTAGGATTAGAACTATGTTCAGGCACAATAACAACCTTCTCCAAATTACTAGTATCAATAGAATTATTTTGGGAAGTCTTAGCCTGTTGTATTTCTGTTCCACTTGCTCGATTCATAGGTTGTTTTCCCTTATCAGATTGTTTTACTGAGTTCTTTGATTATGGAGTCGCCATTGGATAAGGGACTGAATCTTGCTGTGGTTCTTCATCATCATGTGTCCTTGATCTCTTTATTAATCTTAAATAGTATTTCTTACGTAGCTCTTCTTGCATAAAATATATAAATTTCCCACAATACTCATCCATCTCTTCTTGGTTGAAGGACACCTCAGCTTCGGTGTATTATTCTTCACATTCTTCCTCTTCCTCATTTTCCTTCATGTACATAGAAGATATCTGATCTTCAACTTCCCTTTGATCATCTTCAGCAGACTATGAAGGTGTTGCTTCTATATACAGTGGTGCCTAAACTTGGTGTTGATATTTTCTTTCCCTCTACAAAATTTGCAGGGACTGCTTTCTAGATTGAGGATTGAAAACTCCTTTGTTTTTTTGTGCAGGCCTTTGAGAGTTTTTATTCTCTAACTTCATCTTTACTAA
Source organism: Pinus albicaulis (assembly GCA_034641835.2). Taxonomy (NCBI): domain Eukaryota; kingdom Viridiplantae; phylum Streptophyta; class Pinopsida; order Pinales; family Pinaceae; genus Pinus; species Pinus albicaulis. Next base: position 1,045,084,503 of record CM076583.1, on the reverse strand, counting down.
CTTATTTGACAAATTCTTGATAACCTTTGTCATGTCCTCAATCCTCTGATCCTATGGTGATTCTTCTTTGGTCTTCCCTTTCTCTTGAACTGACTTCTTTTCGTGTGTTTTTCCAGTGGCAGTCATGTTTGATTCAATTTCCAAAGCATCAATTTGGATTTTTTAAAGAGTAGGAGATCTCCTTTCTCTTAGAGTGAAACTGAAGTCTGAATCAAAGGCTCTAGCAAAAACTACCCTTACTCGAATAGGAGGGGGTTTCATTTATATGGGTAAACTATTTTACAATCTACTAAATCTTTTGATAAAATCAGTCATGTTTTCATTTGAATTTTTCTTGATTACATTAAACTCTGTTAATGAGTAACCATTATCTCTTTTTTCACCCCATCTTTGGGTGAATTATGTTTCTAATTCTTCCAAATTATTAATTGAGGAATTTGGAAAACCTTTAAACCATTTTCTTCCCTCTCCATTCACATACTATACAAAAACTCTCATCACTACATCCAGATGTTCTACATTTAGATTCTCAACAAAAGTGCAAAATAATGGTAAGTGTTGTTCTGTAGCCACTTCATCTTCACTGGTAAAATGAGGAAGTAACTTGAGGTATTCTTCAGGCATGGCATTCATAGGTTGCAGAAGATTTAATAGGGCATACCTGTTCATTAAAAAAGTAGGGGCCACCATGTTTATGCCTTGGTTAAATGCTCCTTTAGTAGGTTGGGTCAATGAACCAGTTGGAAATGTTAATGAAGGGGGTGAAACGACTGATATGGGAAGGGGTTAATGAAAGAAGGAAAAAGAACCAAAAAATATATTCGGTTGAGCTTGGGTGAAGGTAAATGAAACTGAATCAAAATATTGCTCTTATAACCTTGGTTCTTGAAAATGGACATGTGGGGAAAATGATTCTTGTTCCAAGAAAGTGAGTTTCTTGGAAACATCCTTAGATGAAGGGTTATGCGAACTGCTGCCAGGTGCAGGAAGTGTAGGATCAGGTGTGGAAGGATTTTTTGGTTCCTAAGCCTTTTCAGAAACCAATTTTTCGGATTTTCTAGAATAGGAGCTTTCTGCTGCAAGGTATCTGACCTTGTATGAGGACTTTTGTATTCCATAATTATGGAATAACAAACACAGACTGATATTTCCCCCTCTCTGAAAAACCAGAGTAAATATAACAAGAACCCATGGAATGAACTTCGTTTCTTCGTACCTGGAAATGGAGCCAAAAAATGTTGTATCTCAGGAAACAATCCCTTGGCTGTGGTAAGGAATCAATGCTCAAGACACACACACAAACACACACACACATATATCTGTGTGTGTGTGTCATGAAAATATGATATCAAATAATCTTTTCTTAATCATCTTCATAAATTAATTATTTAAACCCTAAAAAAATCTGATATAATAAATGCTTCACAATGCCGTTATCTACTGGAATTAATTGAAGTGATAGGAAGAACATGAAGGAAGCTCAAACTGATATTTTGATAAGCAGGATCTATCACTTTAAACTTCAAAATAATTTCATGTGAGTAGAAGAGTTAAAATTAAGGAGCGCACATTAAGGATGTTTAACTCTTAATTGCATATGTAAAAAGAGACCCACAACTACATTACTTCATTTTATTCATAGAAGGAAAAGATAAAATGGAAAATATAAAACATTTCAATAACAAAACATGGAAGAATATTGATCTTCATGCATTAATCATCAGAAAATTGAGTACAAAATTTACAGTAGTCCAAAGGTCCAAGACTTAGAACCCTTTCCTTTCTTTCCTTCCTGAATAAATACAATGTCAAGCAATTTGTAACTGCTGAAACTATTCTTAACTTCTCAAACTACTTGGAATTGCTTAAACTACTTATTACATATCATCAAAGTATCTCACTACAATCGAAGTCTCTTAGTAAAGATAAAATAAAACTAAAACTTTAATCTATCTATTGAACATGAATTTTATCCGCTCCTGCTACATTCTCTTGATTGGATAATTTGTCCTTCTTAGAAGATGAGAGATCATTAAGTAGATCACCCATCCATGCTCTGCATTTCTTCCACACTTCAATATTTTTCTTAGGATATTTGATCAGCTTGTGGTACTCCAGCCTCAAGGCGGTGATCCTGTTGAATGCTAGTCGCTTTGTAAAAAAAGTCTTCACCATCCACAATAATTGAAAATGTCTCTAAGGAAAATTAATAATTGTTGCTCCCTTCAGGATATGAGTTTTCTCATGTGCGTTATCCACCTTAATTTTTTCTAATACCAATAATGGGTCATAGGAATCCAATGAAAAAAGGCTGCCTTTAAGATCCCAGCATGATGGCAATCCTACTCTGGCTCTTTTATCATACAACTTATCAAATCTGTTCATTGCTTCTTTGATGTTTGTCAAGTTCTTTTCAGTTGTCTTCCTACAAATATTTTTAATAATCATCTTATTAATCTCTACAGCATACAGGATCCTGTCTTTGATGTCATTTTCCTCTAACTCTTGATTATTCTTTGAATGAATGAGATCAATGAAATTCTATGTCAATGTGGCTCTGTTAATGGTATTCTGCTTATCTGACATAACTTGCTCCTCAAAGTCTCTCGAAATGGTTTTCTCTTATCATACAATAGTCAAGGATTCCCAAGTTACTTTCATATCTCCAATGATTTCATTCCAGATGATATCCTTAGCATGTATCACAGTTATATTTCCCTTCAATTTCTCCTTTAAACTCTTGATTTCAGCATTGGTTGTTTGAAAATCTGTCCTATACTTATTAAATTCTCCATCCTTGGCTTGCATTATTTTTGTTATTGTTTCCAGATCATTTTGTGCCTTTTTGAGGTCATTCTATGACATTTTCAGTATAATTTTTAACTGAGATAATGATGTTGTTGGATCATCATTTCCAGATGGCATGATGATAGTACAAGAATGGGTATCAATCTAGCTTTGGAATTTAAGTAAAATTTCTTTCAACTTAGAGATATATTCTTCTTTCTACAAGAGTTGTTGAAGAAGATTTTCCTTTCCACTTTCCACTTCTGCCACCTCTGCTACCATTGAATGCTCTCCTATAGGTAGTTTAAACTTTTTCTTTAAAAGATAAGTCGATGACTCTACACTTTCTAGTCATTTCGGCACAGCAGACCCGTCATTTGGATCCACTCTAATCTTCACAATTATATTCTTTAGTTCCTCATTTTGGGTTGTTAGGGCCCTGGAGTTGGATTTCTCCAATTTTAGTTGCCTGATCACCTTCCCTAGCCTATTCTTAAGAGCCATTTCATTTGTCTTGGTTAGATCATTCACTATTGATTGACCTGTCTGCATGTGTAAATTGACCTTATAAAGCAAAGGAATATTCCTCACATCAACAGTAAATTTATAGTTTTGAAATTACTTTGAAGGGTGAGAGAGAGAAATAGTAAACTAATCTCTTTCTTGATCCATGGCAGTCAACAATCTTGTCTGGTCTAGAGTTACTTGATATTCGGCCTGTGCCTCCATACCAGCTTCTTCTTTTGATTCTTTTCAACAATTTGAGAAAACACCTGTTTAATCAAAGTCATTTGATCCTGAGCATCTCCATGTCTTCTTGGCGATGCTGGAACATTGTCTTCATATCCTAGTTGAAGAAGGAAACCAAGATGAGCACCTTCTATGTGTTTAGTGATTTCTTCTCTCTTTTCCGCTCTTTTCTCTTCATCTTTAGAATTTACAATTTCCTCTTTACTCGTCTTGCTTGACTTTTCAGATATAATAGGATTCATTATGCTAGAACTATTAGAAGGTACAAAACTCTTATTTTCTAATTCCTCTATGTTAGGTCTACTATCATGAATAAATGTTGAGTATGCATTTTCAACTCTCATGTTTGAAATTACTTTATGAGGATCATTACCCCATTTATATCCTAATAACAAGTGCATACCATCTAGTATCTTGTTAACCTCATCAACTCACTACCTCATGCTGACTATAAATGGACCGACGGACAAATGCAATTTAAACATGTGACCTTTTTTCATTGGGACAAAATGTATTTGGTCTACATTTAAACTCCGCATAATAAATTCTAAGGTGAATAATCTCATAGGAACAAATGTGGGAAGTCTATATGGTTTTATCCTAGCTCCATAAAGTTTGATCTCTGAGCAATCTCCATACACATACCAGTCTCCAAAATTACAACTAGCACCCAACTGAAGAAATTCTTGAGCCTTTGGCAAGAAACATAGGGGGGAAACCCCATCCAAAATCTTATAAGCGATGGACATAAAATGATTTGCAAAATCTAAAACCCCCTCCTCATTTTTTTCCTCTCTTACTACATCAGTCCAAAACACTACTGACTGCCTCTTTTTATTTACATCGATGATACTCAAACCAATATGCAAAAATTCTTCCACATTTTGATACAAAAAGGGATAGGTGAGAAGAGAAGGGAACCTGAACGATCCAGTTAGCAATAAACTCATGAGTTGAGTATTGACGAACTCCTGCCAGTAAGAGGGGATGTCTAGGACTACTCCCGACCTCATTATCAATGCAAATAGTCCTAGTACTGATTTATTAATTCATCCTCCTTTCCCGGTATCTTTGACATACCCCGTAGCACTGGCCGAACTTCTACATCAAAAAATTCTAGGGAGAACTCCTTACTATCTGGTGCAAATCACTTCATGTCGGACTTTAGGAAGAAGGCGAATTGAATGAATTCTTGTCCTGCAAGATTATCATGATATGTTGCCAATGATTCGTCTGTGAATTAAACATAGGATTCAGACTCTAGGTAACATAAAGCTTTACATACTAACTGGGCCGAGACTTGTAGAAAATTCTCTCCTAGGAAATTCATTACGAAGCATTTACCAGGATACATGACAAATACTAACTAGTGTACAAACTCGTGAAAAAGATGAGTCTTAGGGATACATGTAGACAATATGCCTCACTTGGCCATGTGGGAGAAAATATGATAGGATTTATCATTTAAACAGACCTGCTGATAGAAGGGGAGATTTTATAGAGAGTAAATGGTATCTCTGATATCTCTCTCGGTGTCCACGAGAGGAATATGACTGGATAAACGGAAAATAGATGAATTTTTTGCCATGAGATAGCTTGGGGTGGCGAATAGCGATGGAAAACACTAATGAAATCAAGGTTGACAAATACAAAGAAATAACATTTAACCTTTGAAAAGAGAAATAGGCTTAAATAAATGGTGCGAGGTCTTAAAATGAAATGCTGATTTGACTCACGAAAGACCGTTAAACGATACGGTGACGTGGCTAAAAGATGTCATCATGTAATATTCCCAAATGGGGAATTAATATTCCAATTAGCTGTATGCTAATTTAGGAATATTACAGTCCTCCCCTCCCAAATGTTGCTTGTCCTCAAGAAACTGCAAGGATAGAACTGAAGATCCTCCTCTCCTCCTCCTATAGCATCCTCATATGATAAACTCCTCAAGGGAACAACATATTGTCTCATCAATAAGTCTCCAAGTTGCTCCTCCCAAGTGTATAAGTATACCTTTGGTAAAAAATCCAAATGGCTCTGATCATGAACAAGTGGGATATCCATGGAAGAAAATATGTGTGGTCTAGAGGCATTATTAATGCATGGAATCTAAAATATATTGGGAACTATCATTCCCATGTGAATCTCCCATCCCCAATCTATCATCCATACAAAATGAGCCACCCTCCAAAATGGTAACACATGAAAAATCTCCTCCACCTATGGCTCCTGCAATGTAGGTGGGCAGAATAACTGAACATGGTAGAAAAAATTGCCTACCCCACCCTTTCTCTCTCTCCACTTATGGAAAGTGTAGAGTTTTTGCTGATATTAGGCTGCAATATTGTTGCCCTTAAGATACAAAAGGACAACTGGATCTCCAAAGACCCCTCCTCTTGTTTCATGAGCCCAAACCATCCCATAAAAACTGAGTGTTACATCACCACCATGTGGTATCCAAATCAGAAAAATGCTAAAGGTTATGTGCAAGTTTGGATATTACCAATGGTTTCTCCAGTGGATACAACACAGTTTGTCCAAGTGTTGTTTTAGAACATCATGTGGAAAGTTGCCTCCCAATAAGTTGATAGTTGTGCATGTTTGCTCATCTACTATGGGGTAGTAAATGGCATGATATATCAACTGAGAATAAGAATAACACCATATTTTCCCAAGATTATGCAAACAAGGGCTATCTCCATCAAAATGTTTGGTCCTAGAATGACCATGAAACCCAAAGATAATCTTTCCCTCTTGTGGAGCAATGCACTATACATAGATGGTGAGAGAATGCAAATACTTTATGAAATGATCAATAAGTACAGAAATACATTTCTTACCATGCATTGCGAGTAGGTTGAAAGTGAGGTCCACAGATGAGTCCTCCCATGAAAATCTCCTCATAAAGGTTTGCAAAATGAAGGGGTGCATACTCCCCTGGGAACATTCCATCAATAGAAACATACTCCCAAGTGTCAGTGTTGTTGGCCTTAGTGATAAGGCTCTTGCAACTCCATAACTCCATTATTTGACATGCCATATGTCAAAGTCATCCACCATTGTCACACCATTTTTTAGTCATCTAACCTATTGTTATTAGATAGACCCAAGTATACCATGTAATACCAATTTTACCCTAAGTAAAATTTCATTGACTATGAAAAATAACTTAGTAAACCAGCTTTATTAATTTGTTTATGGTCTAAACAAGAAACCTCATGAGGAAATATTAAATAAATCTACATTTGTTTGATTCTCCTCAAGGAATAATGAGTTAAACATCAATTTAATTAATATTCCTGGTTATATTTAACACAAAACAGGGAAATTAATTAGATAAATCATTATTTGTCTTATTATTTCCTAAGAATAATTATTTAAACCTTATTTAAATAATATTCTTTGTTAAATATAACTAAATCACCCTTAAATAATTAAATAAATCATTATTTATTTGATTATCACTCAACCACATCCTTAAAATGATAAATAAATCATTTATTTATTTATTATTTACAAATAAAGGGATTTGACCTAAATCAAATTCTTTTTCCCTCCAACTAAAATAATAAAATATTCCATAAAAGTTGGATCTTGATTTGGTTAATAATATTTTAATTATGCACCAATATCTAGACTAACTCAATATTTTATTATAAATAGAAGGGTTTTCCCATTCATTTACCACCTTTTGTTGCCTAAACATCACTCTGGATCTATACTTTTGGTTTGACTATTGATCCACCATCATAGTCATATTTTGCTACCATTTTTGTCTGGGTTTTCTACACCATCAAGAGAGAGGAATTTTAGATCTGAAGTGTTGAGGACTTATAAGAACCCATCCCATTGAGGAGAATAGGGAACACCCTCTTGTGTTTTCCTCCTAGATGCCATTAATACAAAATTCATTCAACATATTCTTGTCTTGTCTATCAGATGCATGGAGTAAATCTTGTTTTTTCTACTCTTTAAAGTCATCTAATGCATAGATCTAGATTTTTGCGGCATTTATCTTGATCACCTAACTATAGATCTAAGGATATTAGCAGCCATATTTGCTGTTAGGGCTGTTTTTTATGCACAACTAAAGAGGTAATTTTTCATATGCTTGGAATTAAGATTCATACTAACAACTGGTGACTCCACATGGGTTTACGATTATGACCGCTGTCGTTTTTCTAATCCTTGCATATCTAGCTGCTTCAAACCCTAGGATTTCTCTTCAACCCCTTGTTTTTTCTTTTCTTGATATTGTTTTTCACCTATAAAACCCTAAAACAATAAAAATTCTGACTTTCGTGTGTTTTTGGACCTATTGGGAGGAGACATCAGCTGCAGTTAAGACGACAATTTTTTCTGAAATCTACCACTGAGAGTTCTAGAAGTGCAGGTCACAATTTTTTGGCCAAAAACCTGTGACCTGGACCCTTAGGATGCACCTTTCAGCCCAAAAGTTGTGACCACTGCTGAAAATAGGCCAGAAACTACGACCTGGAATTTTTACAGGGATTTTTCTGAAAGTTTTCTGGGTTTGTCTCAGGCTCAGTTCAGGGTTGTCTGACATTCATCTCTACCCATTTTGGACATGTACTTGTTTTTTTTGCTTAAATAAGTGGGAACCTATCCCCTTAGGGCTTCAGTACCCTCCACTTTTTGTGGAATTGCTGTTGCAGGTTGTCTGAAATTTCAGTCTTCAACCATTTTTTCATATTTGATACCGCACCTTTAGATTCACTTCAGATCAGCTTGTTATCCATCCAAATCACCTCATTTAGATTTGTTTGGGTTTTCTTGTAGGGTTCACTCCATTTCCCTTAAGGAGATAGCGTTTTTCCACCTCTTTTACAACAAATTTTCCTCTGATTTGTTGCAGTTTTCTGAATCAAAATCCAGCAGATCTTGTCTTTTAGATCCCTGTCCCTCTTGACCTTAGATCTATTGAATTTTTAGTCTATTTTTCTTAGTTTTTTCTCACCTATAGACTAGTTGTTTAGAGACCCGCCTCCCTGGGTTTACATTATTGCATTATTAGTTGTTTATTTTCTGTTTTTGCAGGCCTATATACTGTCATTTGCAGGTTTATTTACAACTATACAACACACTTTTTCATTTTATCTACAAACGACTGGGTTTAAAAATTAAAATTTACACACTTTCACACAAACACCCTAAGCGAAAAATGTCTTGTTTAACACCTTCAAGCAAAGACTCTAAAACATTGAAATCAATTAATCATGCACCTCTCTACCCTTGTTTCTATATTGTAATCAGTTGATCCTGCACCTCCCTGCCCTTGGTAGTGTCTTTCTCCTTTGTGTTGTGTTTGTGTCATCACCACTGCACCACCAAGGCATTTATCCCAGAGACTTCTTGGCCTTCATCCTCAGTTTCCGGTAGGAAGACTTACCCCTCCGCGTAGGATTCGAGTTACTCCTCCACCTAGTCTGCACACCGACTCTTCTTCTGGTCCTTTGGGTTCTCCTTCTCTTTCCGTCTTCGACTCTCTCCCTAACACCTTCACCATGCCTGGTGCAGGACCTAATGCTGGTGGTAACCTAGGCCCTTCTGCTGGGAATACCACTAGTGGGACTAGAACGAACACTACCCCGACTGTGCCCTTGCTCCCCTTCATGGCAAGCCTCATCCTCCCCGATTTTTACCAGTTGATAAACGACCCTATACACCATGATGTGTTGTGTAACCAGCTCCAAAAATAGAAGAAAAGAGATAGCAACACCTTAGAAATGAGCCACTTTGAGGGGGAAACCTCCAATACATTACATAAATGAACAATTCCTGGAGGATACAATTTACAAAACCTCATTTCTATATATAGGAGTCCATGGGGTGATAATGTAATCCTAGTGGGCCACAATGTAATCCTAGCCGACCTAACAATAATAATTTAAGGGCACAATAATAATAAAATGGGGGTTACAAGGGTACAATAATAACAATAAGGGGGTTACACTAACGACAATAAGGGACTATACTAGTAATATAGGGACCTAACATGCCCCTCTCCTTCAAAAAAGTGTTGTCCTCAACGCTTGAGTAGCTCTGGGTGCTTCTGTATAAAATTCTCGTCCTCCCATGTGAGATCTTCTACGGGAAAGTTCTTCCACTTATTTGAGATACTATGAAATTGATCGTACTTTCCGAGTTCTTGTTTTTGTGGTAACCCGAAATTCTTTCGATGTGATGTTGATATTCCTGTTGTTTCATTAGATTCTACACCAAAGTTAGGTTATCCTTTGAGAGTTGGAGAACTTGTTGTTGATTCTCGATGTCATATTCCACTAATTTATCATCCATATTAGCTATTATTTTATCCTTCAAACCATCCAACTTAGCCTCCATTTCTTCTTTTAAACCATCTATGTCAGTTTCGGTTGCTCTTCGTAAAATCAAAATTTGTTGCACTTGGTATCGTAATTTTGATATCTCATACTGCAATTATTCCACTTCATGCATCATAGTATAGATTTTTGAGGGCTTAATGGGTGTTGAATTATTTTTAGGAGGAATTTCAGAAAGAAATACTGAAAAATATGCTCAATAGGCCCTTGGAATCACTTCAAATTGATTTTTCAAACAAGATTTATGCAATTCGGGAAAAACAATACACACCTTTTACTTGCTTTTAAGGAGCTCGATATTGGAATTGGATTATCTCTGTGATTGCGGCTCTTCAATATCTGAAATTCATCAATGAAATAGCCCTATGAATTCTATTTTGAATGCCATAGGTCTGACCTGATTTGGATTCTCCAAGACAAAGTTGTGTCCAATCTCTCACAATGACCTAATTATGGACTAGTTTAGTAGAGCGAACTTGTACGACTTGCCACGTGTCACTGTTTCATCTTTTGTCTCTAAAATTGATAGTGAAGAAACTAAAGTCTGTGTCATTGTGACCACTTTTTACGGCACTCCAATCTGATGCCCATAGAGAGAGTTATTGAACTTTTCCCATGATCACCTCTTTGAGATGCAATTCAGGAGCATGGAAAAGCACTACCTTCCACAACTCATATCTCCAAAAATGTTGTGAACCAAGCTCTAAATTTTTTTGAAACATTTCCTGAGGATTTCAGCTTCACACCATATGAATTTCATATTCTGAACCTTCGTAGAAAAAATTTATAGCGCAAATTCCACGATGACAGGTTTAGGAGCCTGAAAAAAGACCTAACTTCTAGAGATCATATCTCCGAAAATATTGCGAACCAAGCTCTGAAATTTTTAGAAAATCTTCCTCAGGATTTCGGCTTCGCACCCTAAAATTTTTATCTTTTGAAACTTATTATAAAGAAATTTATAGCGAAAATTCCACGATGACCTGTTTGGAGCAGTGAAACCCTAGAATCCAAAGCTCTGATACCAAATGTTGTGTAACCAGCTCCAAAAATAGAAGAAAAGAGATATCAACGCCTTAGAAATAAGCCACTTCAAGGGGGCAACCTCCAATACATTACATAAATGAACAATTCTTGGATGATCCAATTTACAAAACCTCCTTTCTATATATAGGAGTCCCTAGGGCCATAATGTAATCCTAGTGGGCCACAATGTAATCCTAGCCGACCTAACAATAATAATTTAAGGGCACAATAATAATAAAATGGGGGTTACAAGGGTACATTAATAACAATAAGGGGGTTACACTAACAACAATAAGGGACTATACTAGTAATATAGGGACCTAACATGATGCTAGTTGGCCTGCTACACTGACAAAGCTCCCTTTTGACATCCCAAATTTTGAAGGCCTTGTTGGAGAATATCCTTCAAATCATGTTCGATATTTCAACATGTGGTGTTCATCTAACTCCATTACCGATGACTCTGTCCATATTTAGTTGTTCCAATGAACGCTTACAGGTGAAGCTTCTAAGTGGTATGTGGATCAGGCTCCTTCCTCTCATACCACCTTTGCGATTCTTGCCCGGGATTTCTGTCTTACTTCAGTAGGGAAATTTTGAGGTCTAAAATGGGCCTCCTAAGGAAATAATAAAATAATAGCTAAACCAATAAAATAATATTTATGAATTTTCAATTCACTTTTTGCACCAAAATCCATGTAACCATAGTTAAATTCAATTCAAAAGTTGTACCAAAATAAAATTAATAAAAAAATTGTATTGATGTGAGTATAAATAAGAATTACCTTTTCAAGAAAAAGTCATTATCATTGAACAAATAATGCATTTATCCTTTGTACTTAAATAACTTAAAATAAAATATAAATATAAATTTACAAATTCTTAATTATGTTATATGTTATTAATTAAAATTTATATTATGTAAATTGTATAATAACATGTAATTAATATACTATATAAAAATAATATAATATAATATACTATAATAAATGTATAGGGATATGCATTGTTTCTTTCAAGAAATATGAAATGACAATAATATATTTTTATTCAAAAAGTGTGAAATGAAATTTATTATGAGTAGTTTAATTTGAATTTAAAAGTACTTAGAGCACTACCATGGTTAACCATGAGTTTTTATCCACCATTGAGAATGTGAAAAGTAAGTAGTTTTAACTTAAGCAATGCCACCTCAACCATTAGGGATGATGCCATCCTCTAAAATGTGATTGGTTCTCATAAAGTGAATTTTGATCATACATTTTCCTTAGGAGGCCCATTTTAGACCTCAAAATTCCCCTAATGCCAGCTTCCCCTTCGTTGTGACACTGGTATCGAACTTTTGACTTCTTTCTGTCAATCATCTGCGACCTGACTATCCGATCATGTCCAAGAATGGCAGAGAAGAAATATCCTATGTCAATCCCCTACCTTCGAAGACCCTTTCTACATGGACTGGTTCCTTAGATATCTCTTGCCTCCTATTGGGAAATATTTCGCATCTCATTTCCTCAAATTGAAGAAGCCGCCCTCCAAATGGCGTTAAAATATGACCTGATCTACGCTCAGTTGGGTTATGTTTATACCATTCTACTTGATATTCCCAGACCCGATGGTGCCAATGCATCGGGGGCACCTCATGCCGCCAATGATATCGTTGGATATCTCTCTAATCCATACGCTCAACCTCCCATGGGATATGGCTTTCCTGGGGTGGGCAACACCTCTTGCAATTTTTCCCCTCTCAGTAGCATGTATCTAGGATACGGCATGCTTCCTCTTTTTTCCCATTCTCCTATTTACCACAATATTACCCAACCTCCTTATTATTCATATCCGCATATTGGTGCTCCAGCTCCTCCAGCATTAGCACCTCCACCTCCCTTGCCTTCTCAACCCCCGTAACAACAGCCACCGCCCCCTCAGGAGCAAGTGTATGTACGACAAGGATTTCTGGCTACCCAACCACCTGAAGGACAGGTGGCCACTCAATCTCTTCCATCTGGTACCTCCGATTACCAGTTTCTCATGATGAAGTCTACTCAACCTCTAACCGTAGACATCAATCTTCAGACTCGGTCTCGTTAGTACAACAAGCCTCCCGCTACGTCTATCTCCAAGATGCCTCCTTCAGTCTCTACAGAGCCTCTTTTGACACCTAATGGTCCCTTGTAGATCCCTCATTCTAAGACAGAGGTTCATACCAAGATCCCTAAAGGACCACTATGCCGAAATGCTGCTTCTGGCAAAGCTACCCATTCGTATAGCATAGTAGATGATTTGGTGCAATCTCCTGCTGCCATTTCAATGATGGAACTCCTCCAATCATGCCCTTCACAATGAAAATATCTACTATCTACCATGGGAATTGTAGATCCTTCTGACGATCGATTTATTGTCTTTGATGTTGACCTGCCATAACATCCTCCTCCCCCTGCTTTCGTCTCCTTCCAAATCCCATTCAAGATCCATAACACCAATGTTTCCCAGTGCATCATTGATGAGGGGGAATCTACCTGTGTGATGTCTACTTCGGTTTGGAAGAAATTTGGATCACCTGAGTTGGTTCCTTTCATGATCACTCTCCAAGCGTGGGATGGCCACGCCTCCCAGCCCATTGGCCTATTCTGCAATTTTCCTATTACTCTTGCGGGCAAGAATATTTGTGTTGACGTAGAAGTCATAGATTCCCCCTTATATTACAACATTCTATTGGGTCATCGCTACACCTATGTGATGTCTGTTATCCCATCTGCGGTTCACTGCAAGATATTCTTCCCTCATAATTGAAATATAATCACCATTGACCAATTGACATACTACGAACCGAAGTCTTAGACCTCCTCTAAGTCTACCATCTCTTCGGTGGCCAATAAGAAAACTATTGATCCTTTGACCAGTGTCTCACCAGCAGTCTACAAATATTGCTCATTGCTTGTTACATTCCCTGGTCTTCCCTCTCCTGTCTCTGATCTCAGCTCATCGAATATTTGCATGATGCAATCGTCTCGGGCTACCCTCAAACAGCTCGCCTCGGCTAGTCAGCTGTCTTCTTGCCCTCCACAGCCTACTCCTAGCCCTTTAATTCAGCCTTCTGGACCTCCTCCTCCTGGCCCTTCAGCTGGTATCCATGAGCCTCTTTACCCTCCTCGAATGGTTTCACTAGGCCTTCACCATTTAAGAGCCGTCCTGCCTGGCCATTACCCCTTTGGTCAGATAGCGTTCCTATCTCCTCCCCCAGGAGTGTACACGGTACCTATCATGGCCAACCTCTCTCTTCCTAACTTGACCCTTGGGATTCCCATCTGGTACCTTGATCCTCTAGTCGCTACCCTGCCTAGTCAACCCCAAACTTATTTTGCTTTCACCCTGGTTCAACCAGTCCCCATGACTTCTCCCACTACAACAGTACCTCAGCCACCTCAACAGGAACCACCTCCTGTTGCAACCACTTCGGGTAAGAAGGGAAAATCTCGCAAGAAGGCATCAAAAGACAAGGTTGCCCTGACAAACCCTACCCTTCCTCAGCCTCCAAAGCATACCATCTAGTGTGCTTTGTGTGATGTTGTCGGTCATGCCACCCATACTTGTCCGAACTTGCCTCATCTCAAGCCCGTGGTTGATGTCGCGTCGCCTGAGTCTACGGTCCCGGAAACCTCTGTTCCTTCCTAGACTGTAGCCAGGAACCTAATGACTATTCAAAACAACCACCCCTATACTTTGTGTGATTTCCATGCCCACTATACTCACCTCTATCCCTGACTTGAAGAGTACCACTCCTCTTTGGAAGCGGCGCGCCAATTCAAGGCCAAGCGCAATGAGTCAAATGCTCCCTTATTTGCATGTTTTGCTTCGGCAAAACTAGAGGACACAAATGCTCCCATTGAAATTCCCCCTCCTGATGTCGAGCCTTCGTCCACCATTTTCTACCTATCATCATCCATGAGACCCTTGGTGGAATTCCCCTTGGAGACTTCCCCTTATGTTTCGCTTGACCTCCCTTCAGCGATCACCCTGGGCTCAACATTGGTAGATCCTTTATCTGCTTACTCTTTTGTCACCACTTTTGATGATTCACATGTGAACCTCTCTTCTCATGATGATGATTCAGGTAGCTTCGCCGTGTTAGGTGGTATTTCTTCCACCAGTGACCCCATCTTCTATTACAATGATGACATTATGGAAGTAGTCACCACCCCTAACTTTATCTATCCCCCCTTACATCGAACCCATGCATTCTAACCGCATACACCTTGTGGCCATTACATTGACACCCAATGTTTGGGTAAGGGGGCACCCATATTTGAGAGACTAGGAGAAGAAATTCTCCACAACTCTTCTAGTGTATCTGGCCGTGTCGACTCTAGTACCATTATTCTTCCACATTTTTAAGGACCTCTAGAGTCCCATATCACTTCAGATCACTCTAGGGATGATACCCTTCATCATTCCTTCATATTACATAAACAACCCAGTCCCTTCGACATTGTTGACCAACCTGTGAGTTTTTTGGGAGAGCACCAATTCATTATCTCCCAATCCTCTCTTTGGGATAGTCACACCATTTATGCCAATCTGGAAAATTAAATTTCATTTGATTAATATATGCAGTACCAAAAGAGATTGGTAATCCTCCATTCCCTTTCTCAAACTGCATAACCATAAAGAAAACAAATGGCGCACCACATCATTAAAATGTGTTTAGATTCCCCTTTTTCCTAAATATATTTTGGCCTGACCAAAACATGCTTGGGGGCACCTATGTTGCTCAACCATAAAAATCCCATATCTTAGCCAACAATAGCACTGAAACCCCCTTTCTCTGATAGGTCATGCTTTTTAGGTCATTTCCTGGGACAGGTCGTAGTTTTCCACCCAGTACCTGCTACCAAGGTCACAGAACAGACCCCCAAAAGTGCGACCTAGACTGTTCATGAGCTTTGGGTACCTAAACTGAACTTTCAATCCATTGAAATGAAAGAGTAGGATTAGGCCTCTTACCTGCAACTAGTGGATCTAAATTCCCATGGTCGGTTTGTCTGCTACGATCACCGCAAGATTTAGGGCTTTCTCTCTCCACTACATTCACCACAGCTCCACTTGCAAATGAGTGAATTTGGAGGGAAAATGCCTTATTAAATGAAAAACCCTGATTTTTATTTCTCCTGTTGCGGCCAAACCGTAGCTCAATCTGATGAACCGTTTGTACCATTAGAAATCTCTCACCGAGCCCTCAAATGGGTATCTGTTAGTTTTTAGTGAATTGATACTCCACTAGGACACATTTTTTCCATGAAGCGTCACTTCACCCCTCCTCAAAATTGAATTTCTTCACTTGCAACACTCGTACCAGGGGCACCACTTTGCCTCCATACTTGTCTACGCTCTCGTTGGTTTTCATCATGAGTTACCATCTTGTACTCATGTTTTATGGTCCCCATTGGACCTTTTCTGTGTGGTAGTACCATCGAGTCACCCTTGTTTAGAGCATCCTAGTTGAGTCACCATTGCATTCATGGAGTCTATCTCGAGTCCCTTTGCATCTCGCTATAGTACTCCATCCTTCATTGCTTGGTCCCTCTCTTGTGTCGCATATAATGGCCTTCAGTCCCACTGTCCCCTATCCCTCATGATATTGTGTCAGTCGCTGCCAAGTCATCCATGCCCTTTATGATCTAAAAAGGGAAGTCGTTCATTCACTACTCAGTACCCCCCATTTCATCATCATCATTGCTATCAATCGCTTTACTATTTTCTCTCATGCCTTAGTTGAGGATCCCTTATTGCCTCACCGATGGCAGACCTCCTTCTGTCAAAATCAGCTCATTCATTCCAGAAGATAGGTCTAGAGGGCAATGTACCTTGGTTCCAGCTTCCACTATTGTTCGGTGCCTCAGATCAGGAAAAGGGACCCCTTATTTCCCTTTGACTTGATTTTTTCTCAGCTCCAGCTCCTTTCAGCATGATCAAGATTTGTATACTCGATGGTTCAGTGATGCAGCAGCTGACATCGCTAATTCCCATGTGTGTGTGAGATGTGTCAGCCCTCATGAGGGGGTGGCCCTATAGGTAGCCCCCCACATACTCGGATGACCTCTTCATCAAATCCTTTTATGCAGCTCCATACATTTAATGATGTTGGCCTTAGCCGCTTGTAGCACCTTTTTGTTTGAATGTATCAGTCAGATTTTTAGAGCCCTTTCCTATTTTCAAGGGCATATGGGTTTTATTTATATCTCATGTACTCAGATATTATTGTACAAGTCCTGGCTGTTATCCCAGGCACAATATGTATGTTGGATTCATTATCTTGTTGTTTATCTGACTCATGTTTATGCCAGCATGTACTATATTGGCCAGTCTCGTGGTTTTCCAGACGCCTTATTGTTTGTACTTTGCCTCAGTGGGCATAGGTATGCATCCCCCTTCACCTATAGCATAGGTAATCACTCATCAAAGAGACTTGTCGCACATCTAAGTCTTGTTGGGGTTCCCATGTTTTAGCCAGGTTGACAAGACCAAAAGATGAGACAACATAGAACCACTTTCAGACCTTAGGATCTAGCCCTCCTAGGTCCAGAGAGGGATCTCTCTATATGAGTCAAAGTGTGTATCCTTGAAGCTCTAAGTTATGATTTTAGGCTAGTTATAGGCTCAGGGTTGTTTGTTTGATTGTTTGTGTTTGGTTGTTGTGAATCAGGAAAGAAGGGTCCAATATAAGACAAGGACGATAAAAGAGGGAATTAGGAAAAGGTAGATAACTCAGAGAAAATCAAGGCCATTGGGAAATGGAGTCAAAAGAGGATTTACTTGTGTTCAATGTGCAAGCTTTCAGTTGGGCTAGTCATCTAGAGCATTTGGATCTTAAAGATCATATTTGGAATGGGACATTAAGGGTTGAAAATGAAAGGAGGAGAACCATCCAATTCTGTCTATAGATCAAGTCAGAGGTCATTTAACTCCAGACCTACTTGGACAAAATCAGAGGCAATACAAGGGATCTTAGAAAGGCTTAATTGAGATGGAAAGATCCTAGTGAGGCAGAGACAGGGTTCTAGACCTCCCTGTGTTCTCAACTCATCTAACTAAATCCTAGCAAGAACATCTAAACATAGATTTATTCAATTCATACATCAGAGAGCAGGAAACGACATCCACTACACGGGTTAAATCAATTGAACTCAATATTCAGATACACCTAAAAGCAGAAAACATAAAAGGCTGGGAGAACAGCAACATAAGGTACCTATCAAGGGTAAATCTTATGCCAAACTTCTGATGCGAGCCAGTAGAAATGGAATGAAATGAAATCAAACACAGAGATAGGAAAACATCACCAGCTGCTTTAGATCAGGATCCAAAGAAACATGCTTGTCATATTAAAAACAACACCAATTAGGTACAACATTGCCCGCAGCTTGAACATTCAGTCTGAATACATCAAATATCAACCTATCTTACAATATTACACAGAGAACTTGTCTCAAGCGGAAAATTCTTGCATTTCTCTGATATTTCATCAACAACCAATACAATAAGTTCCTTCTGTGTTTTATAGCAGAGGATGGACAAAACATCGACTGAGGGGGTAGGTGAATACTAAACGTAACATTAAACACATGAATGTAGGGCAGAAACCCATTCTGTTTGACTACTGAGTATTTAATTTCTGTCACCTCTTTATGCAGGAGTGATCTTCTTTTAGATACGATTTTGACATCTTTCGGCTGTAGTACTCCTCATGCTTAAAAAAAAAATACAATAAACTACTGATAAGTATGTCATATAAATGCTCTGACAGTTTTGAACTGCTATTAGGCTGGAAATTCCTTTAGGGACATTGTGCATAATAAAAGCTGTATGGACGCCCTGTACTTGATGAAGAAAAACATTCTGCTAACGAATATACCGTGATGTTACCTTTTACTTGTGCTCAGGATCCTTTGATCGATCCTCGAGGTCTTCAAACTGGTGCTTTGAATCTTAAACTACTGATTTAAGGTTCAGGATCTTCATTAGCGTGCCTTAATCTCTTTTGCCTCGTACTGAAACATTCTGCGGCTTCATCTCTGCTTTGTCAAGTTAGCTCGAGCTTTAATGGCTCCGGAAGGTTTTCCACAGGGCTTTAAACTCTACTTCTTTAAATGATCATCCTGTATTCACCTTCCCGAGTCCTTGCTCATAAATTCTGCCCCTGTAAATGATCTTCATTGATTTTACTGTCGCTGTAATAGAGGCTGCGCATTATGGCGGTCTTCTATCATTAACCACCCTGCAAAACATGAAAATAGTGAAGAAAACAATGGATGGGGTGGCGGATGATGTGGGTAATGAACATGCTTGTGCAGATGATGATATGGAGGGAAAAGTCGCAGACAGATGGTGCAAGGATGCTCTGGTGGAGGGTGGTGGTCTGTAGAGCGAAAAAACGAATGAAAAAAATTAAAGAACACGAAAATGAACCAATTATACGTAATGGAATGGGCGAAGGTACTGAGGGTACACGTGGGGATGACATGGCGAGACGGGAGACAGCGGAACAGTCAACATCGGAGGAACAAAACTGGACCATCGATCACAGTGGATATCAACGGTGGAGAACGCGACGGAGGGCGGGCCCAACATGGGTTAAGCAGTGCGCAGCTCGGGCGAAAGACGACCGTTGGATGAGGCGCTCGAGATCTGACAGTCAACAACGATTTCGTTCGGCGTCTGTGGTCGAAAGATAACGCGCGAGGGATGGACGGTTTTTCTGTCATACAGAAGACACACGGCGCGCGATGAGTGGAATCGCTGGGCATTTGGGGAAAACTGCCATCTACGTAGAAGCGGTGCGGAAAAACTGGCAGATTTGGAACAGTGTGCGGCGGGGTCCACTGGGCAGAGAGGTTCTGAACCGTCAGATCTTCGGGAGGATGGACGGCGATGGCCCAACAAGGGGAAAATCAGTGTGGGAGACGTGGGCACTGGGGATTTAATGACCGCCATCCAATCAATTGAAATCGATGGCTGAGGCTGAGCCCAATGGACATATGCGGAAGGTGCCTTTTTCTTTGGCGAATGGTTACAGCACTGGGTTACATGGAGGAAAAGGGCATGGGTTAGCGGGGAAGGGGTTGAGGCCTATTATATGGTCAGAAGTGGGTTTTTTAACCCATTTTAATGCATTTTGGAGCCTCTGAGGGTTAACAATAGTGGAATAGAGGGGAAAATTGAAGAAACCAAGGATAATGGTGGGATTTAAGGGGGATTTTGGAGGGGTGTAGAGGGTTAATAGGGGAAATAGAGATGAACAAAGGCACGACGTCAGAAGGGGGAAAAAGGGGAAAAGTGACATTTTGCAGGGGTACAAGGGGTAAATGCAAGCCAAAGGGGGAGGAACCAGCAAGGGGGACTTGTATAAGGCAAAGCACAGAGAGACCTCAAGGATGATGTGTCTTCAGGGGAGATGCATTCCTTGAAGGTCTCCAAAATGACATAGCTCCCCATCTTGCTTGTCAAGAATTTCATGGGGGAGCTAACAGTGGCTCCACATGGGGATGGCTTCTTCTTGAAGGAGGCAAGAAACCAGAAATGATATTTGGAGTAGGCTAGGTGCCTGCTGCTTGGCACATCCCTTTATACCTTTGATCTTCAGTTGCCACAATATGTTAGATACACAACTCAGCAGAAACATTTTTCCCAACCAATCTACCTACCCAAACTATAGTCCTAACATTTCCCTTTGGGTGCATTTGAGCTAGCAGACCTTTACATCATTTATTTTTGAAGCAGAAAATAAACCTATTCTACTTCTACCCTTATTGCTCCATGAGACCAGATTGGACTGTTGGTCTCATTTGATTCTCTACCTAATCTACTACTTGTTGGGATTAAATTTTTCAACAGGTTTCTTCTCCTACATTCTAAGACAGGAAATTCAAAACAGCCAAGCCAGGATTAAAATGTCTGACTCGTTGTGGATCCAAGGCATAAAACTTTTGATCTTGGACAGTAAATTGCTGAAAACTTAGAGACAAAATTGTGAAGGCTATAAATCTGCAATTTGAAATATCCTTCTTTTTCTGTGACTCAGGTTTTGAGCATATTGGAGCCACTTACTTTTCTTCCTTTCAGCTATATTTTTGGGCATGTTAGAGCTGATTCTTCTTTTCACTGCTGGTCCAGACTTTGAGCATATTAGGACCAGCTATTCTGCTCCCTTTAGCTTAGATTTTGATCATGTTTGAGTCACTCTTTTCTCTCTCTTTTTTTTTTTTTTTTTGAAAGAGTGAAAACACTGCAATGGGATGTACAATGAAATGGAAACTGGAAACTGAAATTAGCAGAAGTAATGCTTGACCATCCTGCCATTGATAGGACCCCCAAACAGCTCTGTACCATCAAGTTCTTGCAAGAAAAACGCATTAAGACCCACAGTGGCTTGGATGATATATGGACCTTGCCACAAACTATCAAACTTGCCATCTTTACCTTTGTCCTCTCTCCTTGAATCCCATTTCAAAACCTTGTCCCCAATTTTTAAATCTGAAGCTTTGGCTCTTTTGTCAAACTACCTATTTACATTTTCCTGAACTCTGACAGCTCTGCTATAAACCTGCTCCCTCGTTTGTTGAAGATGGATTGTTTCATAAATTATTCTCACCATAC
Source organism: Pinus albicaulis (assembly GCA_034641835.2). Lineage (NCBI taxonomy): Eukaryota > Viridiplantae > Streptophyta > Pinopsida > Pinales > Pinaceae > Pinus > Pinus albicaulis. Next base: position 1,045,062,928 of record CM076583.1, on the reverse strand, counting down.
TGTCTTCCTCGGTCTGAATCTCTTGGACAAGTTTGATCACTGGAACTCCAAGGCTAGTAGGAAAAACTACTTCTGTTCCATAAACCAGCTGGAATGGTGACATGCCAATAGATTTCTTCGTGGTGAGCCTGTCAGCCCACAAAGCATGTACCAACTTTTTATGCCATGACTTGTTGTTCTCTTCCAGCAGCTTCTTGATGATTATAACCAGGCTTTTATTTGATGATTCAGCTAAGCCATTACCCTGGGGGTAATAGGTAGTTGAATGAAAAAGTGCTATTCAGTACCTGTGACAGAAATCAACCATTTTCTTGGATCCAAAAGCAACATCATTGTTAGTGATTATTTTCCTTGGACAACCAAATCAAGATAGGATGAAGTCTTCTAAGAACATAATGATGACAGAATCAGTGGCATTCCTAGTGGGTATGGCTTCTATCCATTTAGTGAAGTAGTTTGTGGTTGTTAGGATCCATTTATGTTGTCCAGATGAAGCATGATGAATTTATCCTATAAATTCTAGGCCCCATTGCATGAAGGGACCTTTTACGGTGATAGGTTGTAAAGGGAGGGGGAGGAGCTTTCTTCTGCCTTCAAATATTTGGCATTTATGACAGGAAGTTACCATTTTATGGACATCATTGAAGAGTGTGGGCCAATAATAGCCAGCCCTGAGTATCTTATTTGCAGTGGCTTTCCAACTCAGGTGGCCTTCACATTCTCCAGCATGGAACTCTTGTTTAATTCTTTCAGCTTCAGGTTCAGGCAAGCATTTAAGCAATAGGCCATTTGGGTTTTTCCAATATAAGTTCTCATTCAAAATGCAGTAGTTTCTATCTTTGATTTTTATGAATCTGGCCTTAGTTTTGGACAGTTCTGGAGAGGCATTGAGGTTGGTGAGCACATAAAGGATATCAGAGTACCAAGGAGAGTTTTGAAACTGCTCCTCAACAGTTAGGTGGGGCAATCCTTCCTGCTCATCTAAGGCATTTACCATGTTAATATCAAGGGCCTGTAGGTTAGATTCAGCCATTTCCAGGCCTTGACCTTTGATCAGTTTGGTGGGCTTTATCTCAAGGTCATACTCTAAGATTGCAGTGATCCACTTGCCCCTTTTCCCATCAGGGCCTTGGGACAAGATATCTTTGACCACTATATTTGGCACATGTGCGATGGTGTGAGAATGCATAATGTACATCCTAAAGTCTTTTAAGGCCTTTACCATGGCATAGGCCTGCTTTTCTATAATGTTGTACTTCAAGGGTGCATCCCTTAAGGCTTTGCTGAAGAAGGCAATTGGCTGTTCATTTCCTTCTGAATTTCTCTACAGTAAAACCGCAGCCACTATATGCTGTGAGGCGAATGAAAAGATCAGGAAATCCTTTGAGAAGTCTGGGCTGATGAGGACAGGGGCTTGAGTGAGTGCAAGCTTTACTGACTCAAAGGATTTCTTGGCTTTAATAGTCCACTTAATTCCTGCACCTTTCTTCAACATGTTAGTCATTTTCCTGAGATGCTTAGTAAGATTGGGAATGAATCTCCTAAGGAAATTGATCTTCCCAATGAAGGACTATAACTCCTTGATGTTTCTCGGGTGATTGATTTGAAGTATTCCCTCAACTCACTGTGGGTCTATCCTGATCCCTTTCTCAGATTTAATGTGGCCAAGAAGTTTTCTTTCTTGTAGCCCAAAAACATTTTTCTTAGAATTTAGCGACAGACCATACCTTCTACATTTTTCAAAAAATTTCCTCAGATGTTTCAAGTGTTCTTCTTCAGTTTTAGAAAAGACAGTCAAGTCATCCAAGTAGATAACTATGAAGTGTCCTATCTAATCTGAGAAAGCTATATCCCTTGCTCTCTATAAGGTAGCCCCAGCATTCATCAGTCCAAAGGGCATTTTCACATACATAAAGGTGCCCCATGGAGTGGTAAATTTTGTTTTGAGTTGATCTTCTGGGAGTACTAAGACCTGATTGTATCCAGAAAAACCATCAAGCAGGGAGATTCTTCTACAGCCCACCACCTTTTGTAAGATATGTTCCATCTGGGCAAGGGGTAGTTGTCTTTCAGGGAGGCTCTGTTGAGGTTTCTGAAGTCTATGCAAAGTCTAATCTCCCCTGTTTTCTTTCTCACAACCACTAAGTTTGACACCCAATCAAAAAACCTTACAAGGACTATTATGCCTACATCATACATCTTTTTGATCTCTTTCTCTACTGCAAGCAATTGTTTCGAGTTGATCCTATGAAGTCTTTGTCTGAAAGGCTTCTGATTTTCCTTCAGGGGTATCTTGTGTTGTATGATGTTGGTGTCGTAGGCCTTTAAGTCTTCATAGCTCCATCCAAACACATCAGTGAATTCCTTAAACAGGTCAACACATTTTTTCTTCACATCTGCAGGTATAGACTTAGCTAGTTTAATCATTTTGGGCTTATCTTCAGTGCCTATGTTGCATTCTTCTATATCTGAGTCTTCATGTTCTATAGTGGGCTTTTTTGCTACGTCATCAAAGTCAAAAAGGTCCTCTAGGGGTGCCAGGCCTCTGGGTATGTTCTTATTTTTGGCCTGCAACACCTCCATTTCCTCATTTTCCGCGTTTTCACATCTTATGGTTGAAATTCTAGTTTCCTCAGAAAAGGTGTTTATTTCTATGTTACAGGGTGGGGATTCTTCATCAGGGGATTCCTCACTAAGGCAACTTTCTTGGTCTTTAGAGTCTGAACTAGAAAATTCAAACTCATTTCTGCCTGTTAGGAAGTCCTCAATCTGTTTATCACCTTCAAAGACCTGCCAATATTTTTCGTTGTCTGGAACTGCAGGTCTAAATTTGGTTTGAATAATGATCTGTGTGTCGGTTGGAGTCTTGGGATATGAACTAGCCAGGCAAGCCAATCCATTTGCGATAACATTTTGACCCCTAGGGACAAACACCAACTCATATTCCATAAATGTTTTCAATATATCCATGTCATCATTCCTGTATGCCATGAGCCTGGGGTGTTTTGCTGAATACTCACCGTTTACTTGTTTTATGACTAACTCTGAGTCTCCTCGTATAGCTATCCTATGGGCTCCCAATTGTTTCAACAGATTCAGGCCAAAGATAAGAGCTTCGTATTCTGCAATATTATTTGTACATTTGAAGTGCAAATTTACAGCATGGCTCTCAGCGTGGTCACTCTCTGTGTTACGTATTCACACCCCTGCCCCAACATCTTTCCTAGTACAAGACCCATCGAAATTCATCTCCCACAGGGATTCACCATTATGTTGCGTTGGGGAGTCTGTACTAGGCTGCGGGTTGTTTTGTTCTTCATGACACGCATGGGGTTCAGAGAGTTGGCTACCTTGCTGTTTACGTTCTGTTTCTGTTGCTAGTTCACTCAGAGTTTCATTTTCAATACCCTGCCCATGGTTTTCTTCATCGTATTCTTCTAGGGTAGCCATAATGCTGAAGTTCGTGGGCTCTGCGCCCTTGCTTGTATCTCTACATTCAGATTCTGGCTCTCCTAAAGATTGGTCGTTATAAATAATGAAAGAATCTAGGTCTGTGTGTATAGAGTATAATGGTGAATTTTCAGGTTTCTCGGGGCTACTGACTAGGAATTTCATTTGGGACTCTCTATACAGTCTTCTAAGTTGGCCAAATATAGGGATAGTGGCATATGAGCCATCCATCTGCATTTTTCCTTGCAGCCTGGCTCCCCATGATCTAGATAGCAGCATGCCATACTTGGGTGGCACATCTGCTACCACCACATCCATGACCATACATTTAGCTGGGATCTGGGTCAAGCTCACACATAAGTCTTTGATTAGGCGTAGGCATTTTACTCTGCTAGAGTCAAACGAATATAGATCTTTGTAAGGTCGGGTTATCTCTAGGCCAAGCTTTTCCATCACTACCTTAGGCATTAAATTGTGTGATGCTCCAGAATCATGCATGGCATTATGGAGTATTTGAGACTGATATTAAAAGGTGGAACTACCCCTTCCTGAAACTTTCCCTCAATCTTTGGACCAAAAACGAGGGTAGGTTGATCATCACTCAAATTCACAGTGTCATTGTTTTCTCCCAGATTCAACGCTTTCAAAATTTGGCCTTTATATACATCTTGAGTGGCCAGCTCAGATAATGGTACAAAGATTTTGATTTTTGCAATCTCACTCTCTAAATTGAAAGTGGACTGGGTCCTCGGAGTGCTTAACTCTGTTTTATTTGCTACTGCCTTAGTATCTAAATCAGTTTGTGATTTCTCATTATGTACAGGGTCAGGAATTGTTTTATCAGGAGCACTAACTACAGTGCTAGTGCTGCTGGTTGGTTGGCTTTGTTTTTCGGTGTCCTGGTTGTATTTTTCCTTGTTTTTCCCAGAACTTTCAGCTCCTAGTTTTCTATTTTCAGAGGTCGCTTTAGAAGATCTGTCAGGCCTTTTCTTGATGGTAACCTCAGGAGTCTCAATTTTGGAATTTTCTTGGTTCTTTTTGCTCCTAAGTTTATATTGTTCTCTGACCTGCATCATGGCATTTTCAAATCCTAATCTGTAATCTTCAGTTTCTAACCGTTCCTCATCCCAGTATGAAGGTGAGGGCTGATCTTCCCCTGAATCACAGTTAAGGACTGAGTCTTCAGTTTCGAACATGTTTATCACATTCCCTTCAGACTCTCCTATGATTCCCTCATCTTCATCTAAAAGGTTTTGGAAAGGGGGAATAACTTGCTGATCTGATTCCTTCTGTCTGTTGGGCGTGTTGTTGTTTCTTCTAAAGTTTTGATTCTGGTTTTGGTTCTGGTTCCTATTCTGATTGCTAACTGAGACAACCATTTTTTCCATCATTTTCTGTAGTCTTTCCACATTTTTAGATAATCTATCATAATTTGGGTCTGAAGTGGAAGCTACAGTGTCATCCCTGTATGTTACCCTCTTTTCAGATTTCAATCTTGCCCTCTTTTCCATCAAGTTTGCTTCTATAGTTATGGCTCCTTTCTGTATGTCTTCTAATGTGGTGTACTCTTTATCCCTCAGCTCATAGGCCATGTCGGCATCAAACCCATCAGGATATTTGGCCAGGGCCATACCTTGAGGAGGTTTCATGTGTGGAGGGAGAGAATTTTAAATGTTGTTGAATATGGTGGTGTAATCATGGATACTCTCTCCCACATTCCTTTTAAGGCTCATATATTCTGCTAGGAGCTGGCGAGGGTTTTCCCTAGTTTCCCATTTGTTTATGAAGGTCTGATATAATGCAGGGAGATCTCGGATACTTCCAGGAGGTAAGCTTTTAAACCATTTGTTTACATCACCCCCTAAGCTTTGGGCAAAGATTCTCATTTTGATTGTTTCATCATCAATTTCCATATAGTCAAAAGAATCCTCCATCTTATCTACATGTTGCTGAGCTGTGATGGACTCTTTAGCAGTGAAGTGTGGGATTTTTGACTGATAATCATTGGGTAAGGGTAACAAGGGTTGAGGTAAAACTAAAGGTGCATACCAAGCTGCCATGATAATGTTCTGATGGGGTACCGGGTTAACTTGAGAAACTGGTATATGGATAACAGGGATATTAGGACCAGCAGAAGTCTGCTGAGTAGATCTATGGTGGGAGAGCCCCAAGTTTTGAATGAAGTGGGTATCAGGTGGCTTAGATGGAGGGGTTCCTCTGTCCCTAGTGTGATGACCACTATGAGTTGGTGAACTGTGTAACTTAGGGTCTGGCTGGTCTAGATGATTGAATGACCTAGTTCTTGGTAGCCTATTAGGTAGGTCTAGGTCAGGGGGGAAATGTGATAGAGCTGCTAGTTCTTCTGGTGCGGAGTTAGCTCTATAAATATGACTGGAAATAGTTGATATTTTAGGCATAGGAGATCCCTTGAGGATACTCTCCGGATTGTCCACTATCTCAGGTGGGTCAGGGTCAGGGCAAGCTCTTGTATAGATGGTCCTTGAAGCCAGAATGGTATTTTCTGGACAAGCAGCTTAACCCTACTTGTTGCTTCTACTGTGGTTGATTGTTGTCTCAGAGGCTGGTCTCCCAGTGGAGTCTAATTGTGAAACCAGGTTAATCAGCAGGCCTACTGATCACCAGTGGAGTCTCTTCATTTAGGAACAAAGGAGTCGCCAGGTGGAGGGTTTTAGGGTATGTCTAAGGGGTAACACTATCGACCACAGTGCTCAGGCACAATCACCTTTTAGGAATCTCCTCAAAAAGCAAACTCCAACCAGAGATTGAATGGGAGGGCATTTACCAGATATGTCACCTCCGAAGAGGGTGAGATCTGAAGACTACCTGGCCCTTTCCAGGCTCTGTCTAAGAGTGTGGTGGATACTCGATAATGGAGTTCGGTTCAAGAAAGGAGTGACTTGCTGTCAACCTAACTAGAGTTCTAAGTTTCCGAGTCTTGGAAATGTATAAGGTGGAATTCACTCAGATTTTCCCCAGCAGAGTCGCCATTATGTTGGGGTTCCCATGTTTTGGCCAGGTTGACAAGACCAAAAGATGAGACAACATAGAACCACTTTCAGACCTTAGGATCTAGCCCTCCTAGGTCCAAAGAGGGAGCTCTCTATATGAGTCAAAGTGCGTATCCTTGAAGCTCTAAGTTATGATTTTAGGCTAGTTATAGGCTCAGGGTTGTTTTTTTTATTGTTTGTGTTTGGTTGTTGGGAATCGGGAAAGAAGGGTCCAATATAAGACAAGGATGAGCAAAGAGGGAATTAGGCAAAGGTAGATAACTCGGAGAACATCGAGGCCATTGGGAAATGGATTCAAAAGAGGATTTACTTGTGTTCAATGTGCAAGCTTTCAGTTGGGCTAGTCATCCAGAGCATTTGGATCTTAAAGATGATATTTGGAATGGGACATTAAGGGCTGAAAATGAAAGGAGGAGAACCATCCAATTCTGTCTATAGATCAGGTTAGAGGTCATTTAACTCCAGACCTGCTTGGACAAAATCAGAGGCAATACAAGGGATCTTAGAAAGGCTTAATTGAGATGGAAAGATCTTAGTGAGGCAAAGAAAGGGTTCTAGACCTCCCTGTGATCTCAACTCATCCAACTAAATCCTAGCAAGAACATATAAACATAGATTTCTTCAATTCATACATCAGAGAGCAGGCAATGACATCCACTACACTGGTTAAATCAATTGAAATCAATATTCAGATACACCTAAAAGCAGAAAACATAAAAGGCTGGGAGAGCAGCAACATAAGGTACCTATCAAGGGTAAATCTTATGACAAACTTCTGATGCGAGCCAGTAGAAATGGAATGAAATGAAATCAAACACAGAGATAGGAAAACATCACCAGCTGCTTTAAATCAGGATCCAAAGAAACATGCTTGTCATATTAAAAAAAACACCAATCAGGTACAACATTGCCCACATCTTGAACATTCAATATGAATACATCAAATCTCAACCTATCTTACAATATTACACAGAGAACTTGTCTCAAGCGGAAAATTCATGCATTTCTCTGATATCTCATCAACAACCTATACAATAAGTTCCTTCTATGTTTTATAGCAGAGGATGGACAAAAGATCGACTGAGGGGGTAGGTGAATACTAAACGTAACATTAAACACATGAATGCAGGGCAGAAACCCATTTTGTTTGACTGCTGAGTATTTAATTTCTGTCACCTCTTTATGCAGGAGTGATCTTCTTCTGGATACGATTTTGACATCTTTCGGCTATAGTACTCCTGATGCTTCGAACAAAAATACAATAAACTACTGAGAAGTCTGTCATATAAATGCTCTGGCGGTTTTAAACTGCTGTTAGGGTGGAAATTCCTTTAGGGACATTGTGCATAATAAAAGATGTATGGACGCCCTGTACTTGATGAAGAAAAACATTCTGCTGATGAATAGACCCTGATGTTACCTTTTACTTGTGCTCAGGATTCTTTGATCGATCCTCGGGGTCTTCAAACAGGTGCTTTGCCTCTTAAACTACTGATTTAAGGCTTAGGATCTTCATTAGCATGCGTTAATCTCTTTTGCCTCGTACTGAAACATTCTTTCGCTTCATCTCTGCTTTGTCAGGTTAGCTTAAGCTTTAATGGCTTCGGAAGGTTTTCCACAGGGCTTTAAACTCTGCTTCTTTAAATGATCGTCCTGTCTTCACCTTCCCGGGTCCTTGCTCATAAATTATGCCCCTGTAAATGATATTCCTTGATTTCACCATCGCTGTAACAGAGGCTGCACATTATGGCGGTCTTCTATCATTAACAACCCTGCAAAACATGAAAACAGTGAAGAAAACAATGGATGGGGTGGCGGATGATGTGGGTAATGAACATGCTTGTGCAGATGATGATATAGAGGGAGAAAATCGTAGAGAGATGGTGCAAGGATGCTCTGGTGGAGGGTGGCGGTCGGCAGAGCAAAAAAACGAATGAAAAACATTAAAGAACACGAAAATGAACCAATTATACGTAATGGAATGGGTGAAGGTATGGAGGGTACACGTGGGGATGACATGGCGAGACGAGAGACAGCGGAACAATCAACATTGGAGGAACAAAACTGGACCGTCAATCGTGATGGAGATCAATGGCGGAGAATGCGACGGACGGCGGGCCCAACATGGGTAAAGCAGTGCGCAGCTCGGGCGAAAGACGACTGTTGGATGAGGCGCTCGAGATCTCACGGTCAACAACGATTTTGCTCGGCATCCGTGGTCGAAAGATAACACATGGGGGATGGGCGGTTTTTTCATCTTACAGAAGACACGTGGCGCGTGATGAGTGGAATCGCTGGGCATTCGCGGAAAACCACCATCTGCGCAGAAGCGGTGCAGAAAAACCGGCGGATTTGGAACAGTGTGCGGCGGGGTCCACTGGGTGGAGAGGTTTTGAACCATTAGATCTTTGGGAGGATGGACGGCGATGGCCCAGCAGGGGGAAAATGAGCGTGGGAGATGTGGGCACTGGGGATTTAATTACCGCCGTCCGATCAATTGAAATTGATGGCTGAGGCTGAGCCTGATGGACATATGCGGAAGGCGCCTTTTGCTTTGGAGAATGGTTACAGCACTGGGTTACATGGAGGAAAAGGGCGTGGGTTAGCGGAGAAGGGGCTGAGGCCTATTATATGGTCAGAAGTGGGTTTTTTAACCCATTTTAATGCATTTTGGAGCCTCTGAGGGTTAACGATAGTGGAATAGAGGGGAAAATTGAAGAAACCAAGGATAATGGTGGGATTTAAGGGGGATTTTGGAGGGGTGTAGATGGTTAACAGGGGAAATAGAGAGAAACAAAGGTACCTCGTCAGAAGGGGGAAAAAGGGGAAAAAGTGACATTTTGCAGGGGTACAAGGGGGAAATGCAGGCCTCAGGGGGAGGAACCAGCAAGGGGGACTTGTATAAGGCAAAGCATAGAGAGACCTCAAGGATGATGTGTCTTCAGGGGAGATGCATTCCTTGAAGGTCTCCAAAATGACATAGCCCCCTAGCTTGGTTGTCAAGAATTTCATGGGGGGGCTAAGAAGTCTCACCTCCTCAGGGTCTAGTTCTTTCAGTACTTTGGTCTACCTTATACTTCTCTCTCTTTGACTTCCCCTTCAATATATAGTGATTGAGTTCTTACAACATACTTCGGTCATACGATTAGCTCCTAATGCTCGCACGCTAGGGGGCAATCTGCTACACCATTTTTTGGTCATCTAACCTATTGTTATTAGATGGACTCAAGTACACCATGTAAGACCAATTTTAACCTAAGTAAAATTGCATTCACTATGAAAAATAGCTTAGTAAACCACCTTTATTAAGTTGTTTATGGTCTAAACAGGAAACCCCATGAGGAAATATTAAATAAATCTACATTTGTTTGATTCTCCTCAAGGAATAATTAGTTAAACAACAATTTAATTAATATTCCTGGTTATATTTAACCCAAAATAGGGAAATTAATTAGATAAATCATTATTTATCTTATTATTTCCTAAGAATAATTATTTAAACCTTATTTAAATAATATTCTTTGTTAAATATGACTAAATCACCCTTAAATAATTAAATAAATCATTATTTATTTGATTATCACTCAACCACATCCTTAAAATGATAAATAAATCGTTTATTTATTTATTATTTACAAATAAAGGGGTTTGATCTAACTCAAATTCCTTTTCCCTCCAACAAATATAATAAAATATTCCATAAAAGTTGGATCTCGATTTGGTTAATAATATTTTAACTATGCACCAATATCTAGACCAAATCAATATTTTGTTATAAATATAAGGGTTTTCCCATTCATTTACCACCTTTTTTTGCCTAAATATCACTCTCGATCTATACTTTTGGTCTGACTATTGATCCACCATCATAGTCATATTTTTCTACCATTTTTGTCTGGGTTTTCTACACCATCAAGAGAGAGGAATTTTAGATCTGAAGTGCTGAAGACTTACAAGAACCGATCCCATTGAGGAGAACAGGGAACACCCTCTTGTGTTTTCCTCCGAGGTGCCGTTAATACAAAATTCATTCAACATATTCTTGTCTTGTCTATCGGATGCATGGAGTAAATCCTTTTTTTTCTACTGCTTAATGTCCTCTAATGCCTAGATCTAGATTTTTGTAGCATTTATCTTGATCACCTAACTATAAATCTAAGCATATTGGAAACCATCTTTGCTGTTAGGGTTGTTTGTTATGCGCAGCTGAAGTGGTATTTTTTCGTACGCTTGGAATTAAGATTCATACTAACAAACATCATGCTACTATGTGTGGGAGTCTTATTCCTATGATGAAGTACCTCCTGATCCTTCAATGTTGAAGGGTAGCCTCCTTGCACTTTGATTGTGTCATTCCTTTCTTCTGAAACATCTTGCAAATTATGGAAGAAACACATCCCATACTCTCCCAAGAGTTCCCAAAGCAACAAGAACTCTTGTTTCCTCCCCACACCATCATCATATAAACTATGGAGAAACAACATGATGGTTGACATGAAAGATATCACATCACCCCAATACACCGAAACTCCTTGCTACCATATGATGCAAGTACCATGCCAAGATCCATCCACCAACACACCCTTTGAAGAAGGATATGTCACATGCTGGCCAAACTCTTTCAAGAGTAGACAACGCAGCCATGCCTCTTTCTGCCCTATGTCATAGATATGAAGGTGGCTCACCAACCCCTTGCTCACCATCCACACCCATTCATCCAAGTGCGAGTTTCTCCTCCCATGGTCCACCTTGGCACTCCTCCAATGGAGAATAACATCCTCCCAAATCAGATTTTTATCTTTGAATTTCATGGGATGTTGAAATGAAACCTCTTGGAGATCCCCAAGTGAAGACAACTCATTAATGACCATGTTGAATCCATAGGGATCCAAGTATGCTGAAGGAAAAGGCTTCTCATTGAGCTGTGAAATGATCATCAAGAAATATCCATCACAAAAATGAAAGATAAGATGCCTCTCATCAATCATCTGCCCATCTAATATCACACAAGTAAAATGCTCATCAGAATGCTCCAATAATATTTGGGCCCCCAAATCATCACTGCTACTCAATGATAGTGTTGCTGATCTCCATAATGGTGTATTTTTTGTCTCATGCTTAATGTTGAACATATAGTTATGTATTGGATTTTTTAGGACAATGCTCATCCTATCATCCAGGAATCCACACTCCAACCCTAGGAGTTGTGTGCATCTCAATAATGAATAACCAGGATTAATTTTTATCCCCTCCTTGAAAAACTCAAGGTTGATCAATGTAGTGATTGTCTTCTACTCCAAATCAGCAATGTGCTTTGATCCTTGGTCATGCAATGGCATATTCCCACAACCCTCCATAAGATGTGCTGAAATAATAGAAAGTGGAAACATATTCATACATTGGTAAATCTTGGGAACATCTTGTACTGCTACAAGGGTTCCTTCCTCTGGTTTGATGACTTCCCCAACTACTGATGATGATGAATACTCCTCTATGGTTGCATCAACATTGGTATAAGTTTCCTCCTCCTCATGCATCTCCAGAATACTGCATGAGACTCTACATGTAAGGAGATCAAGACCACTTTGCAAATATGTAAGGGTTCTTTCTGCTAATGCAAGTGCTCTTGTAGAAAGTAGTGGTGAAGGCCTCTTTTGCTCTGCTTTCTTCTTGTCAAACTCCTTTATTAACCTTCGAGTAAAATCTGCATATGCAGTCACTCTTGCATGACTCAGATGGCTGAACCACTAAATTTTTGCTTCACCCTCAAGGTGCAGCACTGTAATCTCAACAACTTCTCTCTCTACTATTGTATGTAGCAGGAAAAATTCATCTAACTTCATTCCCCAAGGTCTTGTTGTACATGTGGATGACCCATAAAATGTAGGAAATAGAAATCTATTGCTGCAAGGTCTTATTTCTTCGTTGAGCTCAATGAATTGTGGGAGAGTTAGATTCTCCTTGAAAGCTCTAGGTTGAAACTTATATTCTGAAAGATACTCACGTAGAATCTCATGATCTAAGTGTCTTACATCTCCATGCATTTTTTCTTCTTCTTGAAAAGGAAATGTCATGGTATATTTCTTTGGAGCTCTATGCAACACCAAATTTTTCTTCTGCTGATAGGAAGTATATGGAACTTCCTCTTCTTGAAACCCTTTAGAGGTCTCATTGCATCTCTCCTTTTTCATCTCCTTGACCTCCTCAAAGAGGTTATTCATAGATATTAAAAGTGATGAGACAAAGCTCATTCCTCCCATCATTTTAGGTCTCATTTTATTCTCTTCTTCTTCTTATAGCATATTGGCTAAGATCCACAGGCTGAGCCAAGATTATGCTCTGATACCACTGTAATATTCCCAAATGGGGAAGCATCAATATATGAACACAATAATGGAAAGATCAGTGAATAAATCAATACACCATTACATGAGTGTTATGTATGTTTTATTAATTATTAGTTAGATATAGTTAAATGTTATGTATATTTTATTATTTATTAGTTAGATATAGTTATATTAGGTTTATTAATGTGGAAGGGCATGATCAATGATCATGCCTCTTCGCCAAGGGACACCATAAGGCTATATTTAAAGCCTTGGTGATCCTCACTTGTAATCATTTCATCTTTTATCAATATTAATATATACTTATAAAGTTTACTAGAGTTTTTACACTCCATTGGTATCAGAGCCATCACTCTTCGAGATCTGTGTGATCACCCAAAATTAAGGAATTATAGGAAAATTCTAGAAATGCAGATTTTTTTTTAAAACCAAGTGCTTTGGGCAGCAACATTTGTTTTAAAAATGAAGAAGCAAGAAATATATATATATATATATATATATATATATATATATATGTATATATATATATATATATATATATATATATAAATTAAAAGAGAGAAGGAAAGTCAACATAAAGGGGGAAATAAATTAAAAATAAAAAAGAGATATATAAGGAAGTACATATACGTATACCAAAAAAAATTAAAATAAAAAAGGAAAAACAATAAAGAAGAGTAATTTCTCGTGGTTTTGGAAGCCCATGGTAATTTCCCATGGTATTAAAACCCATTCCCCCTTTTCAAAACAACGTGAATTTTCAAAATTAACAAATTTAAGTGAAGAAAATTGTCAAAAAAATACAGCTTTGAGGACAAAGATTTTAAGGGAAAGGAGATAAGCCCTAATTACAAGGAGTATGAGGAGTATGTCTTCATCAATGACGATGGTCGATCAGATAAAAAGGCAAATATGGCTAAAACGTATGGAGGCTGAGGACAATCAGGACAAACTGATGCAGAAATTTAATGCTATTATGGACAAGTTAAATCTAATGCAAAAACCAATAGTCCAAAATGTTGAACATAATCAACTGAACAATGTAGCTAATTCAGATCATAATCATGAATATGACATGTTTGAAAAAGAGCAATTGAATGTGGTTAAATTGGAAATCATATCGCATGAAAGCTATAGTGTTGAAATACCTAGAAGCAGAGACTTTGAGATCAACCATGAAAATTATAGAGTTGAGAAACCAAGAGAAGAAAATGCAACTCAATCCACTAATAAATATAGTAATGTAGAAATAAAAGTTATTAAGAACTTTTATATAAATGAAAATCCAATGGTAGAAAAAGAAACAATGTCAGTGAAGGAGCCACATAAAGAATTTAACGTGACTGCTATCACAGATACAACAATAGACATAGTTATTGAAAATGAAAGAAACCATGAAAATACAGATGCTTATAAACAACAAAATGTTTCATCCCCAGAATTGAAAGAAAAATGTGAAGGGACAAACACAGCCAAAGCCACTTATACAGCGCTAGAAGCTGTTGAGGCCTTCGGTGATGAAGCACATATGGTTGTTAAGATGGAAGCATTTTATGATGAGAAGAAGTTGCATCGAATGATAATTGTTGGTAAATTACCTCTAAATCTAGAAAGGAATGATGAAAAATCATTAGAAGAACAAGGCATAGTTCGGAAACATGAAAAATTCTTCCAAGACCTGCCAATAAAAATACCTCCTAATAAGGAACATGAACATCCAATGGAAGTCAAGAAAGGACCTGACCCTGTCAATATCAAATCTTGTCGCGATCCACATCACCAAAAGATTGAACTCGAGAAGATTCTCCACGATATTTTTAAAATGTGGGAAGCAAGATCTCGCCACTCGAGAAACCCAAGCATTCATCAACGTTGTCCATCCATTACGTATGCTTTGAGGACAAAGCATCTTTAAGAGAGGGGCAATGTTATGTATATTTTATTAATTATTAGTTAGATATAGTTAAATGTTATGTATATTTTATTAGTTATTAGTTAGATATAGTTATCTTAGGTTTATTAATGTTGAATGGCATGATCAATGATCATGCCTCTTCACCAAGGGACACCATAAGGCTATATTTAAAGCCTTGATGATTCTCACTTGTAATCATCTCATCTTTTATCAATATTAATATATACTTATAAATTTTACCAGATTTTTTACACTCCAATGATAAAAATGTACAACCATCTTATTATATATATCAGCAAATATTTATCACAATATCATGAGGATCAAGTTACTCAAGCAATGGGAAACAAGCCTCCAATAGGAAAATATGCTAATACATGAGAAATACTGCTATAAAAATGCCATGACCCATGACAACGTAGTTTTACGGAATAAAATGCTGCATAAAGATTTATCAATGTGGATCTACTATTATATAGCTCAAATAATGCTAGTAGTTAAGATCTAGCCTCCTAGGCACATTTCCAAGAGAACCTCGGAAGGGTTTCTGGAAATACCCAAAAGTACAAAATGCGGGAATGCAGCCCTAGGGCTAAATTGGAGCTGCAAGCTAAATACTGGAAGGAGGTGGCTAAAATAATAGAGAAATCAGTATATCTCCTCCAACAAATTCTCCAAGTGAAAGACTGATCCTATCATTGATGATCTCACCCTCCAAATCAAGCACTGAAACCTCCACTGCAAATTATTACTGAAATAACGCAGTCAAAGATGGAATCTGCACTGTAGATGATGGGAATAGGTTGGCCTGGTGCCAAGATTTGAGATAAAGCTGATGAACCTCTCTTTTTTATCTCCCAAAGAGAAGAATGCTTCCTCCTCTGAAAAAAAATCTCAGAAAGTGGGTTTCTCAACCCTCCACTACAACACCATGGAACACAACACAATACTCTATAGAAAATACATTTTAGCTGAAGACTGAAGCTTGGCCAGGATGACGAATCTATGGAAATGATGGCACAATAATCTTCCAAGAGGCTACCTCAAGGGAAGAGATGGTATCCCCGCTCGGGAACACCCTGTGCTAAACAACACTGCAAGCTCAACTAAAGAGTTGAAGAATGCAATAAGTCATGTAGACCACAAAATCAATAATCTATAACATAACCCCTCTATGGCAGCCTTTCCCTCCTTATAAAAAATGTGAGCCTTCTCACATTGGGCCCCACTCATTAGGGTTTCCACCATCATGGAGTCTTCCTCCCATTCACACTGCACTGTCTCTTAATGATGATCCACTCCCTTCATACCAACATTGTTGACTTGGTCAAACTTGACCTTGTCCACATGCATTAGCCCCTGTTCACACATGAGGGTTCTTTATCTAGCTGTGAATATGATCCTTTTTCAAACTAAGAGGGATTTTATTCCTAATAAAGAGATTTATGGGCCTCCCAACCAATTTATTAATCTAATTAAATGACAAAAGAAAAATTAATATTCCAATTAGTTGTATGCTAATTTAGGAATATCACAGTCCTCCCCTCCCAATTTTTTCTTGTCCTCAAGAAACTGCAAGGATAGAACTGAAGAGCCTCCTGTCCTCCTCCTGTAGCATCCTCATATGATAAACTCCTCCAGGGAACAAGATGTTGTCTCATCAATACGTCTCCAAGTTTCTCCTCCCAAGTCTATAAGTATACCTTTGGTGAAAAATCCAAATGGTTCTCATCATCAACAAGTGGGATACCCATGGAAGCAACTATGTATGGTCTAGAGGCCTTCTTGAGGCATGTAATATGAAATATATTGGGAAGTATCATTCCCATGTGAATCTCCCATCCCCAAGCTATCATCCATACAAAATGAGCCACCTTCTAAAACTGTAACTCGTGAAAAATCTCCTCCACCTTTGGCTCTTGCAATGTAGGTGGGCTGCATAACTGAACACGGTAGAAAAAATGGCCTACCCCACGCTGTCTCTCTCTCCATTTATGGAAATTGTAGAGTTGCTACTGATATTGGGCTTCAATATTGTTGCCCTTGAGATACAAAAGTACAACTGGATCTCCAAAGACCCCTCCTCTCATTTCATGAGCCGAGACCATACCATACAAATTTAATGGTACATCACCACTATGTGGTATCCAAATCAGGGGTGCATACTCCTTGTTGAGGTATAAAAGGTGTCTTTTTAACTCCTGTTTATCCTACATTAATTATCAATCCAGGTACGATTTTTTATTTCAAGAGTGTACTCAGTATGAGGCTGCAATTCAATCTAAGAGTAATGTTTTCCAATATGTAGTACAGTGATATAAATACAAGAGTAAATGGATTTTTGGAAATGAAATCTAACTACAATAACATGAAACTAAATGCTTTGAAATCCAATCATGCACTCAGCAAACATCAGTCGAGGATGCAGTGGTAATAACTCTTTCCTTTGGCAACTTACGTAAATGAAATCAAATAAGAACAAGACAATCAATCTGAGAACGTAGGTAGAAATAACCAATAACCTTTACAGTTGATGATATTACACTCCACACTAAAGCAATTAAATGGAAACTGAACTAAATCACTAATGCTACTAATGAAAGTAAACTAGGCAAGATCTCAAAAGAAAAACCAAACTCTTTGAAAATATGAAATAAACTGTAAATTAACTGAAATGAATAGAAAATCTATTTTACTGGAATTGAACAGCAATAGAAATGAACAAAAAAATCTATCTAATGGAATTAAACAAAAAATTCTATTGAACAACAATCTGAAATGAATAGAAATCATAACGGAACAACAAATGGAATGGAACGACAACTGGAATGGAACAACAAATGCTGAACATAAAAGCTATGTTAGGGCATAAAAAGATAAGCTATACAAGGATCAAGATTCTTGTTAAATTTGAAAGGAACGACAACACAATTCAACAATGCAACACACCAAGATTATAAAGAAATAAAACAGTAAA
The DNA here is from genome assembly GCA_034641835.2 of Pinus albicaulis. Classification (NCBI taxonomy): domain Eukaryota; kingdom Viridiplantae; phylum Streptophyta; class Pinopsida; order Pinales; family Pinaceae; genus Pinus; species Pinus albicaulis. Next base: position 1,045,045,210 of record CM076583.1, on the reverse strand, counting down.
CTATTAAACTTGTAACTGTAATGAAAATAAATCCAAACCATCACACAACTATAATTGAAATGTAATGATACAAAAGAGCAAGTGGATCCACCAGGGTCGGGCCCTTAGTCGCTAGGGAAACACCGTTGAGCTACTCCAGAGTCAAGTGATGGAACTACAACTAAATGATATATTAATCATGCATAACAGCATTTACAAATAGTCGCTCTTTGCTTGAATCACAAGAGTCAATGAAATTATAGAATTACAAAGGAAGTTTCAATGATAATCGTCCCCCCATTTGATTTCTACAGGGGTTTCCTTTTATAACAACTCGGCGGAAAATACAAGAAACAAGGCTAAACTTTGAACAGCGATCCCTCAGGATCGAAAGATCTGAGGGATTCGCTCTATTTTCCTCTTTTAGCTAATGCCTCGTCTTCTTGTGCTGTAACCGTGTTGTTCCTTGCCTTTCTTTAACTGTGCGTTCTGATTTCATCCTTCTTGTCTGGATACAACCCTTTGCTGGAGGAACAATGGTTACTCCTGCTTTAGCTTTTCCTTTCGAATGATGGTTTACCATTTCATTCGTTTCCTGTTTAGAATAAAAGACAATCTTTAGCAAATTTCACAATAAACATTAATATATGTAATTCTATCATAATCCTTCAATATATCATCTTTCTAGAATAAAAAGAGTTATGTTTAAAGGAAAAAGATAAAGAAATACATGGTGAATTCATACCTTTTCCAATTCTCAACACACCCCCCTGCTTAAACTTTTTCATGTCCTCATGAAAACCATAGTTTACATGTAAAGAAGTTAGAGAATAGGGTGGAGAGGGTTTTTGATTAAGAGGTCTAAAACCATGATTTGCAGCTAAAGATTCAAAGATATGCCCTTTCTGTCCTTCAGGTAGTTCATATTTGGCCTTATAGTCTCCTGCAGGATACCAGATAATAGGGCTGCGATATCTACAACCTAACCAATACGGGCCTTCCCTCAAGATGAGGTTACTATAGATAACCAGGTGGTTGGAAGCTAGCTCAAAATTTTTGTAATTGAATGGCTCTTTGTCTCGAATATTCCAATTGGAAATCTTCCATCGGAGTTGAGCTGCTACTATGGCCTAGTCTCTGATGGATAGAAAATATTCTACCCCATCCGGGATAATTTCTTTGTGTATGGGTCCCATTGTTTGGATCACACCCTCCTTTGTCATTAAGCTTTTCTGCCTATCCCACAGTTGTAATGGGTGTTTCGGTTCACCCATAACCCAAATATCTAACCCATTTTCTTGGCTCTGAAAAGTGTTATAGGCCTTGAGCCATTTTAACTGGTTAACAGCAAATGAAATGAATGCTTGAAGTTGGATATCGCCCACAAAAGTGCTTGGATTTATCTCCATTTCCCCAGCTAATATAAAATTGTGCAAATAAAATTCATAGAGTAGACGTTGGAATTTTACTCCATAGAGTTTGTAGGAGCTTATAAAATCACCTACAGTTTCTAATTCTATAGGTTTTCTTGCCTTAATAGCCTTAATTTTTAACTGCAAATATCTTTCTAATAAAAACAAAGCATATTTTTTGGCAGGGCACCTACATGCTAGGACATCTGTGTATAAAGAACAGAGAGTATCCATCTGATTCCTGACCGTTTTTAATCTATTCCTTACCTTTTCAACTTTCTCTTCTGCCTTTTGACATCTATCAAAAGCTTCTACCTCTGATGCATTGATGTCCTTTAATTGCTGATGTAACTGTTGGTATTTATTTTTGGGAACAGTCTCTTCTTCGAGCTTTTCTCTGGCCCTCTGAGCCTGTGCGAGATCCTCTTGGAGTTTTTCTATACCAGGGTCTTTTATCAAAACGTTTTTGGGTTGAAAATCTACCTGGGTGTCCTTATTACAATGTCGAGTGCCTACAGTTTGTGTCTCTTTGTTGGCCATACTGCTAGAGGACAGTGCCTCGGTCTAAACACCTTTTTCACGGACCTGTACATTTTCAGTTTGGGAAGCTACATTCATAGCAACTGCCCGCTGTTCCTTATTATCCTGAATGAATATGGGCTCGGTTAGAGTCTCCATGGCCCTTGTATTATGGGGTTCCATTTGGATGGTTGCATTCTTATTTTTCAGGGTTCTTTTAGAGACTTTCCCCTGTTTTAGCACCCTAATCCTCTGCCTGAGTTGTTTTACTAGCTTTTGGAGCTTTTTCTGTTCCCTCTACAGCTTCTCAAGTTCGTTTGTCTTCTTCTTCTTCTTGGAAGGAACAATTGTTCCTTTTTCTGTACTTGGTTGCTCGGCTAGGGTTTTCTCTCCAGTGGTCGTGCCTTCGCCCAGGCTTGCTTCTATGTTTTCTGTTTGGGACACTTCTTTAGCGTTCCCATGCTCCTCACTACATTCCTCAGGGGAAATAACCCTAGTTGGTTCTGCTGTTCCCTAAGGGTTTTCTTCATCAGGCATTTCCTCCGTCGTATCCTTGTCGGTAACATCGTGTTCCTGTAATTGGTCTATCATAATTGTGAGGTTAAGAGGACTGCGAGGTTGTATATATTCACTCATATTGGAAAACATTTGTGTCAGTTGGTCCTCCTGCAATGGACTCTATGGTGGGCTTGCAATGGAGGTTTTGGGAAGTTCTGCTTCCTCTCCTTCATCTTCACTGGTGTGATTACTTTCTTCCTCTTCACCGCTGTGGTGAGTTCTTTCTTCTTCGCCAGTATGGTGACTTCCTTCTTCTCCACTGGTGTGGTGAATTTCTTCTTCTTCCTGATTTCCTTCTTCTCCACTAGTGTGGTGACTGTTGTGACTGCGTAGTTTGCAAGATTGGAAAATACAAATGCTGCAGAGCCTACATCAAAACCACTTTGGAATCAAAGGACCTAGCCATCCCAGATTCAGAGAGGGATATCTCTTTGTAGAAGTTCAAAGACATGATATTTAAGGTTTTTGGATATGATATTAGGCTAGTTATGAAGAACAAGGGTTTTTGTTTGTTTTGGTTGGGCAAGGATAAGATGAAGATGAAGGAAGTCTTTATGAAGGGTGAAGTTGTAAGTAGGTGAAGGAATGATTCACTTGATAAGATAATCTAGGAGCAGTATTAATCCATTGGGCTATGGACTCATAATAGGGTTTAATTGAAATAGCAAGGCTCAAGAGTGTTCCATGAGGAAAATCATCTATGTCAAAGGATCTCTTTAAGTTGATTTTATGGAATGAAACATTAAGAGTGGAGTGAGGAAAATCAAACAAATGAAGGAACAAAGAACAACTTAAGATCAGGTAAACACTTTTAACTTAGCCCGCTTTCAGCATATTTAAAGAGAAAAAATTCATGATAACACAAAAATTAGTCTAAGATCAGGTAAGTACTTCAAAACTAGCGTGGTTTCAGCATACTCTTAAGGGAACTTTTCAAAGCAACTGTTGGAGAAGAAACCAGAGGACAGGGCTAACCATAAAATTCCTTAGCTTAATATTTAATTAGAAAAATTATCAAGGACATTCAAAGACAATATCTCAAGTCGTACTCAGGAAATATGGAATTACCAACACTTCACTGGTTATAATCTATTGACTTACCTTTAAATCAATAATTAGCAGAAAACATGAAGGGTAAAGATTTTCAGTGAGATTTAGGGTACTTCAGAAGTAAATCCTAATCTATATTTTTTTTTCTTTATCATAGAAAAGTGGAAAGAATGGAAGCAAAAGAAACTAACAATTTACAGTGAGGAACACATCACCATTGACATAGACCAGGATCCCATAAATCAGCTATTTGTATTTGAAGTTTAAACCAATTACAATCTTCAAGTGCAGTGGGTCCCTACAGCTTCAAACTTCTCATCTTAGCTTATGTGTCTTTAGTTAAAAACATAGCTACAACAACTTCACAAGCTTATTTACACGCAATAGATATCCAGAGACCAACCCCTATATTGTCTTCTACAGCAGTATTTATAGAAGAATGAGGAGGTGGAGTGTAAGAAGGTATCATTGGTTCAATTAATACAGAGTAATGGTTCTCGGCCTTTGGGAGGCTCAAATGGAGAAGAGAAGATATGTATTAACTCTTATTAATTGATTTTTCATTAAATTTCATCAACCTTAGTTACTATTATTGACTTTGGGGGCTTTGTTTAAGCTGATCATAAATTCTGAGCTGTTTTTGGAAAAATATCTGCGCCAATGCATTCACTGTGTATCCTTTTGCAAAAATAAGTCTGCTGGTGGTAGTTGAGGAGTTATGGTCTTGATGATGTGGCATTCGGAGGCTCCTTTGTTGATCTGTCTTCTTCTGTGGCCTTTAAACACTGATTTACTTTAATATTGAGTTTATGACTGATCAGGTTCTCTGTTTAGCATTTAAGCCCTTTAGATCACTTTCAAATTTTGATGACTATGCCTATCTGCTTTATCTGTGTTTTAACACCTTTAATCCTTTGATTGTGCTCTGATCCTTTAATTTATTGATGCTCACTATGTTTCTGTTTGCTGGCAGGTGCATGGGTGTGTCGAGGGTTTCATGGTATAACAAATGCTCATGAGGCACGAGTCAAATCATGATTTTGAACCCTATGCATTCCCTTTTCTTCGTGAATATTGGCCTAAGGATCTCCATCCTTGGCCCTCGCTCACCTTATCATGATTATGGGATGGCTTCTCAGATCATCCTCCATGAAACCTGCAACATGAAACAAACATTTAGATAAACCCTACGTTTTAGAGGTTAGACTGCTTGTTAGAGGCTGGGCGGAGCGGAGGAGCGATGCAGAGGAGGGGTGATTATGCTGGTGGAGGAGTCTTATGGAGAAAATGGGTGAAATTGCAGTTTAAACTGTATTTGCGCAATTTGGACAAAAAGTGGTTTTCGCAATAACACGAGTGGTTATCGCATGATGAAAAGGTAGTTAGTGGTTTTACCAGAAAGCAATGTGATTCCATACATTAGTCGACACCTGTCTTTTTTGATACCGCCGGTTTCGCAAAATTTTGAAGCGTTAAACCTTGAGCACAAAAAAGTTTCAATACGGAATATATGCCATCGGATGAGGGAGAGGAGATCTGATGGTGTGGGTGGAATGTGATGAATAAGTTGCACGACGAGAGAGATAATGGAATACAGGTGGCAACACGCGATTGGACAGGTGCTGCATGTGGTGGAAGGTAAGCCCTGTTAAATTCAGGTTATCGAGTTTAATGCGGACCGTTAGATCATATAGATCTACAGATAAGATTTTTTCGGGGAAACGTTATCGGGGGTCGTGAAGGACGGGGGCACTTGCTCATGGAAGGGCCGTCGGATCTAGGTGAACGGACAGCAGAGATAAAAAGCAAGGGGTAGATGATGGATGAAAGGATGGACGGGAGAAATCCCGATGACCGTTAGATAATATAGATCAACGGTTAGGATTTGTTTGAAACCATAATGTCGGGGGTGGAAACATAAGGGAGAAAAAGGACTTAGGAAGGAAAAAAGGAAGAAGATAGCTTTTAGAGCCTAGTTATGGGGCTGGGTTGCATGGTGAAGAGAGGGGTTGTGCTTAAGCTCTCGGGGGCTTAATAACCCAAATGTTAAAGGACCGTTTTTAGGCTTTTTAAGAGAGATTTTTAAGCCAAACATGGGTTCCGATAAACTAGAAAGGAGGATTTTGATACTTCCGGAGGTCAAGTGGAGGGAAAGAAGGTGTTATAAAGGAAAAATAAATAATATGAGGGGGAAACTGAGGGTAAAAATGGAGGAGAAGAAGATGAAAATAGGCCATAAAAGACAGTTTTCTTTATAAACAACAAGGTCCTTGAGGGTTTCATAGTGAAACAACAGTGAAGATTAACCTCAAGGATAAATAACATCATAAGACTTCAAGAATGAGCAGTTTTTCATGAAAACAATCTCTTGAATGTTTGAGACTTATTTTAGCCATCATTTGCTTAGTCAAAAATTTACTGATGGCTAACAGTGGTTCCACAAGGGGATGGCAGCTCCTTGGAGGTGTCAAGAATCTTCACAATTTTATCTCTGGGATGTAGACCTGTGCCTTTATCCATAAAAAATTATCTTTTGATCATGCAATTTCAAAAGATCATAAGTATTTTATAATCAAACAAAGTTATTTCCCAAACAACTACTTACACAGCCTAATTCCTATCATTTTTTCTCCAAAAGGTGCATTTGGACTTGCAGACCTTGAACATCAACATTTTATTCCTTTTGAAAACAGGAAAAACTAATCTATGTATAGCCTTATTTCTTCCATGAGTTCAGATTAGACTGTTAAACTCATAAATTCTCTACCTAAACTACTATCTGCCAGGATTAAATTGTCTGGAAAATTTTATTCTCTATCTTCTCAAACAGAAATTTAAACACAACCAAACTAGGATTAGGTTGTCTGATTCGCTGTGGGTCCATGGCATAAAAACAAGCTACACACAGACTTTATTTTTATAAATTTAAATCAAAATGGTGAAGGCTTAAGATCTGAAAATATAAAACATCCTTCATTCTTTTTGCAGCTCTGATTTTGATATTTTTTGAGCTGATCTTCTCTTTTCTCTTAGTCTAGGTTTTGACCATATTAGAACCAATCTTTCATTAATCTTACAGGTTCAGATTTTCATATTTTTTTGAACCATTGTTTTCTACCCTAATTTAATCTACTGATAAGCCGAGATTGAATAGTTTGACAAATATTCTTCACTAACCTATCAGTAGAAAAATTGAAAGCTATCTTAGTCATGATTAGGCTGTATGACCAAAATAGTAGTATTGTTTTGGTAGTGGCATTTGAGCTTGCACACTTTCAAATTTTCTTTTCTCTTTTTTGGTATGGGGATGTACCTTTCTTCTTTTATTTTTGCCCTCTTTTTCTTTTTCTTTTGTTTTTGTCTTTTGTCTTTCTTCAAATTTGAAAAATAGTGTTATATATAATGGATAAAAGTCTTGAAAATAAAATATCAGTCAGCAAAAATAATGTTTGAGGACCCTGCCATTAACATGACCTCCAAAGTATGCAGCTCCATTCAATTCTTGCAGAAAAAATGCATTGTTTCCAATAGCAGATTGAAAGAGATAGGGGCCTTGCCATAAGTTATAAAATTTTCCATGATTGCCCTTATCTTCTCTTCTTGAATCCCATTTCAAAACTTTATCACCAATTTTGAAATCACTTTCCTTGGCTCCTTTATCAAACAACTTCTTGATGTTTTCTTGTAATTGTTGTGCTCTGATGTATACTTCCTCCTTGGTTTGTTGTAGATGTATTGTCTGATTTATTCTTCTTGTGACATCATCATCTTCATACTGTACTTCCTGAATCATCTTCATGACTGGAACTCCTAAACTGGTTGGAAAAATTGCATCAGTTCCATAAACTAGTTGGTAGGGAGACATTCTAATGGATTTTTCAATGGTTAGTCTGTCTGCCCATAAAGAATGTACTAGTTTATTGTGCCATGATTTCTTGTTATCTTCCAGCAAATTCTTGATAATGTTTACCAGAATTTTATTTGAGGACTCTGCCAAACCATTACCTTGAGGGTAATAAGCTGTGGAATGACCCAATATAATCTGATACTTATGACAGAATTCTACCATCTTCTTGGAACTAAATGCAGTAGCATTATCAGTGATGATCTTTCTAGGACAGCCAAATCTGGAAAGTATATGGTTTTCAAGGAATTAAATGATGACTGAGTCTGTGGCATTCCTATAGGGGATGGCTTCTATCCACTTGGTAAAATAGTATGTTGCTGTGAGGATCCAACTATGTTGGGTAGATGAGGGAGGATGGATTTCCTCAATGAAGTCTAGACCCCACTATTGAAAATGAGCTTCAACAGTGATTGGTTGCAGAGGTAAGGGAAGAATTTTTCTTTTGCCTTCAAAGATTTGACATTTGTGACAGGAAATAATCATTTTATGGACATCTTGAAAGAGGGTGGGACAATAATAACCAGCTCTAAGGATTTTGTTGGTAGTTGATTTCCAATAGAGGTGGCCCCCACATTCTTGTTCATGAAACTCATGCTTGATCTTATCTGCATCATTCTCAGGAAAACATTTAAGCAATAACCCAATAGCATTTTTCTAATATAAAAATTTATTCAGAATGCAGTAATTTATAGCTTTTAACTTTAAAAATATTGCCTTTGTCTTAGATAAACTAGGAGGAACATTAAGATTAAGAAAAACATACAAAATGCCAGCATACCAAGATGAATTCAGAAAATGATCTTCAATAATTGGAGTTAAAAACTCCTCCTGCTCATCTAATGCATTAAACATATTTATATCAAGAGCTTGGAATTTAGATTCAACCATCAGTTTCACTAGTCCTTGACCCTTTATGAGTTTAGTGCACTTGATTTGTAAGTCATACTCTAAAATTACAAGAATCCACTTTCCTCTTTTTCCATCTGGATCTTGGGTCAGTATGTCTTTCACCACTGAATGAGGCACAAATGCTATGATGTGGGAATGAAAAATGTAGACTTTGAAGTCCTTTAAGGCTTTGACTAAGGAAAAGGCTTGTTTTTCCATTATGTTGTACTTCATAGGTGCATCTCTTAATTATTTGATGAAAAATGCAATGGGCTGCTCTTGTCTATTCAAATTTTTCTGTAATAGGACAACAAGTACTGTGTGTTCTGATGCAAATGAAAATATGAAGAAATATTTGGAAAAATCGGGACTGATAAGAACTGGTGTTTTAGTGAGTGCTTGTTTTACTAGTTCAAATGACCTCTTTGCTTCTAAGGTCCATTTAAATCCTTCTTCTTTTTTAAGCATGTTTGTTATGTTTCTAAGGAGTTCAGCTAGATTGGGTATGAATATTCTAAAGAAATTTATCTTTCCAATAAAGGATTGAAGTTCCTTGATGTTTTTGGGATGGATGATTTGCAATATGCCATCAATCCCTTTTGGGTGTATCCTTATTCCTTCTTCTGATATGATATTCCCAAGGATTTTTCCTTCTTGGAGACCAAACAATGTTTTCTTTGGGTTTAAGGACAGTCCAAATTTTCTGCACTTCTCAAAGAATTTTCTCAAATGTAAGAGGTGTTCTTCATCCATTTTAGAATAAACAGTTATATCATCAAGGTAAATTATAATGAAGTAACCTATTTCTTCTGAAAATTAAATATCCATGGCTCTCTAAAATGTGACACCAACATTCATTAAACCAAAAGGAATTTTCAAATACATGAAAGTACCCCAGGGTGTAGTAAAGGATGTTTTAAGTTGATCATCAGGATGTACCAAAATTTGATTGTAACCTGAGAAGCCATCTAGCAAAGAAATTCTTTTGGAACCAACTACCTGTTGTAAAATATGATCCATTTTGGGCAAAGGATAGTTTTCCTTCAATGAGGCTTTGTTTAAGTTTCTAAAATCAATGCAAAGCCTTATCTCTCCTGTTTTCTTCCTTACTAAAACAAGATTAGACACCCACTCTGAGTATCTAATAGGGAAAATAATTCTAGCCTCATAAATTTTTCTGATTTCTTTTTCTACCAGAGGTAATTGAATGGGGTTGATTCTGCACAATTTTTGTTTAAAAGGTTTCTAATTTTCTTTGAGGGGTATCTTATGCTGAATTATTTCCGTATCATATGACTTTAGATCTTCATAGCTCCATGAAAACACATCAAAAAATTCCTTAAAGAGCTCAATGTATTTCAGTTTAATGTGAGCAGGAAGTGTTTTAGATATTTTGATTAGTTTGGGATTTTCCTCACTGCCTATATTGCATTCTTCTACTTCAGATTCTATGGGTTCTAGTTTTGGCCTTTTGGCCACATCATTCAAGTCAAATAGCTCTTCTAAGGGGACCAATCCTTTTGGAAAGCTTTGTTCTTTAGATTGCAGCACTTCTAAGTCTTCATTTTATAAATTGGTGCTCTTCCCTATTTTATGGTTGGGTTCACTGGTTAACAGATTTATTTCAGCAATCTCGAGAGACTTTTCTTCTTCAAAAAGTGGGTTTTCTTCAATAGGACAGTCTTCATCATAATCTGAATCTGAGTTTGATATTTAAAATTCATTTTTGGACTATAAGAAGTCTTCTATTTGTTTATCTCCCTCAAAAACTTGCCAGTATCTTTCATTGTCTGGGACAACTAGTCTAAATTTGACTTGGGTGGTGCATTGCTTGGTTTCGTAAGGTGTAAGACAAGTTCTAGCAGCAAATGCTAAACCATTGGCAAGGACATTTTGGTTTCTTGGGACAAAGATAAGTTGGAATTCATAAAAATTCTTTAACAAGTCCATGTCATCATTTCTATAGGCTCTAAGTATGGGATGTTTAGCAGTATATTCCCCATTTACTTGCCTAATAATCAATTCATAATCCCCATGAAATTTTATCCTTTTGGCCCCTAATTGTTTCAATAGATGCAGGCTTAAAAGGAGAGCTTCATACTTAGCTATTTTTTTGGTACATTGAAAGTTCAATCTAAAGGAATGACCCTCAGCATGATTATTTTCAGGGTTGTGTATCCATATGCCTGCTCCTGCATCATTCTTAGTGCAAGACCCATCAAAAATCATGTTCCAAAGAGGACTATTTTCAGATTCAAGATTTGTTGCACTACTATCCTCTTTGTCTTCTTTATCATTCTGTTCTATACAAGCATTTGCACTATATTTTTCTGACATTTGTTCCTCAGGTTTTCCAATGTTTTAAGGTTTTACTTCTTGACTTTCAAGATCTGTATTATTTATATGACTGTTTTGGACCTCAAGAACTTTAATATGTTTGCTGTGAATTTCCAGATAGGTAGTTTGTTTTTTAATTTCCTCTCTATTCTCATTTTCATCCATGACTTCAACTATGTTTGAATGTGAAGTGATTACAACATTTGATGTTTTTTCACTGATTAGTTCTTTCTCTTTTGGAATATCATCATTAAAAAGAATAAAAGAGTCAAGGTCAGTGTATATGGAGTAAAGAGGGGAATTCTCTAGTCTATCTTGGTTACTCACCATATATTTCATGTGTGTTTCCCTATACAGTCTTCTAGGTTGACTGAAGACAGGGATGGTGGCATAAGTCATATCCATTTGCATTGCGCCTTGTAACTTAGCACCCCATGATCTTGAAAGGAGCATGCCATATTTGGGGGGTATATCAGCCACTACAATGTCCATCACTAAACTCTTGGTTGGTATTTGGGCTAAGTAAACACATATATCCTTTATTAGGCCCAGGCATCTCACCCTACCTGAATCAAAGGAATATAAATCTTTGTAGGGTATAGTTACCTCTAACCCTAATATTTCCATTATCACCTTGGCCATGAGGTTGTGTTATGCTCCTGAATCAAGCATGGAATCGTGCAAGATATTATCGTGAATGTTTAAATTGATGTAGAAAGGAGGGGTAGTTCCTTCTTGAAATTTCGCTTCAATTTTTGGTCCAAAAATTAGTTATGGGGTGTCATCATTTAAGTTGACTGTATCATGAATGTCTTCTATGTTCAAAGCCTTCAAAATTTGACCCCTATATAAATTTTGAGTGACTAGCTCAGTAAGTGGGACAAATATTTTGATTTTAGATATTTCATTCTCTAAACTGAAGGGGATCTAGTTTTTCAACATGTTTAGTTCAGCCTTCTTAGTCATTATTTCATTAGCGAAATCAACTTGCTGATTTTTATTATTTACAACTATTATAATGGTTTTCTTAGGAGAATTAGCTGAGGTGCTAGTGCTACTGGGGTTAATACTCTATTTTTCACTGGTTTTAGCATTTTCCCCTTTGATTAAATTAGAATTTACAGCCACTGTTTTTTGATTTTGAATTATCTTTTTGGGTGTATTTTCATGGTTGTTTTTGGTAGATTTATCAGAGGTTTTGTTTCTGACAGTATCTTGATTTTTTTTACTTCTGAGGTCATATTTTTTAGGTGATCCTATGATGGAATTTTTAGAGTATTTTTCATAATAATCAGTTTGGGGTCTTCTATCATCATAAGGTGTATATAGACCTTGTCTTGTTTCATAAATGATCAGAATCCTCATTACTTACTCCCAACATATTCATGTTGTCATCCTCTATTCATTCACTGGTTTATTCATCCTCATTAACATAATTTTCTTGGAAGGGAGGTCTGATCTATTGATCATACTCTCTTTGTTTTTTTTGAGGTTGATTTCTCCTGAAGTTCTGATTTTGATTTTGAGATTTATTTCTGTTTTGGGGAGCTGATTGATTTTCTCTGGATTGTGCTCTCTCAAGTATGCTCATTTTCTTCATAATTTCCTCCATCATTCTCTCCATTTTTGAACTATATGTGGAGGGTGCACTTTCCTCCCTGAATGATACTTTCTTCTCATTCCTCATCCTAGCTCTTTTCTCAATTAGATTCACTTCCATAGCTAGAGCTCCCTTCTGCATGTCTTAAAAAGTCAAGGGGTCTCTTTCTCTTAGCTGATAGGCCATTTCCGGATCAAACCCTTCAAGAAATTTGGCCAAGGCTGAGCCTTGTGGAGGTTTCAAGTCTGGGGGTAGGGCATTATAAACACTATTGAACATAGTGCAATCATTTTTAACACTTTCCCCAGTGTTTCTTTTGAGATTGTTGTAATCTGAAAGAATTTGGAGGGGGTTTTTTCTAACTTCCCATTTGTTTAGGAATGACTGATGGAGAGTTTGGAGGTCATTAATACTATTAGGGGTTAAGCTTTTAAACCACTTTCTTGGTTCTCTCCCAAAACTTTGAGCGAATAGTCTGAGTTTGACAGTTTCATCATCAATCTCATTTCTATCAAAATAGTCATTAATCTTATCCACATGTTGTGAAGTAGCAGTAGCACCACTGGCATCATATAATTTTATCTTGGACTAATAATCCTGTGGCAGATTGACTAAAGGTAAAGGAAGGACTAAAGGGGCTAGCATGTTGCCATGGTAGGAGGTTGTGAGAAAAATGGAGGGTTTACAGGTGGAGGATGTAAGACGGGAGGGGGTGGATGGAATGGGGTGGTTTGAACAGTGGGTTTATGGATAACAGAAGTGCATGGATCAGCAAGAGACTGTTGAGCAGATCTAGGATGAGAGGAACCAAAATTATGAAAGATATGGAAATTAGGAGGGGTAGTTTCTCTACTACCCGGATGTTCACCTCTATCTTGGGATGAAGGTGGAGACTAAAAATCTATCTGATCTATATCATCAAGTGACCTAGTTTTAAATGGGTTTCTTAAGTCAAATTATGAAGCTTGTAGGGCTATAAGGTTTTCAGGAACAGAATTAGCTCTATAGACTGATCTAACAACAGTTGATGGTTTAGACTTAGGAGATTTCCTAAGTATACTTTATGGATTATCAACTATCTCAGGAGGATTTGGGTCAGGATAGGCTCTAGTATGAAGTCTTGTAGAAGCCACTATGCTATGTTTTCAGACACAGTGGTAAGAAAAGTTTACCCAAATATGACAATCTTGCTTAGGCTAACTGATCTTTTGAACAAGGAAAATTAATCATCAAAGTTTCCTAAGCTGAATGTGTATGATGTTATAATAGAAATGGGTTTCCCAATGGAGGCTTTAGGTCTATTCAAGATTGTGGAGTCACCAGGTGGAAATTTTTAGCTTTAGAAGGTAAAATGTTTTATGGTCCACCACCATTAATAGGTTTGAATACCAATCTGATATATTTTTTGGTTTTCTAAGTTTTTACAGTCCCGGGGTTTATTAGAGTGTTCTAAATGTGCTTCAACACTTAGCTATGGTGATGAGACAAACAGAATTTTCTCCATGGCTTACTTGATGATTTCTCCAAGGTTTGATAAGGGTGCATAATAATCCTAAGAAGTACTTAGATTGCCACTGATTCAGATAAGTCCTATCCTGATTACCAACATTATTGGTAGTGCTTGAAGAAATCTATTCATTCTATACTGAATACTAGGTGTTTTATTTTAAGGATCTTACTTAGAAATCCCCAGTGGAGTCGGCAGTATGTTGTGACTCCATAGTTTGCAAGATTGGAAAATACAAACGCTGTATAGCCTACATCAAAACCGCTTTGGAATAAAGGGACCTAGCCATCCTAGATTCAGAGAGGGATCTCTCTATGTAGAAGTTCAAAGACATGATCTTTAAGGTTTTTGGATATGATATTAGGATAGTTATGAAGAACAAGGGTTTTTGTTTGTTTTGGTTGGGAAAGGATAAGATGAAGATGAAGGAAGTCTTTATGAAGGTTTAAGGTGTAAGTAGGTGAAGGAATGATTCAACTGATAATATAGGCTAGGAGGAGTATCAATCCATTGGGCTATAGACTCATAATAGGGTTTAATTGAAACAACAAGGTTCAAGAGTGGTCCATGGGGCAAGTCATCTATGTCAAAGGATCTCTTTAAGTTGATTTTATGGAATGAAACATTAAGAGTGGAGTGAGGGAAATAAAACAGATGAAGGAACAAGGAACAACTTAAGATCAGGTAAACACTTTTAACTTATCTTGCTTTCAGCATATTCAAAGAGAAAACATTCATGATAACACAAAAATTATTCTAAGATCAGGTAAGTACTTCAAAACTAGCATGCTTTCAACATACTCTTAAGGGAAATTTTCAAAGCAACTGTTGGAGAAGAAACCAGAGGACAGGGCTAACCATAAACTTCCCTAGCTTAATCTTTAATTAGCAAACATATCAAGGACATTCAAAGACAATATCTCAAGTTGTACTCAGGAAATATGGACTTACCAACACTTCACTGGTTATACTCTATTGACTTACCTTTAAATCAACAATTAGCAGAAAACATGAAGGATAAATATTTTCAGTGAGATTTAGGGTACTTCAGAAGTAAATCCTAATCTATATCTGTTGTTCTTTATCAGAGATAAGTGGACAGAATGGAAGCAAAAGAAAATAACAATTTACAGTGAGGAACACATCACCATTGACATAGACTAGGATCTCATAAATCAGCTATTTGTATTTGAAGTTCAAACTAGTTACAATATTCAAGTCCAGTGGGTCCCTGCATCTTCAAACTTCTCATCTCAGCTTATGTGTCTTTAATTACAAGAAGAGCTACAACAAATTCACAAGCTTATTTACATGCAACAGATATCCAGAGACCAACCCCTATACTGTCTTCTACAACAATATTTATAGAAGAATGAGGAGGTGGAGTGCAAGAAGGTATCATTGGTTCAATTAATACAGAGTAATGGTTCTCAGCCTTTGGGAGGCTCAAATGGAGGAGAGAAGACATGTATTAACTCTTATTAATTGATTTTTCATTAAATTTCATCAACCTTAGTTACTATTATTGACTTTGGGGGCTTTGTTTAAGCTGATCATAAATTTTGAGATGTTTTAGGCAAAAGATCTGTGTCAGTGCATTCATTGTGTATCCTTTTGCAAAAACAAGTCTGCTGGTGGAAGTTGAGGAGTTATGGCGTTGATGATGTGGCATTCAGAGGCTCCTTTGTTGATATGTCTTCTTCTGTGGTCTTTAAACACTGATTTACTTTAATATTTAGTTTATGATTGATCAGGTTCTCTGTTTAGCATTTAAGCCCCTTAGATCACTTTCGAATTTTGATGACTATGCCTATACGCTTTATCTGTGTTTTAACACCTTTAATCCTTTTATTATACTTTAATACATCAATTTATTGATGCTCACTGTGTTTCTATTTTCTGTGAGGTGCATGGCTGCGTCGAGGGTTTCATGGTATAACCAATGCTCATGAGGCATGGGTAAAATCATGATTTTGAACCCTATGGATTCCCTTTTATTTTTGAATATTTGCCTGAGGATCGTCATCCTTGGCCCTTGGTCACCTTATCATGACTGTGGGATGTCTTTTCAGATCATCCTCCATGAAACCTGCAACATGAAACAAACATTTAGATAAACCCTGCGTTTTAGAGGTTAGACTGCTTTTTAGAGGCTGGGCAGAGCAGAGGAGCGATGCAGAGGAGGGGTGATTATGCTGGTGGAGGAGTCTTATGGAGAGAATGGGCGAAACTATAGTTTAAAATATATTTGGCGCGATCTGGACAAAAAGTGGTTTTCACAATACCATGAGTGGTTATCGCATGATGAAAAGGAATTTAGTGGTTTTTGCTGAAGGCAATGCGATTCCATACATCAGTCAACACCTGTATTTTCCGATATTTCTAGTTTCGAAACATTTTGAAGTGTTAAACTCTGAGCACAGAAATTTTGTGATCTGGAATATATTCCGTCGGATGAGGGAGAGGAGATCTGATGGTGTGGGTGGAATGCGATGAATAAGTTGCGCGGTGGGAGAGATAATGGAATATAGGTGGCAACATGTGATTGGACAGGCACTTCATGTGGTGGACGGTAGGCCCTGTTAAAGTCAGGTTATCAGGTTTAATGCAGACCGTCAAATCATACAGATCTACGGATAAGATTTCCTCGGGGAAACGTTATCGGAGGTCGTGAAGGACGGATGCACTTGGTCATAGAGGATGCGACGATGGAAGGGCTGTCGGATCTGGGTGAACGGACGTCGGAGATAAAAAGCAGGGGGTAGATGATGGATGAAAGGATGGATGAGAGAAATCTTGATGATCGTTAGATCATACAGATCAATGGTTAGGATATGTTTAAAACCATAATGTCTGGGGTGGAAACATAAGAGAGAAAAAGGACTTAGGAAGGAAAAAAGGAAGAAGAGAGCTTTTAGCACCTGGTTATGGGTCTGGGTTGCATGGTGAAGAGAGGGGTTGAGCTTAAGCTCTCGGGGGCTTGATATCCCAAATGTTAAAGGATCATTTTTAGGCTTTTTAAGAAATATTATTAAGCCAAACAAGGGTTTCGATAAACTAGAAAGGAGGATTTTGATACCTCCGGAGGTCAAGTGGAGGGAAAAAAGGTGTTATAAAGGAAAAATAAATAATATGAGGGGGAAACTAAGGGTAAAAATGGAGGAGAAGAAGATGAAAATGGGTCATAAAAGACAATTTTCTTTATAAACAGCAAGGTCCTTGAGTGTTTCATAGTGAAATAGTAGTGAATATTAACTTCAAGGATAAAGAACATCATAAGACTTCAAGAACGAGCAGTTTTTCATGAAAACAATCTCTTTAAGGTTTGAGAATTATTTTAGCCATCATTTGCTTATTCAAAAATTTACTGATGTCTAACAGTGACTTTCTTATTCTTCCTGATTTCCTTCTTCTTCACCAGTGTGATGACTTCCTTCTTCGAGTTGCAGGGGTTGCTCATCTTCAAAACTGGGAAATTCTAAGGGTTAGCTACTGCTACCCTAAATACTTGCTATAATTCTCCTACTTCTCCTTATCCTAGAGGATTGTCTGCACTTTAAAGGTTTTTTTGCTGTGCTAGTAACTCTTTTGCGTTTTGGGGCAGGTAGGGCTGTTCCTCCATCAATTGAGAATATCAATTGTTCCCAACTATTCTGTTGCTGGGAAAGGCTGTAACTCACTATTAATCAGATTAAACAATGGTGTCTTACCATCGTCGCTATATGACGGGATTTTCTTATGCTTCGGGTAGCATCATGCAATAAGAAATTTAAATATGCAGGAAAATTTACAGCACATTTATGTTTTAATACTGCTAATAACTTGGCATGGTCTTACAAAATCCTTTCTTCCATCACATGTAATGTATCTTTGTACTACTTTTTCCAGTTCTGTCCATGGTTCTCCCAAGGTTTTCGGCTAGACTCCTTTTCCTTTGATGACCAAGGTCTGCCCTTCGTTTCGAAAGATGTTCATGGCTTCTTGAAGTTTCATTTTTTATGGGTCCATATGGGTCCTTCTGCTGGTAGACCAGATACCTTGGCGATTCATTAGGGGAATTTTGAGGTCTAAAATGGGCCTCCTAAGGAAATTATAAAATAATAGTGGAAAAAATCAAATAAGATTTGATGACATCATCAAATTTTAGAGGGAAAAATGAAAAAACTACTTTTTCAACTCATATTTTCAACTTATCTCCCAAAGTTTTTACTCAAATTTTGAGTAGGAGTACTCATTGGATGCGAAATTTAATTCCTCATCCAAGGAGTACCCATGTTGCATACTTTCGATGGGTCCTACTACACGAAAAATGAGAAATACATAAAAAAATGTGATTACAATCACGTTTTTTATGTATTTCTCATTTTTCGTGTAGTAGAGTTCATCGAAAGTATGCAACATGGGTACTCCTTGGATGAGGAATTAAATTTTGCATCCAACGAGTACTCTCACTTGAAAGTTGAGTAAAAATGTTGGGAGATAAGTTGAAAATACGAGTTGAAAAAGTAGTTTTATTATTTTATTATTTTTTAATATTTTTACCCTTTTATTTAATAAATGGTAAATCATCCCCCATGGTTGACATCATCATCTTGAATCCTATTGGTTGTTATAAAGTTTATTTTTGTTGTACATTTTTCTTAGGAGGCCCATTTTAGACCTCAAAATTCCCCTAATGATTGCATATGTTACTGCTATTTTCCTTCCTCTTACCATGGAATAGCCTTCCTGCAAGTTCTATAAAAATTCAATGGCCACCGTTTCATGAGGTTGCTGCCATCGTGTGAGGTAGGTAATCCATCCTAATCTCTCCAGAATTTCCCGTGCAGCGTTGGAAACTGCTAGCACCTGTGGCTCACTACATACTACTCATCCTCCCATTATGTCTGCACACTGTTAATTCTTCACAAACACACATAAATTGTAATGGAACAACACCTTGTGTATATTGGCACAATACCGTTAAACTTTTGTTGTTTCCGAGAATTTGATAAACACAGGAATTCAACCCACGTGCAGACATATTTAAAAGGCATCCGCACCCCCCATGGAAGATGATGGGTCACCCTCGACCGTCAAATAGAAGAGCAACATACTACACAGAAATTGTACAACGTGGAAAGGCATACATACTTATTATATGATCAAAAAATTATCGTATTACTGAAATCGATGTATATTTTGAAATCATGAGTAGATATGGAGATGTTTATGTAATGATTCGAAAATAATGGAAAAGGACAGCTGATGTGAAAAAAGTACTTATGCGGTCACTATCCACATAAACCATTATGATCAATTTATAAATAGATTTCATGCATAAGAGGTTTAGAGCAAAGGGTTTAGGAGCATACTCTCATTTGATATTAGATAAAGATATACGAAAAGGGTTTATCATTACTATTGATTTGTGAAAAATATGACTCCAATACCATCAACAGAGCTCTGTTGCCCACATGTGTCTATAACCTTGACAAAGTTGCTTTCTCATCCTTGGAACCATTATCCTTTATTTATGCCTAGGGAAGTGTTGCGTGATGTCATGATGGAGGCCACTGTGCTAGCTTGGGAACCAGATGAATCACAATGCCATTCACCAGGAAAGAGTGAAAGGTGGGCAGGTCGGCTCGTGATGAGACCTCATGTTCCAAGGAATTTTTTATTTTTCTCATTTTTCCATTGGATCATATCCTTGTTGTGGTGGCCATAATGGGAATGCAAGTTCACTGCTCCCTTACGATCATGGTAGACTGGCTCTTGATGAGACCCCCTATCCTCCATCTGCCATATCATAGAATTATTAGTAATCATATAGAGATTTTTTTATTTTTTATTTTTTTATTTTTTATTTTTTATATGTAGCACTTCCCTATTTATGTATAGAGGATGGCTCAACACTCCTTAATAGTAGGGATGGTGGAAGAGTTCTGAACATCTTAATAGATAAAGTATGCCCTTATTCTTATTCAATAAATAAAAATCAAAGAGAGTTATGAAGATTTAGGGAAGAACCAACATGACAAAGATAACCGATCATATTAATTTTAGTGAAAATAAAGACAGCAAAGTGATATAGATGGTTGTGTCCTTTCTTTTTCTTATCACTACAAAATATTTCTTAAAAATTAAAATTTATCTTGATTTACTGATTCCACTAACCTCTAATTTTTGTGTCCTTGCATAAAATGTATGTTTGCCTTTAAAAGAGTCATGAAGATTTCACAAAAATATTCAAAATGTTATTCTAAAACAAGAAAAATGCACTCAAAAAGTGTTGTTCCTTTTATGGAACAACTGCTGTTCCTTAAGAGGAACAACAAAAACAATCTGCGAAAATGTTGTTCCTTTTGAAAGGAACAGTAGAAACAATCAGAAAAAAACATGTTTTTCCTTTTGAAAAGAACAACAAAAACAAGGGGGAAAAATGTTGTTCCTTTGGAAAGGAACAGCAAAAGCAAGGGGCAAAAACTGTTTTCCCTTTTGAAAAGAACAACAAAAACACGCGGAAAAAATTGTTGTTCCTTTGGGAAGGAATAGCAAAAACACGCAGCAACAACTATTGTTCCTTTGGAAAGGAACAGAAAAAACACGCAGCAAAACTGTTGTTCCTTTGGAAAGGAACAAAAAAAACATGCGGGAAAAAATGTTGTTCCTTTGGAAATGAACAACAAAAAACACGCAGCAAAAACTGTTGTTCCTTTTGAAAGGAACAGCAAAAACAAGCGGCAAAAGTGATATTCCTTTTGAAAGGAACAACAAAACTGTTGTTCCTTTTGAAAGGAACAACAAAAATAATCAACAGAAATGTTGTTCCTTTTGAAAGGAACAGCATAAAGAAACACACAAATGCGATGTTCCTTAAGAGGAACAACAACTGTTCCTTAAGAGGAACAACAGCTGTTCCTTAAAAGGAACAGCTTGAGAAATAAAATATGTACAAAAAAACAAGCAAGGTAAAAAGAAAATCTTATGTACAAGTTTCAAAATAAAAGAATTATTCAATGGATGGGTGCTGAGGAGGAGTTATCTCCCTCAGCAAGAATCTATGTGGTAGAATATTCCTGTAATTACTCGTAAAAGGATTCCCGCTTAAGAGGTTTATGGTAAAGTCACACTCGATGACCATTTACTTTGAAGAATTTCCAGATCCATCAATGGTAGTGAATGTGATGGTTCCATTGTCATGCACTTTCTGTATCTCATAGGGTCCAAGCCATCGTGTCTAGAGTTTTCCTGGGAAATCCTGAAACCTGGAGTGATATAGGAGTACCCAATCTCATTTTTGGAAGATCTTCTCTTTAATAATGGTGTCATGCCATTTTTCTCTCTGCTATTGAATTAATGCAATGTGCTGGAGAGCAGAGAGCCTAATTTCATCTAACTCATTGATTTGCTGTAATCTTCTGGCCTGGGCTTCATTTAAGTCCAAATCCACCTCCTAGGTTATTCTTAATGTTTGAATTTCAAATTCTATTAGAAAGATGGGTTATTTTCAAAATACTAATTGATATGGTGAATACCGAGTGGTATTTCTCCATGTTGTTCGGTACGCTCACAAGGCTTCCGACAATCTTAGAGCCCAGTCACATCGGTGTGATGCAACTTTTTTTGTCAGTATAGATTCTATCACCTTATTCGTGCTCTATACTTGGCCATTTGCCTGTGGGTGGTATGTGGTCGTGATTTTGTGTTGAATGTGGTAGTTTTTTAATGTTGAAACGATTTTATTACCTACAAATTACGACCCTCCATCTGTAATTATGTCCCTAGGGAGGCCATATCACACAAATATTTGGAAAAGGAACTGTATTACACAATCTTCTGTAGTTCTTGGAAGTGCTTCTTCTTCAACCCATTTAGTAACATACTTTTTTGCAACTAGTATATATGTTTTTTGATTTGATGGTGGGTTAATAGGACCAACAAAATCGAGCGTCCAATGCTCAAATGGCTCAATTACTAACTGTGGGTTCAAAGGCATTTCATTGGATTGTCTAGGGTGCCCTGCCCTTTGGCAACTATCACAGGCTTATACAAACTTTTTAGCATCTTTAAAAATTGTAGGCCAGTAATAGCCTGTTTGTAAAACCTTATGACCAGTCCTGCGATCTGCGAAATTTCTGCCACATCGCCCATTGTGGCATGCTTTCAGGATGTCAAATAGTTCGTCTTCTCAGACGCATCTTCTGATGTGCATATCTGCTCCGGTAGGAAATAGGTAAACCCCAATCCAAGAGAATCAGGTGTTGTGCTGAACTATCTGTTTTCGTTCATTGGGCGTTAAATACTTAGGTAATTTACCTACTGTTAAATAATTTTCAACATCAGCATACCATGGGGTTCTAGCAGTAACAACAAACAAATGTTCATTTGGGAAGTGATCCTCGACTACTACTGCGTCTGTTGGCTTTGGCATTCGTGAGAGAAAATCAGCTACAAGATTCTATTTTCCTGGTCAATCCTTTATTGTGATGTCAGATTCCTGCAATAGAATCAACCATCTTGTTACTCTACCATTTGTAACAGGTTTATTTGCTAAATTTTTTATGGCAAAGTGATATGTATATAAAACTATTGGATACCCAGTTATATAATGTCTAAAACTATTTACAGCATGTATTACTGCTAAAAGTTCTTTCTTAGTCACAGTATAGTTTAATTCAGCAGGAGATAGATTCTTGCTAATGTAATAAATTGCATATGGTTTTTTATCTTCTTCCTTCCCAAGGACTGCTCCAATAGCTGTGTCTGAGGCATTCGATGAAATTTGGAATGGAAAATCCCAATTTGGGCCCCTTAGCACTAGGGCTGTTGATAGAAGCTATTTGAGATCCTCAAAGGCATGGTCACATTTATCTCTTCAATTAAAATCAACATTCCCTGTTAGTGCATATAGAGGTGCATCTATTTGAGAATAATGCTCTATAAATATTCTAGAATAACCAAAAAATATGATAAATCTATGTACCTCTGTTTGTGTGGTGGGAGTAAGTATTAAAAAATGTATCTAAATTTTAGTTGGATCTATTTGTATTCCAGCTACTGAGATATAATGACCCAAGATGAGTCCCTCGGTCACCATTATGTGGCACTTCTCAAGGCTTAGGCAGAGTTTGGTGTCAATACACCTTTGCAACACCATTTCCAATATTTCTAATGCTGGCTCAAATTCATCTCGATAAGGTGTAAAATCATCCATATATACTTCGAGCCCTTCATTTATTATATCTGAAAAGATGCTGAAAATGGCCCTCTAAAATGTAGCAGGGGCGTTGCATAGACCAAAGGGTAAAACCCTGTAAGAAAATGTCCCCCAAGGACAGGTAAAATTAGTCTTATCTTGGTCTTCAGGGGCTATCTGAATCTGATTGTACCCACTGAATCCATCTAAGAAAGAGAAGAATTTATTCCTTGCTAATGTGTCTAATACCTGGTCAATGAAAGGAAGGGGAAAGTGGTCTTTCTGGGTTGCTTTGTTTAGTTCTCTGTAGTCTACACATATCCTCCACTTCACATTATTTTTTGGCACCACTACTAGTGGAGAGACCCACTTGCTATCAGATATTAGATAAACAAAGTTGACATCCAAAAGTTTTTGTAATTCAGCTTTCACAATATCTTTAAGGTGAGGGTTTAATCTTCGTTGGGGTTGGCGAATGGGTATAGCATATTTTTCTGTATAAATGTGGTGCGTACATAATTGGGGATCAATTCCTTTCATGTCTGGGTAATCCCATGCAAAGGCTCCCTTATATTTTTTCAGTAGTTGGACCAACTCCTCTTCTTGTTCAGCACTCAGATTTTTGTTAATGTTCAAATTTTTTCCTGGCTCAATCTCTATAGTTTTTCTATTGTAAATGGAAGTGGTAGGTATTGATTGTTCTTGGATGTCTTTCAGGGGATCTTCTTCATTATCAAATGCTTCCTTGATCATGTGACATTGCAAATGGGATCTAATTTTTGGTTGGTTGATAAAGTTGTTAATGATGTCATCCTCTATTTGATCTTTAAATTCAAGGGAATCTTCTATGGTTAGTGGTGATCTAATGTTTTCTATGAGATATGATACCGGATGTCTCTTTGTTTTTATTATTGTTAGGCTTGGTTGGGCTGGAGGGTATAAAGCTAAGTTCTTGACATAACTCCCTCTAGTTATAGTCATGTTGCCTTGTCAGCAACCAATATAGGCATCAACAGTTTCCAGCTAAGGTCTACCTAAGATCAAAGGGTGTCCATCTAGCCGGTTTTTGGGGTTGATAATCAGGAAGTCAACAAGATATTCTCATGAGTCTACATATACCATTACATTATGTAGTGTGCCTTCCAGCTTGACTATTGATCGGTCAGCTAGTTCTAGTAAGGTTGTTGTTGGGTATAATGATGTAATGCCAAGTTTTTGACAAGTGGTGGTTGTTAGGAAATTAATTGCAGCTCCAAAATCAACTAAGGCATTTGGAAATGATTTTCCATTGATTTTCATCGTAACTATAGGATTTCCTGGGTCCTCATACTTTACAGGTGCTTCCATTCGTGATAGTAAGTCAAATAGAGTGTCGACTACTCGGACAGTTGGGTTAGTTTTTGTTATCCTCTTTGGCTTCTTTATACATATTTCTTTGATGGTTTTTGCATAAATGGGAATGTCTTGGATAGCTTGGAGGAGTGGGATTTTTATACACAAATTTTTCAGTTCTCCCAGAAGATCAAAATCAAGATGTTCTATTGGATGAGGTATGATTAATCGTTCTGATAATGGTGGAGAAGAGGTGGTTGCTTGTTCATGAGTTTTTTGTATAGCCACATTCTCCTTTTTGAGTGTTTCTTCTGAAGGTAATGAATTTTCAACTTGAACATTTTTGTCTCCCTATGATTCTATTATGCGCTCAGACCTTAGTTGAAGGTCGTTGCACTCCCTTAATTCAATTTCTAGTTCTGGTGATTCCATTATTTGAACAGACTGAACCTGCCTATTATTATTGTTTGGGTTGGGTTAGGCTGGGAGTTGTAGTCTTAAGTTGGTCTGCGGATTTTGTTGCAATGTATATGGTGCTGGCAGTGTAGGTTGAGGGAGAGGGATTGTTCCAACTGGCTTATTCATAGGTCTTTTCCAGTTCGACTGCCAGGTCTGACTCTGCGAGGTGGAGGGGGACCATTGTGTTGGATAAGCTTTATTTTTCCAAAATGGTGGAAAGTAAGGAAATTTTGGCCAATTGGTTTGATTTGTATGATTTGGCCATGGTGATGTAGAAAATGGCTGTTGTGACCAATTGGGGAAAGGTGGATGATTTTTCCACATTCCATTATATTGTTGAGCATTATATTGAGGAGACTGAAAAGAAGAGGATGGATCAATTGGCATACTTGTTTGTCGTGGCTGCCATTGTCAGCACTGATTGAGTAGGCATACCATTTTTTATTCTTCTTCCGCTTCTTTGTAGACTGATTTCAATCCTGGGAGCGAGGGGCAACCTTCTGTGGAGTGATATTTTGTGCAGATAGCACAGAATTTGACTATATCCAGTGGACACTCTTTATGGCTGTGTTTATTTATGCATTTAGGGAAGAATATTGCCAGATCTTGTTCTACTTCTGCTTGCTTTTGGTTAGCTTGCATGATGTCGAACTACGTTGTTAGAGTCCCTAGAATATCAGTTTTAAAATATTCTAGTAAATTTCCAATTTCTGTGCGGGTTATACCTTCACCAGAGGTCTTATTATCCCTTGTGATCATATCACGTTCCGCTGAATTTAGCCTTGTGCTTCCTATCAAACTCCTGATACATCAATTAATAATGTCAGCAAAATTTTCCAGATATATATCACCTTTTCCCATAATGTTTAATGTTTCAACCCATTGTTCCTTCATCCCTTTAAGTAATGTAGTTTTTAGCACATTATCAAGTAAGGGTAAAGATGCATAGGGTGATCTCTGGAGGTTACATTGAAAGTGTTCTACATATTCCTCGAGTGTTTCATTAGGTTTTGCTGTCATCTGAAATATTTCCTCTTTTAATTCTCTAGACCTACAATAATATTGATATTTCTTTAGAAAGGCAGCTTGCATCTGATCCTAGTCATTTATAACACCTCCACATAACCGCATAAAACATCGTAAGGCTGCTCCTTTTAATGTGGAAGGAAATAATTTTAATTTTTGGGGATCAGTGGTATAGTCATACCCTCTGCACAATACATCGAATTTAAATAGAAATGAATCTGGATCTTCCAATGTTAAGCCATGGAATGTAGGAATATGCTGAAGAGGAATGGCCTTGATAGTTGCATTAACTGCAGTATCCACAATGGGATATTGCAGTGTGGAAGTTTGTTGGGGTGGTTGCTGGTTGTGGGCCATTTGATCAAATATGTGCCAATATCCTTGTGGTATTTCTGGGGAATTATTCCTAGGTTGACTAGAAGGAGTAGGAATGACCTTGATAGCACTTCTTTGGTCTGGAATAATGAGTGTTCCTTGCTGACCTACTATTTGAGGAGATTTATGTCCTTTAGCTTTTTTTTGAATGATGTTGACAACACTTCCCTTATTTGGGCTTCTCACTATTTGGATTACTTCAAGAGGAGATTTTGGTTCTTCTGTTTCCCCTGTTTCTCCTCCTCCTTCGCGGAGATTACTAGAGTTCCCTTCTTGCAGAGAAATTAGGCGAGAATTCTCAATTTCTTGGGAATCTTGCTCAATTTCTTCTATTTGGCTATGCGCCTCAGCAAAGGCTATAGATGGTGACTCTGTGGCCTGAAGGGAGCTAGTAGGTTGTCTAGAAGAAATTTTTCTAGGTCCTACTGATGGCTGAGATTCAGATTTCTTTAGGATTTCGTTGATGAAAGTTGTTTGCCCAAGGGTCACCGGTCCCTTAGGTTTTTCAGGTTTAGGAGGAATTTTGTTCTGTCTAGATATTCTATTCATTAAAAAAAACACAAGCATTCGTTCCTACCTAAAAATTTCACTCAATTCTGTTGTGAAGTGGGCCGATGAACAACCATGTTCCTCGCTCGGTACGCAAGTTCTTACCTTCCATTTTTAATACTGAGTTCTTCCCTAGCAGAGAAAATCAAATGTACATTACTCTTTCCTAAATAGCTACACTCTCCCTAGAAACGATGCCAAAATGTTGAGGTATAAAAGGTGTCTTTTTAACTCCTGTTTATCTTACATTAATTATCAATCCAGGTACGATTTTTTATTTCAAGAGTGTACTTAGTCTGAGGCTACAATTCAATCTAAGAGTAATGTTTTCGAATATTTAGTATAGTGTTATAAATACAAGAGTAAACGGATGCTTGGAAATGAAATCTAACTACAATAACATGAAACTAAATGCTTTGAAATCCAATCATTCACTCAGCAAACATCAGTCAAGGATGCAGTGGTAATAACTCTTTCCTTTGGCAACTGATGTAAATGAAATCAAATAAGAACAAGACAATCAATCTGAGAACGTAGGTAGCAATAACCAATGCCCTTTACAATTGATGATCTTATACTCCATACTAAAGCAATTAAATGGAAAATGAACTAAATCATGCTGCTAATGAAAGTAAACTAGGCAAGCTCTCAAAAGAAAAACCAAACTCTCTGAAGATATGAAATAAACTGTAAATTATCTGAAATGAACAACATATCTATTTTAGTGGAATTTAACAACAATAGAAATGAACAACAAAATCTATCTAATGGAATTGAACAACAAATTCTATTTAACAACAATTTAAAATGAATAACAATCAGAACTGAACAACAAATAGAATGGAACAGTAGATTTTGAACAGCTAAGCTCTGTTAAGGCATAACAAGATAAGTTATACGGGGATAAAGATTCTTGTTAAATTTGAAAGGAACGGAAACGCAATTCAAAAATGAAACACACCAAGATTATAAAGCAATAAAATAGTAAACTATTAAACTTGAAACTATAATGAAAATAAATGCAAACCATCACACAACTGTAATTGAAAGATAATGATACAAAAGTGCAAGTGGATCCACCAAGGCCGGGCCCTTAGCCGCTAGGGAAACACCGCTGAGATACTCCATAGTCAAGTGATGGAACGACAACTAAATCATATATTAATCATGCATAAAAACATTTACAAACAGTCGCTCTCTGCTTGAATCACGAGAGTCAATGAAATTATAGAATTACAAAATAAGTTTCAATGATAATTTTCCCCCCCTTCGATTTCTACAGGGGCTGCCTTTTATAAAAACTCGACGGACAATACAAGAAACAAGGATAAAATTTGAACTTCGATCCCTCAGGATCGAAAGATCTGAGGGATTCACTCTATTTTCCTCTTTTAGCTAACGCTTCGTCTTCTTGTGCTGTAACCGTGTTGTTGCTTGCCTTTCTTTAACTGTGCGTTCTAATTTTATTATTCTTGTCTGGATACAACTCTTTGCTGGAGGAACATCGGTTACTTCTGCTTTAGCTTTGCATTTCAAATGATGGTTTCCCACTTCATTTGTTTTCTGTTTAGAATAAAATAAAATATTTAGCTAATTTCACAATAAACATTAATCTTTGTAATTCTATCATAATCCTTCAATATATCATCTTTCTAGAGTAAAAAGAGTTATGTTTAAAGGAAAAATATAAAGAAATACATGGAAAATTCATACCGTTTCCAATGCTCAACACTCCCCTTGGAACACTCCATCAATAGAAACATACTCCCAAGTGTTAGCGCTGTTGGCCTTAGTGATAAGGCTCTTGAAACTCCGTGACTCCATTCTTTGACATGCCATATGTCAAAGTCATCCACCATAATGTTACTATGTGTGGGATTATTCTTCCTATGTGGAAGTACCTCCTGATCCTTCAATGCTGAAGGGTAGCCTCCTTGCACTTTGATTGTTCCATTCCTTTCTCTTGAAACATCCTGCAAATTATGGGAGAAATACATTCCATACTCTCCCAAGAGTTTCCAAAGCAACAAGAAATCTTGTTGCCTCCCCACATCATCATCATATAAACTATGGAGCAACAACATGATGGTTGACATGAAAGATATCACATCACCCCAATCCACCCAAACTCCTTGCTGCCATATGACGCAAGTGCCATGCCAAGCTCCATACACCAACACACCTTTTGAAGAATGATATGTCACATCATAGCCAAACTCTTTCAAGAGTATCCAATGTAGCCATGCCTCCTACTGCCCTGTGTCATAGATATGCAAGCGGCTCACCAACCCATTTCTCACCATCCACATCCATTCATCCAAGTGTGAGTGTTTCCTCCCATGCTCCACCTTGGAACTCCTCCAATGGAAAATACCATGCTCCCAAATCAGATTTTTATCTTTGCATTTCATGGGATGTTGAAATGAAATCTCTTGGAGATCCCCAAGTGAAGGCCAGTGATCAATGACCATATTGAATCCATAGGGATCCAAGTATGCTGAAGGCAAAGGCTTTTCATTAAGGTGTGAAATTCTCATCAAGAAATATCCATCACAACAATGAAAGATAAGATGCCTCACATTAATCATCTGCCCATCCAATATCACACAAGTAAAATGGTCATCAAAATGATCCAATAATAGTTGGGCCCCCAACTCATCATTATTGCTCAATGAAAGTGTTTCTGATCTCCATAATGGTGTATTTGTTTTCTCATGCTCAGGATCAATGCTAAACATATAGTTCTGCATTGGATTTTTTGGGACAATGCTCATCCTATCCTCCAGGAATCAACACTCCAACCCCAGGAATTATGTGCATCTCAATAATGAATAACGGTTATGACTGTTTATCCCATCCTTGAAAAAATCTATGTTTCTTAGTATAATGATATTTTTCTACTCCAAATCAACAATCCGCTTTGACCCTCAGTCATACAATGGAATATTCCGAAAACCCTCCATAAGATATGTTGAAATAAAATAAAGTGGAAAAATATGCATACCTTGGTAAAGCTTGGGAAAATCTTGTACTGCTACAAGGGTTCCTTCCTCTGGTGTGATGAATTACTCAACTATTGATGATGATGGCTACTCGTCTATGGCTACATCAGCACTGGTATAAGTCTCCTCATCCTCATGCATCTCCAGAATAGTGCATGGGACTCTACATGTCAAGAGATCAAGAACTCTTTTCAAATATTCAAGGGTTATTTCTCGTGATGCAATTGCTCTTGCAGCAAGTGGTGGTGAAGGCCTCTTCCCCTCTAGTTTCTTCTTGTAAAACTACTTGATCAACCTTTGAGTAAAATCTGCATATGCAGTCACTCCTGCATGACTCAAATGGCTGAACCACCAAATGTTTTCTTCACCCTCAAGGTGTAGCGCTGCAATCTCAACAACTTCTCTCTCTACTACTGGATGTAGCAGGAAAAATGAATCCAACTTCATTCCCCAAGGTCTTGCTATAAATGTGGATGACCTTTAAAGGTAGGCAATAGAAATCTATTGCTGCAATGTTTTCTTTCTTCTTTGAGCTGAATGAATTATGGGAGAGTTAGATTCTCCTTGAAAGCTCTAGGTTGAGACTTATATTATGAAAGATACTCACTTAGAATCTCATGATCTAAGTTTCTTCCATCTCGATGCGTTTTTTCTTCTTCTTCAAAAGGAAAGGGCATGGTTTATTTCTTTGGAGCTCTATGCAACACCTATTCTTTCTTTTGCTGATAGGAAGTACATGGAATTTCCTCTTCTTGAAACCCTTTAGAGGTCTCATTGAATCTCTCCTTTTTCATCTCCTTGACCTCCTTGGAGAGGTTTTTCATAGATGTGGAATGTGATGAGACAAAGCTCATTCCTCCCATCATTTTAGATATCATTTTCTTATATTATTCTTCTTATAGCATATTGGCTGAGATCCACAGACTGAGCCAAGATTATGCTCTGATACAACTGTAATACTCCCAAATGAGGAAGAGGCAATATATGAACACAATAATGGAAAGATAAGTGAATAAATCAATACACCATTACATGAGACAAATGTAAAACCATATTATTATATATGTCAGCAAATATTTAAGCACAAGATCTCGAGGATCAAGTCACTCAAGCAATGGGAAACAAGCCTCTAATAGGAAAATGTGCTAATACATGAGAAATATTGCTATACAAATGCCATGAGCCATGAAAACATAATTTTAGGGCATAAAATGCTACATAAAGGTAGATCAATGTGGATCTGCTGTTATATAGCTCAAATAATTCTAGGAGTGAAGATCTAGCCTCCTAGACACCTTTCCAAGGGAACATGGGAAGGGTTTCCAGAAATACCCAAAAGTACAAATTGTCGGAATGCAGCCCTAGGAATGAATTGCAGCAGCAAACTGAATACTGGAAGGAGGTGGCTAAACTAATAGATAAATGAATAGATCTCCTCCAATAAAGTTTGCAGGTGAAAGGATGATCCTATCACTGAATATCTCACCCTCCAAATCGAGCAATGAAACCTTGGTCCTCCACTGAAATTTCTTACTGAAATAACACAGTCAAAGAGGGAATATGCACTATAGAGGAAGGGAATAGGTTGGGCTAGTGACAAGATGTGAGAGAAAGCTCATGAACCTCCCTTGCTGATCTCCCAAAGAAAATAATGCTTCTTGCTCTGAAAACAAATCTCAGAAAGTGGGTTTCTCAACCCTCCACTGCAACACCCTGGAACGCAACACAATAATCTGTAGCAACTGCGATGTAGCTAAATACTGAAGCTTGGCCATAATGTCAGATGTGTGGAAATGGTGGTAAAATACCTTTCCAAGAGGCTACCTCAAGGGACTATATGGGATCCCCACTCGGGAACACCCTATGCTAAACAACACTGCAAGCTCAACTAAATAGCTCAAGAATGAAAGCAGTCATGAAGACCACAAAATAAATAATAAATAACATAACCCCTATGGAAGCCTTGCCCTCATTATAAACAATGTGAGCCTTCTCACCTTGGGTCTCACTAATTAGGGTTTCCACCATCATGGAGTCTTCCTCCCATTCACATTGCATTGTCTCTTAATGATGATCCACTACCGTCATATCAACGCTGTTGAATTGGTCAAACTTGACCTTATCCACATGCATTAGCCCCTATTCACACATGAGGGCACTTTATCCAGCTCTTAATATGATCCCTTTTCACATTAAGAGGGATTTTATCCCTACTAAAGAGATTTATGGGCCTCCCTACCCATTTATTCATCTAATTAAATGACAAAAGAAAAATTAATATTCTAATTAGATGTATGCTAATTTAGGAATATTACGCATAAACAAGCAGGTTACATCACTGCGGGACGCCCTTGGGGTACGGAGCTCTCATCAGGGCCTTGCCCCCGCAGTGAATCTAGACCATTGATCAATCGGTTGGTCAGTCAACGGGGTCAAATGTGGAGGCACCTTCCCTATTAACCTGTGCATTGATTGTGCCTGCGTGTTCCCGTCTTTAACCTCTGACAAAATAATTCTTGGATCCCACTTTATTATTTTCTCGAACATTAATCGAGACACTAGGTCCCACCTCTGAAGATCCTTCAAAGTATTTAAATTTAGTCTTTACAAAAAAATTGCAACTTTGGTTAAAGTATCAGGAAAATTCTACTTTAACACATATTTTATATTTTTCCCTTTTATTGTATTTTCAAAAAATTAAAATAAAGGATATTGAAAATAAGCCATAATAGTTACTATATTATATATCTTGTTTCCTTTTGAGGTGAGCCATTTGGTTAACTTGAGCACTTGAGAGGAGCATCTCATGAGCACTTGGGAGGAGAATTTCAGGGATGGATTGATTCGGGGACACCTGGGTCATAAGGAGGGCCTATCATATGGAGGTGTCACAAGGGAAGGAGGAGAAGTTTTACAACACTCACCTTTACATTTTCTTAAGGACAAACAACATTTGGAAGGGGAGGACTGTAATATTCCAAATTAAATTTCAACGAATTGGAATATTAAATTTTGTTTTTCCACTTAGATAGAGGAATAAGAGGGTAGGGAGACCCATAAATATCCTTAGCTGGAATAAAATAATTCCTTATGTGAATGAATATCATATTAGTAGCTGGATAAATCACCCTCATGTGTGAATAGAGGTTGAAGCATGTGAATGGGGTCAAGTTTGACCAAATCAATAGTGTTGTTATGGAGAGGGTGGATATTTAATGAGGGACATTGCAGTGTTAATGGGAGGAATTCTCCATGAGAGTAGTGGCTTTAATGAGTGGGGCCCAAGGTGAGAAGCCTCATAATACATATAAGGATGGGGAAGGCATCCATTGAAGGCATGTTAAATATTGCTTACGTCTTATTCATTTATGATTTCTTGCACGCTTCAACTGTTTAGCATAATCTATTGTGCTGTTTAGAAAAAGGGTGTTCCCGAGTAGGAATCCCACTCTCATTCTCGGGAGACTTTGAGTGCCCACTCAGGAGAGGTTTGTTGAGATATATTTCCACATTTCGGCATCAAGCCAAGATTTATTCTTCATCTGTAGGTTTTAACCCTGAACATAAATTATCTACACACGAATCTTATAACAGAAAATAAACAATAGCGAGAGCATAAAACATAAAACAGATAAACACAGAGATTTTCCCCTGGATCCCAAATAGGGATGACCAGCTTGATTTTTCATTATATTCCTTTTAGTGTTACAACACATATATATACATGCCGAAGCATACATAAACCCCAATCCATTGACCCTGGATGAGAACATAACCATAGTTCCCTTGACCGGATCTACAAAATACCAGGGGTCGAAAACCATCGTACCCCAAAAACCATATGCAATCTCATGCACAAAACATGGGTGGGTCCGCCTATGAGTGGGACCGCACACCAAAAAAAAATTCACCGGGGCACTGCCTCGGACCCCAACAGCGGGGGCTGTCACCCCCCTGTGACCCCCCTGCTACGCCCGGCGCAACGTACAACACGTGGCGCTAATTGTCGAAAGAATATAACACATACCCAACATCATCTACATCTCAGTTTATTCCATGGTTGTGTTGTGTTGTAGGGTAGAAGTAGTGGAGGATTGATAGGACCAATTTCTGTGTTTTTTTTCCAGTGGAGGGGAGGCCTTTTCATCAGGAGGCCAGCAAGGTAGGTCCTTGGGAATTATTTCATCGTTTGGCATCATTCCAAGCTACTACCACCTCTTACAACGCAGTTTTACTCATAGATGCATTATTCTTTTGAGAAGTTGCAGTGGTGGTTTCAGTGTCTCATTTGGAGAGTTATATTTCCAATGAATGGGGTAGCCTTTCATTTGGAAAGTATATTGGGAGGAGACTTCATTAATTTCTACATCAGTTCATCCACCTGCTTCCAACTATTTTAGTTTCAGTGAATCTTCATCCCTAGGGCTATAGTTCACCATTTTGTATTTTGTGTATTTCTAGAAACCCTTTTTGGCTTGTGTTGGAAAGGTGCTTGGGAGCCTAGAGCTTTGTTCCCAACATTTATTGAGTCATATGTATGGATATACATATTATTGTATTTTCCAACAACATTTTTACTCACTGGGACTACATTGTATTGATTCCTTGGCATTTTGTATAGGAGAAATATTTCATGTATTGGCATATTTTCTTATTTGAGGCTTGTTTTCATCTCTTGTCTAATTTGTGCCTTAGTATATTGTACTCACTTGATGTTGATTTGCAAAGTAAAATGGCTCTATATTTGTATCACATTTTGGTGTAATTTTATTCACTGCTATATCCATTTTTGTGTTCTATATTACTTCTTTTCCTATTTTGGAATATTACACTAACATTTCTGCAATCACGCGTTCAATTTCTCTCTTTTGGAAATAAGGATATCTGTAAGGCCTGATGTTTGGAGGAAAATGTCGTGTAATCAAATGAATAGCATGATCATGATCACGGATAGGTGGGAGTCTTTTTTGAAACCATCTCCAAAAATAGAAGAAAAGAGAGATCAACGCCTTAGAAATAAGTCACTTTGAGGGGGGAACCTACTTTACGTTACATAAATGAACAATTCTTGGATTATAGAAATGAAAAAACTGCCTTATATATATAGGAGTCCACGGGGTTAGAATATAATCCTAGACAAACAAACAATAATAATGTAAGGGCACAATAATAACAATATTGGGGTTAGAGGGGTACAACAATAAAAATAAGGGAGCTACACTAACAACAATAAGGAGCTACACTAGTAACATATAGACCTAGCATGACCCTCTCCTTCAAAAAGTGTTGTACTCAATGCTTGAGTAGCTTTGTGTGCTTATGTATAAAATTCTCATCCTCCCATGTAGAATCTTCAGTGGGTAAGTTCTTCCAGTTGATGAGATACTATGAAATGGATCGATTTCGTAGCTGTCAAGTTCTTGCTTCCATGATTCAAGTTCCAATATGATTTTTCCTTCCTCATCAAGTTTTAGGAATATTGTTTGAACTAGAAGTTTTTCACCAATAAACTTCTTTAAGCATGAAACATGGAAAACCGGATGCACTCGTGAAGAAGTAGGAAGCTCCTTTTTGTATTCCATAGTACCAATGTTTTGTAACACCTTGTAAGGACTGTAGTAATTTGGAGATAATTTATTATCCTTCTTAGCTTGCTTGAGGGACATTTGTTTGTATGGTTGTTGGCGTAAAAATACCTAGTCTTCTACATCAAAACTTCTCTTGTTGTGATGTTCATCTGCCTATTGTTGGTGTAAAAATACCTAGTCTTCTACATCAAAACTTCTCTTGCTACGATGTTCATCTTGCTGCGATGGAAGGAAGTTTTATACCATAATTCAACGAGAGTTAATCACTTGACCCATTTTGTTTGTTTATCAAATACAAAAAAATGAAGATATCTTCCAAATATTTATTCACTATCACAGTTTGACCATCAGACTGAGGATGATAAGATGAGCTATGATCTAGTTGAGTACCGAAACAAGAAAATAATTTCATCCAAAAATTTCGAGTAAAAATGGAATCTCTGTCGCTTACAATAATCTTTCGGTATCCACGTAGCTTTTGAATTATTTCCATAAATGTAGTAGCAACTTTATGGAAGAGATAATGCACAAAAGTGTGCATACTTGGTAAGTCTATCGACTACCACCATGATGACACTCTTTCCTTAGGACTTAGGTAAACGTGTGATAAAATCCATTGAAAGCTCCTCCCAGCATTGAATTGGAATGGATAAAAGTTGTAGAATACCTGAGGTCTTAATTGTCTCAACTTTATTTTTCTGGAAAACCAAACATTCTGCCACAAAATTTTGAATATCAAATTTAAGGCCATCCCAAAAAAAAAACTTTCTTCACCCTATGGTAAGTTTTTAAAAATCCCGAATGTCCTCCTAAAGGAGAAGTGTGCAATTCCAAAATAATCTTTTGTTGTAGTTGGGAATTCTTACAAAGATATCAGAGATGTTTGTACCATAAGGAATAATTTTTCCAAATAAATGTATCAGATGTACTACGATCTTGCTACAAATTTTGAATGAGTGTCCACACTTCTTCATCCTTCTTCCATTCATCCCTTGCTTCGATTATCCAATTTGGTTGGATAATAGAAATGTCACAAAGCAATGCGTCCACCTCTTGATTCTTTCTTGAGAGTGCATCTGCAAAAAAATTTAGCTTCCCTTTTTTGTAGATGATTTCAAAGTCATAACGCAACATCTTTGTGAACCATTTTTTTTGATAATTTGAAGATAGTCTTTGTTCCAAAATTTTTTTAATACTATTATGATCGGTTTTTACCTTGAAGTGTCTTCCCATTAGGCAAGGCCATCAATTTTTTAGTGCATGTAGTATTTCTAACATTTGCATCTCATAAATAACTTTATGTAAATACTTTCCTTTGATTGGACGAATTTCAAAAGAAATGGGTCTTCCTTCTTGTATTAAAACAACACCAATTCCATTTCTTGAGGCATCACATTCCACAATAAAGGTTTTTGTGAAGTCTAGTGTAGCTAAGACCGGTGCTAGAAACATTGCCTCTTTAAGATGTTCAAAGGCCTTAGTTGCTTCAGGAGTCCATGAAAATGCATATTTATTCAATAATGTTGTTAGAGGTGATGTTATTCTCCCATAATTCTTAAAAAACTTGCGATCATACCTTATTAACCCCATAAATCCTTGCAACTGCTTTGTGGTGACTTTCCATTCCTTAATGGCTTTAATTTTGTTAGGGTCTACCTTAACACCCATGTGAGATACAATATGACCCAAATATTCCACCTCTTGTACTCCAAAGAAACATTTGGATGTTTTTGTATATAATTGTTTCTCCTCCAACAGTTTGAGCACCCTGTCAACATGTTGAACATGATCCTTCCAAGACCTGCTGTAGATTAGTATATCATCAAAAAATACTAGCACAAATTTTCTAAGGAAGGGTTTGAAAATGGAATTCATCTACCCTTTAAATGTAGAAGGTGTATTGGTAAGGCCAAAAGGCATGACTAAAAATTCATAATGACCCTCATGAGTTCAAAATGTTGTTTTTAGAATATCTTCAGTCTTCATTCTAATTTGATTATATTATGAACAAAGATCCAACTTGGTAAAATAAATTTCTCCATGTAATTCATCCAATAATTCATCAATCACAGGAATGGGAAATTTATCTCTAATAGTGAGATTATGGAGCTCCTTATAATACGAACACATGTGCCATTATCCATCATTCTTGTGCACCAATACTACTGGAATAGAGAAAGAACTTTGAATAGGTTGAAATATACCAACCTCTAACATTTATGCAATCATATGTTCAATTTCGCTCTTTTGGACATAAGGATATCTATAAGGCTTGATGTTTGGAGGAGCACTTCCTGGAATCAAATGAATAGCATGATCATGATAACGAATATGTGGGAGTCCTTTGGGAGTTTCAAACACCTTGCAATGATTATCCAAGAATTTTTGGAGATCTGGAAAACTAAATGGTTTTTATGTTGGAACTTCTAGTGAGCATAATTGTGAAATTACGCCTCGTTGTT
The DNA here is from genome assembly GCA_034641835.2 of Pinus albicaulis. Taxonomy (NCBI): domain Eukaryota; kingdom Viridiplantae; phylum Streptophyta; class Pinopsida; order Pinales; family Pinaceae; genus Pinus; species Pinus albicaulis. Next base: position 1,045,007,479 of record CM076583.1, on the reverse strand, counting down.
CTTTCTTCAGAAGATTTTTCATGACATTAGAGATTATTATCTTTCCAAAATTCCCTGAGATACCCCGTAATTTGAATTCCTTTCCATCCAAAAACAATTTGAAGAAAATTTCTTGAAAATTAAAAGCTTCCATCCCCAAACATTGTAACCATTGTATTCCTAGTACAACATCAACACCTCCCATTGGAATGGAAAGAATTGGACTATTCAATACATATTCCCCCATGGTTAGCTTGATATTATGGAATTTTTGAGAGAAATTTAAAATTCCTCCATTTGCAACCATCACTTGAAATTCTGGTGTTGGGTATAGGAAACAATTCAATTCCTTGGCTACCTTACAATGAATAAAATTATGGGTACTACCTGAATCACTCAACACTATTACCTTTTTCTTCTTGATATGCCCTTCTATCTTGAGAGTTTGAGGAGTGTTAATTCCTATTGTTAGTATGAATCTTAACTCCAAGTGTACGAAAAAATACCAATTTATCTCCACATTACAACAACCCTAATAGCAGAAATGACTGCTAATATATTCGTATCTGCAGTTAGGTGATCAAGATAAATGCTACAAAAATATATATCTATGCATTAGAAGACATTAAACAACATAAAAAACAAGACTTACTCCATGCATCCAATAGACAAGATAAGAATATATCAAATGAATTTTGTATTGATGGCACATGGGAGGAAAACACAAGAGGGTGTTCCCTATTCTCCTCAATGGGATGGGTTCTTGTAAGTCCTTAGCACTTCAGAACTAGAATTCCTCTCTCTTGATGGTGTAGAAAATCCAGACAAAAATATGGCTATGATGGTGGATCAATAGCCAGACCAAAAGTTTAGATACAGAGTGATCTTTAGGCAACAAAAGGTGGTAAATGAATGGGAAAACCCTTCTATTTATTACAAATTATTTAGTTAGTCTAGATATTGGTGCATAATTAAAATATTATTAACCAAATCAAGATCCAACTTTTATGGACTATTTTATTATATTTGCTGGAGGGAAAAGGAATTTGACTTGGCTCAAATCCCTTTATTTGTAAATAATAAATAATAAATGATTTATTTATCATTTTAATGACGTGGTTGAGTAATAATAAAATAAATAATGATTTATTTAATTATTTAAGGGTGAATTAGTCATATTTAACAAAGAATATTATTTAAATAAGATTTAAACAATTATTCTTAGAAAATAATAAGATAAATAATAATTTATCTAATTAGTTTCACTAATAATATAAATTCATAAATATTAATTAAACTAATGTTTAACCTATCATTTCGAGGAAAATCAAACAAATGTATATTTATTTAATATTTCTTCACGTTAGCTTCGTTTAGGCCATAAAACAAAATTTAATAAAGAAAGAAGGATGTTGTCTTCATAGGAAACACTTTACTTGGGCAAATTCTACCTACATGGGTCCATCTAATGATAATAGCCTAGATGACCAAAAAATGGTGTAAAAAATTTCCCACTAGAGTGTGACTGTTAGGAGCTAATCGTATGACCGAAGTACATTGTAAGAACTCAATCACTAGACATCGAAGGGGAAGTCAAAGAGAGATAAGTATAAGGTAGACCAAAGTGCTGAAAGAACTAGTCCCTGAGGAGGCGAGACTTACAGGTGCGACAAGTCCCTTTGAAACGTGAGTACCTGTGCTATAGATGGCGGGGGAGGAATACCTATGCCCGCCGAGGCAAAGTAGAAACAATAAGGCATCCGGAAAACCACGGGACTAGCCAATAGAACACATGCTGGCATAAAAATGAGCCAAATAAACAACATGATAATGAATCCCACATACATATTATGTCTGGGATTATAGCCAGGACTTGTACAATGATATCTGAGTACATGGGATAAAAATGCAACCCAGATGCCCCTGAAAATAGGAAAGTGCTCTGAAAATATGACTGATACATGCAAACAAAAAGGCATTGTAAGCGGCTGAGGCCGACATCATCAAATGTATGGAGCTGCATCGAAGTTTGGAATGACGAGGTCATTTGAGTGTATGGGGCGCTACCTGTAGGGCCAACCCCCTCATGAGCGCTGAGACATCTCACACAAACCTGGGAATCACCGATGTCAGCTGCTGCATCACTGAACCATCGAGTATATGGATCTTGATCATGATGAAAGGAGCTGGAGCTGAGAAACAATCAAGTCAAAGGGAAATAAGGAGTCCATTTGCCTGATCTGAGGTACCGAAAAAGAGTGGAATTTGGAACCAAGGTACACCACCCTCTAGACCTGTATTATAGAATGAATGAGCTAATGTTGACAAAAGGAGGTTTGCCATAGGTGAGGAAATAAGGGATCCTCAACTAAGGCACGAGAGAAAATAGTAGAGTGACAGACACACTGACATCGATGATGATGTTGAAATGGGAGGGACTAAGTAGCGAACAAATTAATTCCCTTGTTAGAGCATAAATGGCACGGATGACCTGGCAGTGACTAACAAAATATCATGAGGGATAGGGGATAGTGGGACTTGAAGGTCATAGGGTGCGACACGAGAGAGGGACCAAGCAAGGAAGGATGGAGGAACATAGTGGGATGCAAAGGGAATCGGGATAGACTCCATGAATGCAATGATGACTCAACTTTGATGCTCTAAACAAGGGTGACTCGATGGTCCTTCCACACAGAAAAAGGGTCCGATGGGGACTATGAAAACATGAGTACAAGATGGTAACTCATGACGAAAGTCAACACAAGCATGGACTCATATGGAGGCAAAGTGGTGCCCCGAATACGAGTGTTGCAAGTGTCTATTTGATTTTGAGGAGGGGTAAAGTGATGCTTCATGGAAGAAATGTGTCCTGGTGAAGTATAAATTCATTAAAAACTAACAGATACCCTTTTGAGGGCTTGGTGAGATCTTTCCAATGGTATAGCCAGTTTGTCAAACTGAGCTACGATTTGGCCATAGTAGGCGAAAGAAAAATCAGGGGTTTTATTTTAATAAGGAATTTTCCTTCCAAATTCACTCATTTTTGGGTGGAGTTGTGGTGAATGTAGTCAGGAGAGGAGGCCCTAAATCTTGTGGTGATCATAGCATACAAACCTACCATTGGAATTTGAGATCCATAAGTTGAAGGTAAGATGCCTAATCCTACTCTTTCATTTCATTGGGTTGAAAGTTCAGTTTAGGTACTCGTAGCTCATGAACAGACCAGGTCACACTTGTTGGGGTCTGTTCTGTGTCCTGGGTAGCAGGTACTAGGCAGAAAACTGTGACTTGTCCCAGGAAATGACCTGGAAAGTGGGACTTTTCATAGAAAGGGGGTTTCAGTGCTATTGTTGGCTAAGATATGGGATTTTTATGGTTGAGGGGCATAGGTTCCCCCAAGCATGTTGTAGTCATGCCAAAATGTATTTGGAAAAAAGGGCAATCTAAACACATTTTAATGATGTGGTGCACCATTTGTTTTCATTATGGTTATGAAGTTTGAGAAAGGAAATGAAGGATCACCAATCTCTTTTGGTACTGCATATGTGAATCAAATGGAATTTAAGTTTCCAGACTGGCATAAATGGTGTCACTATCCCAAAGAGAGGATTTTAAATAATGAACTGGTGCTCTCCTAGAAAACTCACAGGTTGGTCAACAACAATTTCGAAAGGACTGGGTTGTTTTTGTAATAGGAAGGAATGATGAGCGGTATCATCCCTAGAGTGATCTGAAGTGATATGGGACTCTAAAGGTTCTTCTAAATGTAGAAGGATAATGGTACTAAAGTCGACACGACCAGATACACTCAGAGAGTTGTGGAGAATTTCTTCTCCTAGATTTGCAACTATGAGTGCCCCCTTACCCGAACCTTGGGTGTCCATGTCATGGCCATAAGGTGTTTTTGGTTCTGATGTATGGGTTCGATGTAAGGGGGGATAGATAAAGTTAGGGGTGTTGATTACTTCCATAGTGTCGTCATCGTAATAGAGGATGGGGTGACTGGTGGAAGAAATACCATCTGATGTGATGAAGCTACCTAACTCATCATCATGAGAAGAGAGGTTCACATTTGCATCATCAGAAGTGGTGATAGAAGGGTAATTAGATAAAGAATCTACTAATGTTGAGCCCAGGGTGATCATCGAAGGGAGGTCAGGAGAATCATGAGGGAGAGTCTCTAAGGGGACTTCCATCGAGGGTCTCATGGATGATGATAGATAGCAGATGGAGGACCAAGGCTCCGTTATCTCGACATCATAAGGGGGAATGTCAATGGGAGCATTCCTGTCCTCTGGTGTTGCTGAAGCAAGATTCACAAATAAGGGAGCAATGGACTCATCTCGCTTGGCCTTGAATTGGTGTAAGGCTTATAAAGAGGAATGATACTCTTCGAGGCAAGGATAGAGGTGAGTGTAGTGGCCATGGAAATCACACAAGGCACAAGGGTGATATGTGAGAAATGGTTTGAGCTTCACGATTGAATCAGGTATAGTCACATATACCTTTGGGATATCAGATTTCAGAAACGTTGCATTGACCATGGACTTAAGGTGAGGCAACTCTAGATAAGTATGGGTGGCGTGGCTGACAACATCACACAAAGCACACTGGATGGTAATCTTTGGAGGCTGAGAAGGGGCAGGGTTTTTCGGGGCAGGCTTGTCCTTTGATTCCCGCTTGCAAGCTTTTCCCTTCTTACCCGAAGCGGTAGCAATGGGAGATGGTTCCTGTTAAGGTGAAGGAGGCACTGTTGCAGCGGAAGAAGTCATGGGGACCAGTTGAACTGGGGTCAAAGCAGGATAAGGTTTTGGTTGACTTGGCGGGGTAGCAGCTGGAGGATCGAGGTACCAGACCGAAATCCCAAGGGTCAGGTTAGGAAGAGAGAGGGTGGCCATAATAGGTATTGTGTACACTCCTGGTGGGGGAGCTAGGAACGGTATCTGACCGGAGGAGTAATGACCAGGCGAGACGGCTCCAAGATGGTTAAGGCCTAGAGGAATCATTCCAGGAAGGTAAAGGGGCTCATGAGTACCAACTAAATGTGAAGGGCCAGGAGAATATGGTTCAGAAGGCTGATCAGAGGACATCATGAGAATTTGGTAATCAGGGGAACCAGATGGAAAAGGTTGAGTGGCCACCTAACCTTTAGGTGGTTGGGTAGCCATAAATCCTTGCTAAGGGAAAGAATCCATAAGCACAACTAGTTGACTAGGAGTGAGACTGGGAGGAATGGAAGGGACAACTTGTTTTCCTCTCAAATTTTCTTGAGACTCCCATAGTTGTTTCATCTCTGGTAGAAGAGGAAAATAATGTGTATAATGGCCATAAAAACCACAACAAGAACAGGGCTTGTTCGTACGAAGAGGCCTATCCTGCTTGGGCTTGTTGGGTGTGGAGCCTGATTTTCATCCCGATTTAGAGATCCTTGTTTTAGCTGGATGTATACCCCAGAAAAACTATACACGCTTGCAGCAGGGGGGTGCAGGGGGGACTTGTCTCCTCCGCGGGGTCCGGGGTGGCTGGGGGGTCCGGGAGCCAGCGGTCCGCCGACAGGGGTTTTGGGGGCAGCGCCCCCGAAGCTAAAAATAGATGTAAAATTTTCTTGTAAAACTATAGTAATTTCTAGTCAATATGGGCTGTTCATTAGGAAAATTATCTGACGGTAGAAGTTATGTTTAGTTTAGGGTTTTCTTCCCTAGAAGGAAAACCCTCGCTTTTAGGAGGGTATTGTATTACGGCTGTGTATTGTGTGTGTATTATCAGATCGAGAAACATATAGGGAGACTGTGAGAGAGAACAAATGATATTACAATGGATCTACTGTAGGTTTTGTCCCTTCATTTTTGGCTGGATAATAGAAAGGAAGGACTGGCTGTTCGGGGTGGACGTAGCCCAAACTAGGTGAACCACGTATATCTCTGTCTCTCTGGTTTTATGTGTTTCGTGTGCTTGTATTTTCCACATATTTTATGTGTTACATTTCTCCATAATATATAATTTTCTAACAGGACTGAGTTCCTTATTGCTGGTTTGTAGTGTTAGGAGAATTACCTTGATTAGGTCTAGGATTACCAGGGGCAGTTTGATTTTGAGTGCCTTTCCTCTTCCTTTTTTAGGGAGGAGGATTAGTCTTGCCCTGCTGTGAATACACTTGCCTTGGAGGGGGTCGTGGTTGTTGTTGCGGGGGTTGAGAAGGCAAGGGAGGAGGAGATGTTAATGCTATAGGAGCTAGATAACCAAGCTGTGGATACGAATAATAAGGAGGCTGGGTAACAGTGTGGTAAACAAGAGGTTGGGAAAAAAGAGGAGGCATGTCATATCTTAGATACGTGCTACCGGGAGAGGGAAAATTGCAGGAGGTGATAGCCCCTCCCTAAGGAAAACCATAGCCCATGGGAGGTTGAGCATATGGATTAAAGAGAGCTCCAACGATACTGTCGATGGCGTGAGATGCCCCTAGTGCATTGGTACCACCGGGTCTAAGAAGATCAGGTAGAACAGTATAAATATAACCTGACTGAGCATAGATCAGGTTATATTTTAATGCAATTTGGAGAGTGGCTTCTTTGGTTTGAGGAAAGTGTGATGCGACATATTTACCTATAGGCGTCAAGAGAGATCTAAGGAACCAGTTCATGTAGACACGGTCTTCGAAGGTAGGGGCTCGACATAGGCTCTTTCTTCTCCGCCATTCCTGAACATGGTCAGATAGGCGAGTTGCAGACGATTGACGGAAAGAGGTCAAGAGTTCGGTACCAGTGTCATAACGAAGGGGAAGCTGGAAATAAGACAAAAAAGCTTGGGCAAGAGTCACAAAGGTGGTATGGGAGGATGGGGCCTGATCAACATACCACGTAGAATCTTCACCTATAAGTGTTTGTTGGAACAACTGAAGAGGGACAGAGTCATCGGTAATTGAGTTAGATAAACACCACATGTGGAAAGATCGAATATGATTTGAAGGATCTTCTCCAGCAAGGCCTTCAAACTTTGGGATGTCTGAAGGGAGCTTTGTTGGCATAGCAGGCCAACTAGCATCATGATGTATAGGGTCATTTATCAACTGGTAAAAATCGGGGAGGCTGAGGCCTGCCATGAAAGGGAGCAAGGATGCAGCCGGGGTAGTGTCTGTTGTGCTCCCACTAGTGGTATTCCCGGCCTGAGGGTTGGGGTTACAACCAGCAGCGGGTCTTGCTCCAGACATAGTGAAAGTGTGAGGAGGAGAACCGAAGGAGGAACGAGAAGGAGAACCCAAAGGACCAGAAGAAGAGTCGGTGTGCGGACTCGGTGGGGGACTAACTCGACCCCTACGCGGAGGAGTAAGTCTCCCTACCAAAAAATGAGGATGAAGGCCAAGAAGTCTTCGGGATAAATGCCTTGGTGGCACAATCGTGATGACACAAACATGGCAAAAAGGAAAAAGAGACTAACAAGGGTAGGGAGTTGCAGGATCAAATGATTACAATGTCGAAACAAGGGCAAAGAGGTGGAGGATCAAATGATTTCAATTTTTTAGAGTCTTTTCTTGGCAGGGTTAACCAAGCCCTTTTTCGCTTAGGGTATGTGTGTAAAAGTGTGTAAATTTTAATTTTTAAACCCAGACGTTTGTAGAGAAAAAGAAAAAGTGTGTTGTATAGCTGTAAATAAACCTGTAAATGACAGTATATAGGCCTGCAAAAACAAAAAATAAACAACTAATAATGAAATAATATAAACCCAAGGAGGTGGGTCTCTCAACAACTAGTCTATAAGTGAGTAAAAAAATAATCAAAACACATCAAAAAATCTAATATATCTAAGGTGAATAGGGAGAGGGATCTAAAAGACAAAATCTGCTGAAAAGTGGTGTAGAAAACAACAACAAATCAGAGGAAAAATTGATGTAAAAAGGGCGGCGAAAGGATATCTCCTGAAGGGAAACAGAGTGAACCCTAGAGGAAAAGCCAAACAAAGCTAGATGAGATGATTTGGATGGATAACAAGTAGATCTGAAGTGGATATGAAGGTGAGGTATCAGATCTAAAAAAATGGTTGAAGAATTTGAAATTTCATACAACCTGCAACAACAAAAGCTCTTCCACAAAAAGTGGAGGGTACTAAAGCTCTAGGGGGATAGGTTCCCATTTAGTTGAGCGAAACAAAACAAGTATAAGTCCTGTTAGTGTTAGTTTTATCATACTACCATTAGTGATAAAATTTACTCTTTTTCATTTGCATAGTAGGAGTCCCATACTATAAATTTTCATCACTCCATTAGGTCATGAATTCATTGATGGTAGTGGTCATTTCATCAGTTTTCCCTCATGTGAAAACTTGTTGATTCTCCTATGTATGATCTTCATTCATGATTCACTTTCTCTCCGTAATTTATGTTATTAGGTCATAGGGTTGGTCTCATTAGGTTCTAGGGTCTCAAAATGGTCAAATTTGTTGAGATTGCAACAAGATGATTGGCTTAGTGAAAAGAGGTCGCCTTCACTAAGTGGGCCTGCAGGCTGTTTTTGGCGCAAGTCTATTTTTAGACTATGTCTATTTTTAGGCATGTCGATCATATTCTATGATTTGCAGGATGCTATTTGTGGATGGTTGGTCAAGTTGGAAAAATAGATGGACTTCTATTTTTAGACATTGGGCGGAATCTATTTTTAGATTGCCAGTCTAAAAATAGATATGTCGAATATTATTAGCTCTTAATAATATTTGGACTATAAACATTATCTTATTCTCTTGGAGCACTTAAGTTAAGTGCACAGATGTGGCACAAGAGATGACAGAAGGAATTATGCTATTCCTAAGGGTTAAGTGGAGCTATTGCATGGATACTTCAGTTAGAACTCATGTGACAGAGTTTGGTGGAGTTATTGAGGTAGTTGGTGGAGTTGTGTTCAGTTTAACTAAGTTAAACATAGTTGAGCTAGTTGTATCTAGTCTAACTGATTGATACACTAGTGAGAGTGGTGTGAATTAATTATTAATTAATTCACTAATTATTAACTCATTAATAAACTAAAGAATACATCAGTTAACTACAGTGCATGGACAGTTTCAGTGGAGACCAGTGAAGAGATAGGTGAAAGAGCAGTGTGACTATCAGTTGTGACTATAGTGTTGCATGATTTTCAACACACAGTGGTTGGAGATGCCAATGAGGATTGCGTGAGCAAGGCTCGACCAATTCGAGTTCAATCAGAGCCATTCTTCAGCAGTGGAGGCAGGCTAGAAGGTGGCAGAGATTGGAGCATGTGTTTTGCTAGATTGGACCTGAATAGTATGTAGCAATTGGAGATTATACTGAGAGCTTGTGAGGAGCTTTGTATAATGATTTTTACGTGATCTTTATGACATATAATATACAGATAGTTTGGGGTTTTCAGCTTTAAGCTTTCCCATAAAATACTATGTTCATATGTGTGAATGTTTATGGTTTTAATGTGCGCATGCGATTGTTTTTATTTCTGCAATTAATGATCAATGGTAGAAGAGATTCTGTATTGTGCATGAAGTCAAATAGTGTGTGATTAGGAGAATCTCAGATATAACATATCAGTTATATAAATTTCTACAAAATTAATAAGGAAAGTGTCAATAAAAGCAACAAGGACATGAGGATGCCTAATAAACTCAAAAGCATGGTGTCTGGAAAGTCAAAGAGTTGTTCTTTCAGCTGAATGTAATTGTCACCTCAAAACATGTTTTGAGATGAAAAAAGGGTACTTTTTTATTATTATTATCTTTTATGTAATTTTATGTCTCCATATGTAATAAGTTGAACTACAGAAGCTGCTATCTCCATAAAGCCAAAGGGGATTTTCTCTGCCTGATTTCCAAAGGTGTTCTCCACAGGATTTTTAGTGTAAATCAAATTTTTAGTATGTGCATAAGAAATATCCCAGAAGGAGCTTTCCAGTGATATATCATACTCCCAAAATTGATTTCTGGATTGGAAGATATGCCTAAGTGAATAAAAGCCCCCAAAAGCCTAAACTTACCCTTCTTTCTTATTTGGTCCTTTAAACTTTATAATTTCTACCTTTTCATATGATTTTGAAATCTTCATCGCAAAGGTCCCTTTGTATTTTCATTTCTGTCTCCTACAAACTTCCGATGCGATTGACCCTCATACCTCTGATCTGATCGCACCATCGCATCGCAGTTTTCCCCACCAGCGCTTAAACTTCGATGCGATTATCTCCCTTCCGCTGATGCGATTAATCGCATATCACCCATCATAATTGACATTCCCCATAGCACTTTACTCCCACACTTCCGATTTCCCGATGCGATTGATCGCATATCGCCCATCACAATCGGCGATTCCAGCAATGTTTAAACCCGCTCCCCTTCCCGATTTGTGATTGCGATTTTCCCTAGGTCCCACCTAAAATCCCTTCCAACTTTTCAAAAGAAAAGGGATTTCCTCCATGAAAAAACGGAAATTTCATTTTTATTCATTTTAAAAGGAATTTTCCCTCATTGCATCAGCCTTTTCTCCCACTGTTTCCATCGCTCCGTATACTCCGTCACACATCACATATCGTAATTTCTCCCCTCCATATGTTATGACCACTCCTCTGCTGATTTGCGATTGCGATTTCCCCAGTCCCACTAAAGCTTTCCGCCCATCACACCATCAGCCTCTGATCACATTGGAAGTTTCATCACATCGATCCATTACGATATGCTCCCTCCCCCCTTCCGATGAAATTTGCGATTGTGATTTGGGCCCACCATCCTTCCTTTCACTCCTTTCAATATAAAAAGGGATTTTCGTTAAAGGGGAAAATGTGATTTTCTTTGGTTTCAAAGGTATTTTTTCTTCGGAAAAGGGTTTTTCTTCAAAGAGTAAAGACAAAGATATTGGTCGGAGCCATGAACTAATTTTGGCCTCTTCAACAACAATTAAAAGGGGATCGACTCTTCAAATTTCTTCTCCTCATTTGTTGGATTTAACACCAAAATTTTCGAGATGGTCAAATATATTTTTTTCCCTCTTTTTGGGGGCATATTTTTGGTTTATTTATATGTTTATATTTCTGTTCCAAAGTTAGTGAAACAACTCCTCCTTGTGTGGATCCCCCCCCCCCCCCCCCCTTGAAACTAATCTATTTAATATAGTTTTCCATCATTTGTAAAGGGGGGAAAAAGGTGGAATAAGTTGGAATCATTGAGGACGCTTTGTGATCCATTTTGTAGCAGTTTGGTAGGGAATTAATAAAGAAATGCAGCACTGATTTATGGGATCCCTGTGGTATGGATTTTAGCACTGTTCTTTCCTTCGTGATCATTCGTTAATTGCTATGTTTGTCATTCATTCATTCATATTCTTGTTTGGATGTTTTTCAAGATAAATAGGTAGAATCTATTGTATAATTCTCTACCTTGGGAAAATCATTCAATACTTTATGTTTTCTGCTGTTTGAAGAGGATCCATCTGCTATGCCCTTTTCAGCTTCTCACCAGTCTTAAACACTCCATCATCATTTAAACAAAGTTGTTAAAATTCCTCCCTACCTTGCCCCATAGAATACCCTATATATCTGATTTAATTCCCCAGATTCAAACTGCCCAGCCCCATCTGATCCATACAGCCTAGAAAATTGATAAAAAATTTCGAGCTACTATACCTAGCCTAAAATAAATTTTCATTTATATTTCATTGAACATAATTTTTCACAGAGAGATCCCTCTCCTGACCTTGTAGGGCTAGTTACAAGGCTGAGCGTGGTTTGAGGTTACCCTGATATTCCTTCCTTTAGCCTGAGGTTCACATTAGGTGCTAACAGGTCCAAAAAAGGTGGAGACAAAGGTCAGAAAACCCTGAACAGAGGCTCAGACAAACCCTTAAAACTTTCAGAAAAATCCCTGCAAAAAGTCCAGGTCACAGTTTCTGACCTGTTTTCAGGAGAGGTCGCAATTTTTGGGCTGTAAAGTGTGCCATGAAGGTCCAAGTCACAGGTTTTTGGCCAAAAAATGTGAGCTACACATTCAGCACTCTCAATGGAAGGTTTCAGAAAAATTTATCGTCTCATTTGTGGCCGATGTCTGTCACGTGTGCAATAGGTCCGAAAACACATGGAAGTCAGATTTTTTATCGTTTTAGAGTTTTATAGGTTAAAAACAACATCAAGAAAAGAAAAAATAAGGGGCTAATGAGAAATATTAGGGTTTGAAGCAGCTAGATATTCAAGGATCAGAAAAACGATGGCGGTCGTAATCGTAAACCCGTGTGGAGTCGCCAGTTGTTAGTATGAATCTTAACTCCAAGTGTACGAAAAAATACCACTTTAGCTGCACATAACAAACAACCCTAACAACACAAATGACTGCTAATATCTTCAGATCTGTAGTTAGGTGATCAAGATAAATGTTGCAAAAATCTAGATGTATGCATTAGAAGACATTAAACAGTATAAAAAACAAGATTTACTCCATGAATCCAATAGAAAAGACAAGAATATATCAAATGAATTTTATATTGATGGCACCTGGGAGGAAAACACAAGAGGGTGTTCCCTGTTCTCCTAAATGGTATGGGTTCTTGTAAGTCCTCAGGACTTCATATCTATAATTCCTCTGTCTTGATGGTGTAGAAAACCCAGACAAAAATATGGCTATGATGGTGGATCAATAGTCAGACCAAAAGTTTAGATCCAGAGTGATCTTTAGGCAACAAAGGGTGGTAACTGAATGCGAAAACCCTTCTATTTATAACAAAATACTGAGTTAGTCTAGATATTGGTGCATAATTAAAATATTATTAACCAAATTAAGATCCAACTTTTATGAAATATTTTATTATAATTGTTGGAGAGAAAAGGAATTTGACTTGGGTCAAATCCCTTTATTTGTAAATAATAAATAAATAAATGATTTATTTATCATTTTAAGGATGTGGTTGAGTAATAATCAAATAAATAATGATTTATTTAATTATTTAAGGGTGAATTAGTCATATTTAACAAATAATGTTATTTAAATAAGATTTAAACAATCATTCTTAGAAAATAATAAGATAAATAATGATTTATCTAATTAGTTTCCTTGTTTTGGGTTAACTATAACCAGAAATATTAATTAAAATATTGTTTAACTATTTATTCCTTGAGGAAAATAAAAAAATGTGTATTTATTTAATATTTCCTCATGGGGTTTCATGTTTAGACCATAAACAACTTAATAAAGGTGGTTTACTAAGTTATATTCATAGTAAAAGAAATTTTACTTGGGGTAAAATTGGTCTTACATGGTGTACCTGGGTCCATCTAATGATAATAGGTTAGATGACCCAAAAATGGTGTAACACCTGCCAATGCATTACGCGATATGGTAAGAATAATTTCTTCTTCTTCTAGAGTTTTGTCCTGTTGTATATCCTCTTCTTTTGAATTTTCTTGTTCATTTTCTTCCTCCTCTTCACAATCTCTGTAAAATAATTTCTTCTCAGCACACTTATGACCTTTAGTGTATTTAATATCACAACTGTAGCAAAGCTCTTCTTCTATTTTTTTTCCCAAGTGTTGTGGTGTCAACCTTGTAGGTTGTGGAAGTGTAGGAACAACAACACTTCCATATTTATAGATGTGAGTGGTAGGTTTCCTTGTCACCATAATTTTACATTCAATTTTTCTTGCCAACCTGAATTCCTTTTCCAATGAATTAGGTTCCCAAACACGAACCTCATGTTGGATGTTATCCTTTAAAGTCCCTATGAAGACATCAATCATGTGTTCCTATGGAATATCAGTTACCCTTATATTCAACTTTTGGAAGTCCTAAATGTGCTCCACCATTGAACACTTTTGTTTGAGATTTATCAATTGGCTAAAAAAAGTGTTCCTCTTTGTATCCTCATAATGTGCTATCATTTCTTCGTAAAAATTGGCCAAGTGAAATTTTTTTTATGGGAACAAAGCCATCGATACCATGAAAATGCATTTGGTTCTAAATATAAAGTTGCAATGCATACCTTTTGTGTGTTTTTCACATTATTGAGATCAAAATATTGCTCCATCTATAGTATCAATGTTACGAGATCCTTTCCATCAAACTTCCTCATATCGACCTTTGGAATATGGTGGTTCCTCAATCAAACATTAGATTTTATGAAATCACTATTAATATTTATTTATTTCTCATCATGAGTTTCCTCTACTATCTTTTCGCCATTAGGAAACATTTCTTATATTAACTTTTTCAAGCCTTCCATGTTTGCTTTTAGATCTTTCTTCATGTTATCCATTTTTTCTCTCATGTCATCCATCTTAGCTTCCATTCCATTCATGCCATTATTCAAACCATCCATCTTTTCTTCCACATCTTTCTTCAAATCGTCCATCTTAGCTTCCATGCCTTTATTCAAAACTTCCATCTCATTTTTTGTTGCTCTTTGCGAGAGCAAAATTTGGTGCACTTGCTCTCGTAATTTTGATATGTCATGTTGCATTTCTTCATCTTCATGAGTCATAGTAGAGCCTTCTGAAGGCTTAATGGGTGTTAAATTATTTTTAGGGGGTATTTTAAAACCCAATACTGATATCTATTCTACAATATGCCCTTGGAATCTATTCAAACTGAATCTTCAAAAAGAACTTATGCAATTAGGAAAACAATACACACATTTTTCTTGCTTTTGAGGAGCTCGATATTGAAGCTAAATTATCTCTGTGATTTAGGATCTTCAATATCTGAAATATTTTCGTATAGTAGCTCTATGAATCTTCTTTCGATTTCCATAGGTATGACCTAGTTTGGATTCTTTAAGGAAAATTTATGCCCAATCTCCCACAATGACCTAATTATGGACTCATTCAGTAGATCGAACTTGTATGGTGTGAAACGTGTTCATGTTTCTTCCTCCAGCTCTCAACTTGATACAAATGAAATTAAGGTCTATGTACTTGCAACCTCTTTTTACAAAATTCCAATCCGATGCACAGAGAGAGAGTTATGAATATTTTCCCACGGTCACCTCTTTGAGATGAAATTAGGGAGATTGAACAAACCCTAACTTCAACAGATAATATCTCTAAAAATATTGTGGACCAAGATCCGAATTTTTTACATGACATTCCTTAGGAATTTGGCTTCTCTATGTGAACATTTAAGCTTCTTAACCTTGGTAGAAAAAAATATAGCGCAAATGCAACAATGACCTGTTTAGGTGAAATTTGGGAGCCTAAAAAAACCCTAAATTCCACAGATCATATCTCCAAAAATGTTGTGAAAAAAGACATAAAATTTTTACATGACGTTCCTCAAGATTTCGATTTCACTCTGTAAAAATTTTAGCTTTTGAACCTTCGTAGAAGAAAACTTGTAGCGGAAATTTCATGATGACTTGTTTGGAGCAGCGAAACCCTAGAATCCAAAGCTCTGATACCTAATGTTATGAAACCAACTACAGAAATAGAAGAAATGACAGATAAATTATTTATAAATAAGCCATTTCGAGAGGGAAACCTCCTTTACATTACATAAATAAACAATTCTCGGATTATCCCAACGAGAAAACCTCCTTCTATATATAGGAGTCCATGGGGTCACAATGTAATCCTATCACACCTAACAATAATAATGTAAGGGCACAATAATAAAAATATTGGGGTTACAGGGGTACAAAGATAACAATAAGGGGGTTATTATAACAAAAATAAAGGTCTACACTAGTAATATAAGGACCTAATAGAGTCCTTTGGGAGTTTCAAATCCGTTGGAATGATTGTGCAAGACTTTTTGGAGATCTGGAGAAGTCGATGATTTTGATGTTGGAAGTTCTAGTGAGAATAATCATGCCATTACTCATCATTGTTATTTATTCAGAAGCTTTGTTATGACATTAGAATTTATTATCTTTCTCAAATTCCCTGCGATACCCCGTAATTCAACTTCCTTTCCTTCCGGAAAAAATTTAAAGAAAATTTCTTGAAAATTAAAAGTTATCGTCCCAAAATATTGTAACCATTGTAATCCTAGTAAAACATCAACACCTCCCATTGGAATGGAGAGAATTGGACTATTCAATACATATTATCCCATGGAAATCTTGATATTATGGAATTTTCCAGAGAAATTTATAGTTCCTCCATTTGGAACCATCAATTGCCATTTTGGTGTTGGGTATAGGAAGCAATTCAATTCCTTGGCTACCCTACAATGAATAAAATTATGGGTACTACACGAATCAATAAGCAATATTACCTTTTTCTTCTTGATGTTTCCTTATATCTTAAGAGTTTGAGGAGTAGTAATTCCTGCCAATGCATTACACGATATGGTCAGAGTCATTTCTTCTTTCTCTAGGGTTGGTTATTGGTTTATATCCTCTTATTTTTAAGTTTATTGTTCATTTTCTTCCTCCTCTTCACAATCTATGTAAAATAATTTCTTCTCAGCACACTTATGAACTTTAGTGTTTTTTTTTCACAATTGTAGTAAAGCCTTTTTTCTCTTTTTTCTTCGAATTGTCGTGGTGCCAATATTGTAGGTTGTGGAAGTATAGGATTAGCAACACTTCCTGTTAGGTCCCAATATTACTAGTGTAGTACCTTATTGTTATTAGTGTAACCCATTATTGTTATTGATGTACCCCTGTAACCCCCATATTGTTATTATTTTTTACTTACATTATTATTGTTAGGTCGGCTAGGATTATATTGTGACCCCATGGACCCCTACATATAGAAGGAGGTTTTGTCATTTGTATCATCCAAGAATTGTTCATTTATGTAATTTATTGGAGGTTTCCCCCTCGAAGTGGTTAATTTCTAAGGTTTTGATCTATCTTTTCTTCTATTTTTGGAGTTGGTTTCATAACATTTGGTATCAGAGCTTTGGATTCTAGGCTTTCGCTACTCCAAATAGGTCATCGTGAAATTTTCTCTATAAATTTTGTTCTACAAAGGTTCAGAAGAAATTTTTACAACGCGAAGAACAAATATTGAGGAACATCATAGAAAATTTTCAGATCTTGGTTCACAACATTTTAGGAGATATGATCTGTGGAAGTTATGGCTTTTTGTGGGCTCCTAAATTTAACCTAAACATGTGATCGTCGAATTTTCACTATAATATTTTTTATACGAGGGATCAGAAGATGAAATTTTTAGAACATGTAGCCGAAACTGTGAGGAACGTCTTGGAAAAATTTCAGAGCTTGATTCACAATATTTTCGGAGATAGGGTCTGTGCAAGTTAGGGATTTTTCAGACTCCTAAATTTCATCTGAAAGAGGTGACCGTGGGAAAATCGTCATAACTCTCTCTCTGAGCATGGAATTGAAATTATATAAAATATGGCCACAAGTACACAAACTAGAGTTTCTTTTGTATCAATTTCAGATCCAAAGGAGGAAACAGTGACACATGGCACACCATACAATTTCACTCTACTGAACGTTTCCATAATTAGGTCATTGTGAGAGATTTGGCATAACTTTTCCTTGAAGAATAAAAATTAGGTTAGACCTCTGGAATTTGAAAGAAGATTTAGAGCGCTACTACAAGGAAAATTCTTATATATTGAAGATTCGAAATCACGGAGATAAATCAGTTTCAATAACAAACTCCTTCAAATCAAGAAAAAGGTGTGTATGTTTTTTTTAAATTGCGTAAGTCTTCTTTGAAAAATCAGTTTTAAGTGATTCCAAAGGCCTATTGAGCATATATATTAGTATTTGATTCTAAAATGTCTCCTAAAAATAATTCAACACCCATTGAGCCCTCAGAGTACTTTACTATGAATCATGAAGATGAAAAATTGCAACATGATCTATCAAAATTACAAGAACAAGTACACCAAATTTCGC
Source organism: Pinus albicaulis (assembly GCA_034641835.2). Classification (NCBI taxonomy): domain Eukaryota; kingdom Viridiplantae; phylum Streptophyta; class Pinopsida; order Pinales; family Pinaceae; genus Pinus; species Pinus albicaulis. Next base: position 1,044,989,694 of record CM076583.1, on the reverse strand, counting down.
TCCCACAAAGAGCAACAAAAAATGAAATGGAAATTTTGAAGAAAGGCATGGAAGAATATATGGATGATTTGAAGGATAATATGGATGTTTTGAGGAAAGACGTGAAAGCTAATATGGATGGCATGGAATCTAAGATGGATGGCATGGAAGTTATCATGGAAGCTAAAATGGATTACATGGAAGAAAAAATGAAAGACAACATGGAAAACATGAAGAATGATCTAAAAGAAGACATGGAAGGTTTGACTAAGTTGATACAGGAAATGTTTCCTAATGGCGAAAAGATAGTAGAGGAAATTCATGATGAGAACAAAATAAATATTAATCCTGATTTCATAAACTCTAATGTTGGATGGAAGGACCACCATATTCCAAAGAGGGATATGAGGAAGTTTGATGGCAAGGATCCTTTAACATGGATACTATAGATGAGGCAATATTTTAATCTCAATAATGTGAAAAACACACAAAAGGTATGCATTGCAACTTTACATTTAGAAAAAAATACATTTGTATGGTATCGATGGCTTTTCTCTAATAAAAAAAAATTCACTTGGTCAATTTTGACGGAAGAAATGATAGCACATTATGAGGATACAAAGAGCAACACCTTCTTTAGCCTATTGATAATCTCAAACAAAAGGGTTCAGTGGTGCAACACATTGAGGACTTCCCAAAATTGAATATAAGGGTAACCGATATTCCATAGGAACACATGATTGATGTCTCCATGGGGAATTTAAAGGATAACATACAATATGAAGTTTGTGTTTGGGAACCAAATTCATTGGAGAAGGCATTCAGGTTGGCAAGAAAAATTGAATGTAAAATTATGGCGACAAGGAAGCCTACCACTCACATCTATAAAGATGGAAGTGTTGCTACACCTAGACTTCCACAACCTACAAGATTGACACCACAACAATTGGAAGAAAAAGGAGCAAAAGGGCTTTGCTACAGTTGTGATTGAAAAGACAGTAAAGGTCATAAGTGTTCCGAGAAGAAATCATTTTACATAGATTGTGAAGAGGAGGGAGAAAAAGAACAAGAAACTTCAAAAGAAGAGGCTACACACCAGGAATCAACCCTAGAAGAAGAAGAAATGAGTCTGACCATATGGTGTAATGCATTGGCAGGAACTACCACTCCTCAAACTCTAAAGACAGAAGGAAATATGAAGAAGAAAAACATAATAGTGTTGATTGATTTGGGTAGTACCCATAATTTTATTCATTGTAAGGTAGCTAAGGAAATGAATTGTTTCCTATACCGATCACCAGAATTTCAAGTGACGGTTGCAAATGGAGGAACTATAAATTTCTCTAGAAAATGCTATAATATAAAGCTAACCATGGGGGAATATGTATTGAATAGTCCAATGCTTTCCATTTCAATGGGAAGTGTTGATGTTGTACTAGGAATACAATGGTTATAATCTTTGGGGATGGTAGCTTTTAATTTTCAAGAACTTTTCTTGAATTTCTTTTGGAAGGAAAGTGTTAGCCACCAGTAAATTTTGTCACAAGAAAATGATGGCTAAAATAGTCCTTGAGCCTTCAAGAGATCATTTTCATAGAAAATCATTCATTCTTGAAGGATGTTGTTCCCTTCGAAATATTGTTGTTCCCTTAGAAGAAATCCACCAAGTTAAACCTGTTGTTCCCTTTTGAAAACTGTTTCATTAAGAGCACAATTCTGATCATTTCATTCACCCACTTTTGCCCTTATTTCATCCTACATTTTCCCTAAAGAAAGGCTCCATTTCTCTCTCTCATTTTCCCTTCCTTCCCCTCAGAAAAATTCAAAAAATCCTTTTAAACCATAGAACTCCTTGTTTATGGTTTAAAAACCCTTCCTTTCCCTCTATCAGAACTAGAAAAACCCCAAGGAAATCCGTTGAAAAATGCAAAAAATCACTTATTTTGCATTTTGTTAAAAAAACACAGGCCTTAAGCCCCTTTGGGTTTGAGCCCCAGCCCCTTCCACCATATAACCTGGCCCTGCAACTAGGTGCCTCAAACCTTTATCCCCTTCATCGCATCGGCCTTTTATTTTTTATAAACCCGCTGTTTCTTTACATTTTTTTCCCCTGATGCGATAAGCTCCCCCCTCCTTAGCCCTTGGTCACATATTTCAACATGGGATTGTGTCCTGAGCCTTACCTAACTGCTCATTGCATCACAACTTTATATCGCATCGTAGTATCATTGTTCCTTACCTCGCTTCCCCTTCCCCACCACTGATGCGATAAGCGCTCCTTCCATCGGCCCCTAGTCACATACCCCTCCATGTGACCATACCCCAGCGCCTATGTTAAACCCCCATCACATCGGCATTTCCGTAAAAAACCTGCCTTTCCTTCATATTTTGTTCGCTCCGATAACGATACCCTGATAAAATCTAAGCCGAAGATCTATATGATCGGACGGTGGTTATTAGCCCCCGCCCCTTACCTTTGGGTTTATCCATCCACCCTCCACAACGATCTCTGCGGTCGATCTACATGATCCAATACCCTCGTTCATCCCTACACCCAACTCCGCTGGGGCCTACCATCCACTGTACAAAAGACCCTTCCTATCGCGCCCCGACACCTGTCCCCCACTACAGTCTCCACCTGAGCAACTTTTTCATCGCTCTCGGTCTGCACTGTCTAATCTCATCCCTTTCATCCAGCGGCTGTGGTGGCGTATCATGTGATTTTCGCATCCAGATTTTAACACTCCTAAGTTACGCGATATCGGTAGTTTTGAAAAAGCCACGCGGCACAATACAACTGGATCGCGTTCGATTCGACCGAAACCATTTACCACTCTGTCGAGGCATAAAAAGGTATCTTTTAACACCTATTTATCTCACATTAATTATCAATCTGGGAGCGAATTTTTATTTCAAGAGTGTACTCTGTCTGAGGCTGCAATTCATCCAAGAGTAATGCTGTGAAGATGTAGTATAAAATAAAAAATACAAAAGTAACAAATGTTCGAAAAGAAACCTAATTATGGTAACAAGAATGGAAAGATTAAACTACTTCAATCTTGCAGAACATTGATCAGGGATGCAATAGCAATAACTCTTTCCCTTAGAAATCGATGCAAGATTACCAATTCTGGGGACTTGGAAGCAAAAGCCTCTATCCTCGACAGTTGGAAATCTTAAAGCAAATGAAACTTAAACAAAAATCAATTTAAAAGAAACAAAAACTGAAAAGGAACAACAATCTTTATGCTAATCAAAGACTTGTAAATGCGTAATGAACATAAATGAAACAGAAGTGTACAAATGAACAGTAATTAAACTTCTACTCTTTAATTCTGTCGAGAGCCACGCACTAATCAACTATAGCAATCCATAAAAAAAAGGAACAACAATTGAAATCCAATACAGAACAGCAACGTTTTATAACAACTGAATCATTGAACAATGAATCGTGCTTCTTGTAAAGAATGGAATAACAATGACTTTGTATTTGATCCAACAACAATAAACCAGTTATGTAATTGCAATAAACATTAAACGCACTTCACACAATAGAAATAAAAGGATAGAAATACAAACAGCAGACCGATTCCACCAAGGTCGGGCCGTCAACCACCGGTGAAATGCTACTTTGCTTTACTCCAGCATTTGAGAAATGGAATGAGAACAAGCTCATTATTAATCAGGCATGAATAATGTTTACAAACATCTCGTACTCTTTCAACAAGAGTCGATACACAATTCTGCAAATTACAAGAAAATTCTCTCCATTCTCTCCATCAATACACAATACATGCTTCTCCTTTTATAATCAGAAGGAGGATAAATTAAATAGCAAATATAATCTCCCATAACAATATTGGATTTCTCCAAACAACTTGATCAAACAGAAAATACATTTCCAACAATCTTTCAACAAGAGCAGGGCGAATTTGGCTTTGCAGCTGAGATTTGGAGGACGGCCGCAACAAGAGAACTGAGAAAATCATGTTCAAAGAACCCTGTATATCTCTCAATAAAGGTCGAATTTGGGCAAACCGTTCTTCACTAAAGTTAGTTGGGTCCATTCTGTACAAAACCCATGTTCCGGATTTTCTAGATTCTTCTTCATTCACCCAGAATCTTAACCGCAAAACTGTCACTTCTTATTCCATCGGATTTCTGAGTTGGAATATTTCTTAATGATTTGGAGATCAGATCTTCAATCTGGCAAATATCTTGGAGGCTAAAATGGTGAGTAATATTAATAAACCATCATTGATAAAATTGTGCATAATAATCATCAATTTATCAAAAATAAAGGAGAATAAATAATATTCATCCATAAAAGCATAAATCATTATAAAATGGATTTATATGATAAATGACATGATAAAGAAGAGTGAAAATGGATGAAATAAGTGTTAAGAAGTGGTCGTATTCACGGCCCAACATACCCCCAAACTGAATATATTGCATGCCCTCATGCAATCCAAAACTGAATATATTGCATGTCCTCATGCAATCCAAAGACAAAACCCATGTGTTAACCAAGCAAAGAAAATTGTTCATCCCAACCCATGAAATGGATGGAACAAATGCATGTTTCCTCAAATAATGAATATTCAATTTTAGCAATCTTGATAAAGGCATAACAATTTTTGGAGTTGATGTTCAACTGTATATGAAGTTGCAGAAAAAATGTAACATAAGTAACAACAAACTTCATTAACCATTTTCTCAAAAATCAGATTGTTTGGATCATGAGATATATAAAAAATGGTTGTAGGTAATAGTGCATAATTTTCAAAATTTTATGAACTAATTTAGTGTGAAATTATCTGGGTTTGTGTATTTTAATGATACTTTTTTGTTATCCAGAAATCACAAGAATTCAGTTCATAGTTTTAAAGATATATGCAAATCAATTTCTGCACTATATACAAATGAAATTGTATGCCTTAAATGAGAAAGAAAGTGGAAAACATCCATCATGTGTAGCAATTCCCCCCCAAACTGAAGAATTAGCATGTCCTCATGCGATGCTAGAAAACAAAGAGAGGTGGTTGCTATAATCTGTTGAAATTGATGCTTGGGGTAAAACATGGAATAAGGGAGATGTTGAGAATGAATAAGAATATCCATGGATGAAAAAGAATATTACGGACATGGTCATAAGAAAGAAATGAAGGAAATTAACACTCCCCCAAACTGAAAGATGAGACGTGTCTAGAAAAATGGGAAGTGGTAAAGATATGGAATGAATGATGATAAATAATGCTCAATGGATGTTCATGAAATTCTCCTAAATTCATAATAAATCAGAAAATTATGCTATTTTACCTCAGGTGTTACCTCCGAAAAAATGTGGAATGACATGTAGTGACTGGCCTTTGTTGAAGCTGATGTAGGCTGAGCGAATACTGAAAGTGATGCAAAAGGTAGAAGTCATGCAAGCACATCATGTTTGAAGAATTGTGTGCATTCACGAACCTTTGTTGTTTACTTGCAATAGTGTGATCATGCTGCGAATAGAATTTTCCCCCCATATTTGTTGTTCTCCTGTAAACAAATCACAATTCTGTATACAATTTTCTTGAATCCACAGTTTTAGTTTGCAATGGCAACAGATAAGATGCATGCAAAAAAAGTTTAAGCAGAAAAAATTATGTAAAAATGCAGTATCAATGTTGTGTAAAATCAACAAAATAGAAGAGCAGCGTACTGCACAGCAATTTTATAACATGGAAAGGCATACATATTTATGATACAATCAAAAAATTATCGCATTACTGAAATCCACGCATGTGATAAATCGTAAATAGATATAGAAGCATTTTGTAATGATTCAAGGATAAGCAGAAGGGACAACTTAAGATAAACATAAGTACAAATGCATTTATTACCCACTTAAACTAATGTGATCGATTTATAATGATTTTCATGTATCAAAGGTTAAGGATTCATAGTTTCATTTGATATTTAAATAGAGATATAGGAAAAAGGGTTTAATATTACTATTGATGTGTATAAATGTGACTCCAATACCATCAGCAGAGCTCTGTTGCCCACAGGTGTCCATAACCTTGACAGAGTTGCTCTCTCACCCTTGGAACCATTATCTTTTATTTATGCTGAGGAAGTGTTTGTTAATTGTCATAATGGAGGCCATTGTGCTGGCTTGGTGACCAGATAAATCACAATGCCATTCACTGGGAAGAAGTGAAAAGTGGGCAGGCCGGCTCGTGATGAGACCTCCTGTTCCAAGGATTTCTTAATTTTGTCCATTGGACCATATCCCTGGTTTGGTGGCCATGATGGGAATGGCACTTCAGTTGCTTCCTTATGAACATGGTAGGCTGGCTCTTGATGAGACCCCTTATCCTCCATCTGCCAAATTGTAAAATTATTAATGAAATATGTAAATATTTTTCATATAGCACTTTCCTATTTATTCATAAAGGATGGCTCAACACTCCTTAGGAGTAGGGATGGTGGAAGAAGTCTGAACAACTCAATAGAAAAAAATATGCCCTTGTTCCTACTCCATAAATAAAAATCAAAGAAAGTTATAAAATATGGAAAATAACCAACATGATAAATATAATCGATCATATGAATTTAGTGGTAATAAGATAACAAAATCATGTTATTGATTATATCCATTTTTCCTTTTTCTTATCATTACTAAACAACTTTCTTAAAAATGACGATTTCTTTTGATTTTCTAATTACAGTAAGCTCTAATTTGTATATCCTTCCATAAATTGTATGTTTGTCTTTCAAAAAGTCATGAAAAATTCAAAAAATTTCTAAAAATGTTGTTTAAAAAACAAGAAAAATGCACACAAAAAGTGTTGTTCCTTTGGAAAGGAACAGCAAAAACAATCTGCGAAAATGTTGTTCCTTTGGAAAGGAACAGCAAAAACAAGCGGTGCTATTCCTTTTGAAAGGAACAACAAAAATGAGCGGTGCTGTTCCTTTTGAAAGGAACAACAAAAATGAGCGGTGTTGCTCCCTTTGAAAGGAACAACAAAAACATGCAATTTTTTTTTTGAAAAGAACAAAAAAATAAAAAGGAAAAAATAAAATAAAGGAAAGAACAAAACTAATATGCAATCCATTGCCAAGAAAATCCAATCAAATAGAAATGAAAGTTTATATACAGGTTTCAAGAAAATTTTTACAGAATTGCTGCTACTGAAGAATTGCCTTCTGCAATTGAAACTTGCATGGTGGGGGTCTTTATTGTTCAATTACTACTGGAGCACAAATTTCAATCTGAAGAGATTAAGACCTGAAACACAAAAACATAAAAGAAATCAGAAAAGAAACAACACTTTATTGAGTTACAACATCTATGATGTTATTTCTAAGGGAATATCAAATCTATTAATGGAAAAAAATGATCTTTTGAAAAAATGTTTTGGCAGCAGTAACATGAATCTTGAAATGGGAACCAATTCCTCATTTCTTCTTCTTATAAATCTGTTAGGTAATGGACTGGATGAAATGCCCTTGTTTCACTAAAATTTCTCTCAAGAATCGCTCGTCCATAAATTGACCTTCTTTGTTCTCCTAAGACTGCGCAAAAAACGAGTGTCTACCTGCAATAAAACATTAAATCATGGAGAAAGAGAGGTGCGCGGGCTCCCCTAATCCAAGAATTATGCAAAAAATAACAAGTAGTTACTCTGTAGAACAAATCCATGGACAAAACAAAATAAATTTATTACCTGCGGGAGAGCAGTGACCAATCATGCTAACCTGCAATGTTTCAATCATAATTTCTTTGTTTTTCGTCCGATTTGAGTGATTCCAAAGAAAAATGAGAGATAATTCAAAGTTTTATCTTCAATAAAAACAATTTTTAAAAATTCCATGTAATGGTATGTTAATTTTTCTTAGAACAACCTTCATAATAGAGTCATTTCCGATTTTCCAGCTTATACCAACAGTTGATATTTCAAGCATAAATTTTTCGTTTGATGGTGGATTGAACCAATTCAAATTGGAGAATAAAGCAGATTAATTTATTGATCTTTAATAGAAACATGTTTTAAAGACAAGAAGAATTGATGGGTCAAATATGTTAAGGAACAACCGAGAAAACATAGTTTCAAGAGTGCTGATTTATGATAGGCAGTCAGTATTTTGGTCATAAATTCCTCATACGATATCAAAATTGAGTGATTCAAATTTAGTTATAAACTATATTCATAGAGGAATCTATCATAGAAACAATTTTTAAAAATATAATCATTTAGGCCTTCAAAAACTGACTGTCCCAACTCTGTTGTTGAGCTGCCTACTAGACACCCTGTCAATGTTTTGGTTCTAACTTTCTCGTTTCAAATCCAAATTGAGTGATTCAAATTGAGTTAGAAATTAGACATCAAAGTCTACTTAGGATTGAAACAGATTTTAAAAATATTCAATTTTGGTCCCCCAAAACATGACTGTCCCAACTTTGTTTTTAGGAATTTCATCAAGCCCGCAAGCCCAAAAAATGATATTCAAGCAATTTTTCCATATTGATGATAAAAATGAATATAAGTGTTTGTAGAATTTTTATTTGAAATATAATTCATCTACATACACAAATAAATTAGAATATTTATCATCAATGTTGATTTCCACAGCGTGTTGCAACAAAGAAACAACTATTTTTACAAAAATAAAATAATAAAAAAAATGTGTTTATTTCCTTATTTATTTTATTTTCTCCACTATTCTACTCTTCTTTGAGAATTGAATATGCTCATGTATAAGAGTATTCCGAGTGGAGTCATTTCCAAAATAAGGCCTCTAGACGTACCCAAATTTGAAAAATGCATGTTGATAAATAGTAGGGTATGAGAAGCCAACTTCCCTTCTTGTAAAAAAAGACTGGGAAAAATTCTCAATTTCTTGAGAATCTTGCTCAGTCTCTTCTATTTAGATATGTATCTCAGCAAAGGCTACAGATGGTGACTCTGTGGCCCGAAGGGAAGTAGTAGCTTGTCTAGAAATAACTTTCGTAGGTCCTACTGATGGCTGAGATTCAGTTTGTTTTTAGAATTTCATCAATAAAGGTCCTTCTCCCAAGGGTCACCAGCCCCTTAGGTTTTTCAGATTTGGGAGGAATTTTGTCTTGTTTAGATTTTCTAGTCATTTAAAACAACAAGCCTTCATTCCTACCTAAAGAAAAAAATGATTTACCCAATTCTGCTGTGAAGCGGGCAATGAGCAAGTATGTTCCTTGCTCGGTGCGCAAGTTCTTACCTTCTGTCTTTAAAACCCAATTCTCCCCAAGCAGAAAAGAGTTCAAATGTGCATCACTCCTTCTAAATAACATACACTCTCCCCGGCAACGGCGCCAAAATGTCGAGACATAAAAAGGTATCTTTTAACACGTATTTATCTGACATTAATTATCAATCCGGGAGCGACTTTTTATTTCAAGAGTGTACTCTGTCTGAGGTTGCAATTCATCCAAGAGCAATGCTGTGAAGATGTAGTATAAAATAAAAAATACAAAAGTAACAAATGTTCGAAAAGAAACCTAATTACAGTAACAAGAATGTTAAGATTAAACTACTTCAATCTTGCAGAACATTGATCAGGGATACAGTAGCAATAACTCTTTCCCTTAGAAATCGATGCAAGATTACCAATTCTGGGGACTTGGAAGCAAAAGCCTCTATCCTCGACAGTTGGAAATCTTAAAGAAAATGAAACACAAGCAGGTTAAACATAAGCAATTTAAAAGAAACACAAACTGAAAAGGAACAACAATATTTATGCTAATCAAAGACTTGTAAATGCGTAATGAACAGAAATGAAACAACAGTGTACAAATGAACAGTAATTGAACTTCTACTCTTTAATTCTGTCGACAACCATGCACTAATCAACTATAGCAATCCATAAACAAAAGGAACAACAATTGAAATCCAATATAGAACAGCAACGTTTTATAACAACTGAATCATTGAACAACGAATCGTGCTTCTTGTAAATAATGGAATAACAATGACTCTGTATTTGATCCAACAACAATAAACCAGTTCTGTAATTGAAATAAACATTAAACGCACTTCACACAACAGAAATAAAAGGATAGAAATACAAACAGCAGACCGATTCCACCAGGGTCAGGCCCTCAACCACCGGTGAAATGCTGCTGTGCTTTACTCCAGCATTTGAGAAATGGAACGAGAACAAGCTCTTTATTAATCAGGCATGAATAATGTTTACAAATAGCTCGTACTCTTTCAACAAGAGTCGATGCACAATTCTGCAAATTACAACAAGAAAAGTCTCTCCATTCTCCCCATCAATACACAATACATGCTTCTCCTTTTATAATCAGAAGGAGGAGAAATTAAATAGCAAATATAATCTCCCATAACAATATTGGATTTCTCCAAACAACTTGATCAACCAGAAAATACATTTCCAACAATCTTTCACCAAGAGCAGGGCGAATTTGGCTTTGCAGCTGAGATTTGGAGGACAACCGCAACAACAGAACTGAGAAAATTGTGTTCAAAGAACCTTGCGTATCTCTCAATACGGGCCTAATTTGGGCAAAATATTCTTTGAAAAAGTTAATTGGGTCCATTCTGGACAAAACCCATGTTCCATATTTTCCATATTCTTCTTCATTCACCTAGAATCTTAACCGCAAAACTGTCACTTCTTATTCTGGCGGATTTCTGAGTTGGAATATTTCATAATGATTTGGAGATTAGATCTTTAATCTGGAAAATATCTTGGAGGCTAAAATGGTGAATAATATTAATAAACCAGCATTGATAAAATTGTGCATAATAATCATCGATTTATTAAAAATAAAGGATAATAAATAATATTCATCCATAAAAGCATAAATCATTATAAAATGGATTTATATGATAAATGACGTGATAAAAAAGAGTGAAAATGGATGAAATAAGTGTTAAGAAGTGGTCATATTCACGGCCCAACACACTCCAACATCGCCCGAAAACTAGCCATGGTATTTCAAAAACCACCAATCCACATTTTTGCTCCAATATTCAAAATTAAACTTTTTTTCGTAGGTGTTTCCCGCAGAACCTCCTCCGTCTGCATTTTTCCCTCCTCACTACTCTTTTCGCCGTCCACCAACCTCTATAAGCAGTTTATCCAATGCCGCAGGATTTTATTTAATTATTTTTTTATGTTGCAGGTTTTCTAAAGGTGGCTTAAGCATTGAAAAGTGCTCCACAGCTAGCTTAGTAGCGGAAAACCTCCGGGATGATGATCCTTGGGGCTTAAAGTGAAAGGAGGTTTATGGGGTTTATGGGTGTTCATCAGTGCTCTATTAAAACTAATAAAACAAATGAAACCCTCAGCGCGCCCAGATACCTATTCATAGAAAAGAAGGGATATGCATATAGACAAAGGATTAATAGTCAAGAGCACAGTTAAAACAAGGGATTAAAGGTTAATCCAGTTAGCAGAAAGGAAAAAAGCCCAAAGATGATTGGAAAAAGACTTAAAGCACAAATTAGAAGATTAATATCAGTGATTAGAGAGTTAAAGAGACAGATCAGTCAAGAAAGCCTCCAAAATGCCACATTATTGAGGCTATTACTACTCAAAATGCCACCTGCAAGCTAAAATCACCAAAAAAAGAGTGCATATTAATTACATAGTCAGAGATATTTTTAAATACAACTCAGCATTAAACTTCCAAGCTACCAAAAACCCTCAAAGTCAACAAAAGTGACTGAAGTCGATGAAATTAACACAGAATTCAATTAATAGAGTAGAAAACTCAGAAAAATTCTCCATTTGGCCCCTCAAAGGCCGAGAAGCACTTACTTTTTATTAATTGAATAGATAGACCCTTCCTACACTCCACCTCCTCATTCTTCTATAAATACTTATGTAAAAAAACAGTATAGGGGTTGGTCTTTGGATATCTGTTGCATGTAAATAGCTTTTGAAGTTGCTTTAGCTCTGTTTTTTAATTGAAGACACATAAGCTGAGATGAGAGGTTTGAAGCTGTAAAGACCCACTGGACTTGAAGATTGTAGCTAGTTTGAACATCAAATACAAATAGCTAATTTATGGGGTCCTGGTCTATGTCAATGGTGATGTGTTTCTCACTGTAAATTGTTATTTTCTTATTGTTTCCATTCTGTCCACTTTTCTCTGATAATGAACAACAAACATAGATTAGGATTTACTTCTGAAGTACCCTAAGTCTCACTGATAAATCTTTATCCTTTATGTTTTCTTCTAAATGTGTTTTGAAGGTAATTCAATAGAGTATAACCAGTGAAGTGTTGGTAAGCCCATTTTCCCTGAGTACAACTTGAGATATTGTCTTTGGATGTTCTTGAAAAGTCTGCTAATTAAAGATTGAGCTAGAGAAGTCTATGGTTAGCCCTATCCTCTAGTTTCTTCTCCAACAGTTGCTTTGAAAATTTCCCTTAAGAGTATGTTGAAAGCAGGCTAGTTTAAAAGTACTTACCTAATCTTAAACTAATTTTTATGTTTATAATGAATGTTTTCTTTGAGAATATGTTGAAAGAAGGCTAAGTTAAATTATTTACGTGATCTTGAGATATTCTATGTTTTTAAATGTTTTTTCTTGAAAGTACATCAAAAGCAGGCTATTTTCAAAGTACTTACCTGATCTTAGGTAATTTTTGTGTTTTTCCCCTTAAGTGCATGTCAAAAGAAGGCTAGTTTAAAAGTACTTACCTGATCTTAGACTGTTATTTTTTTCTTCAGGTGTTTTACTTGTTTCACTCCATTTATTAGTGTTTCATTCCATAAAATCAACTTAAAGAGATCCTTTGACATAGATGACTTGCCCCATGGACCACTCTTGAACCATGTTGTGCAATTAAAACCTCTTATGACTCCATAGCCCAATGTATTGATGTTGTTCCTCGCTTGTCTTATCAACTGAAACATTCTTTCAATTACTAACACCTTCACCCTTCATATAGACTTCCTTCATCTTCATGTTATCCTGCCCAACTAAACAAAAACAAACAACCTTGTTCTTCATAACTAGCCTAATATCATATCGTAAAACATAAAGATCATATCTTTGAACACATATATAGAGAGATCCCTCTCTGAATCTAGGATGGCTAGATCCTCAGATTCCAAAGTGGTTTTGATGTAGGCTTTGCAGCATTTGTACTTGCCAATCTTGAAAACTACGGAGACCTAACAAAAAGGAAATCGAATTATGGGGTATCACATGTAAGATGGGAAAGATAATAAGCTATAATGCCATGACAAAGCTTATGAAGAAATAACAACAAGGTGTAATTTCACAGTTATGCTCCCTAGAAGTTCCAACATCAAAATCATCTATTTCTCTAAATCTTCAAAAAGTCTTGGACAATCATTCCAAGGTGTTTGAAACTCCTAAAGGACTCCCACCTTTTCGTGATCATGATCATGCTATTCATTTGATTCCAGGAAGTGTTACTCCAAACATGAGGCCTTAAAAATATCCTTATGTCCAAAAGAGCGAAATTGAACGTATGATTACAAGCATGTTAGAGGCTGGTATAATTCAACCTAGTCAAATTTCTTTCTCTGCTCCAGTAGTATTGGTGTACAAGAAGGATGGATTATGTCGCATGTGTATGAATTATAGGGAGCTCAATAAGGTCACTATTAAAGATAAATTTCCCATTATTGTGATTGATGAATTATTGGATGAATTACATGGCTCAATTCATTTTAACAAGTTGGATTTTCATTCTGGATATCATGAAATTAGAATGAAGACTGAAGATATTACGAAAACAACATTTCAAACTCATGAGGGTCATTATGAATTTTTGGTCATGCCTTTTGGCATTACCTATGCACCTTCTACATTTGACGGGTTGAATTCCATTTTCAAATCCTTGCTTAGAAAATTTGTGCTAGTATTTTTTGATGACATACTAATCTACAACATGTCTTGGAAGGATCATGTTCAACATGTTGACATGGTGCTAAAACTATTGGAGGAGAAATTATTATATGCAAAAACATCCAAATTTCTCTTTGGAGTACAAGAGGTGGAATATTTGGGTCATATTGTATCTCACGAGGGTGGTAACATAGACCCTAACATAATTAATTCCATTAATGACTAGAAATTCCCCACAACACTAAATAAGTTGCAAGGATTTCTCGGGTTAACACGTATTATCTCAAGTTTGTTAGGAATTATGGGAGAATGGTAGAACCTCTAACAACATTATTGAGGAAATATTCATTTTCATGGACTCCTGAAGAAACTAATGCCTTTGAACATCTTAAAGAGGCAATGTGCCTAGCACCTGTCTTAGCTACGCCAGACTTCACAAACACCTTATTGTGGAATGTGATGCCCCAGGAAATGGAATTGGTGTTGTGTTAATGCAAGAAAGAAGACCCATTGCTTTTGAAAGTCTTCTAATCAAAGGAAAGTATTTACAGAAAGCTATTTTTGAGAAGGAAATGTTGGCAATACTACATGGACTAAAGAAATGACGACCTTACCTAATGGGAAGGCACTTCAAGGTAAAAACTGATCATGATAGTCTTAAACACTTTTTGGAACAAAGCCTATCTTTAGAAGAGTAGCAAAAATTGGTCACAAATATTTTTGGTTATGACTTTGAAATCATCTACAAAAAAGGGAAGCTAAATGTTATTGCAAATGCACTCTCAAGAAAGGATGAAGAGGTGGAAACATTGCTTTGTGAAATTTCTATTATCCAACCAAATTGGATAATTGAAGAAAGGGATGAATAGAAGAAGGACGAAGAAGTGTGGACACTCATTCAAAAGTTGAAGCAAAATCCTAGTACATCTGATACATTTATTTAGAAAAGTGATTCCTTATGGTACACAGATCACTTATATATTTGTAAGAATTCCCAACTAAAAAAAAATATTCTTTTTGAATTGCCCACTTCTCCTTTAGGATGACACTCAGGATTTTTAAAAAATTACCATAGGGTGAAGAAATAATTTTTTTGGGATGACCTTAAATCTGATATTCAAAATTTTGTGGCAGAATATTTGGTTTTCCAACAAAATAAATTTGAGACAATTAAGTCCAAGAGTCGTCTACAACCTTTATCCATTCCAAGTCAATGTTGGGAGGAGATTTCAATGGATTTTATCACAGGTTTACCTAAGTCCGAAGGAAAGAGTGTCAGCATGGTGGTAGTTGATAGGCTTACCAGGTATGCACACTTTTGTGCATTATCTCATCCATTTAAAGAAATTACAGTTGCTACTGCATTTATGGAAACAATTCAAAAGCTACATGGATACCCAAAGATTATGGTAAGCGAAAGAGATCCCATTTTTACTGGAAATTTTTGGACAGAATTATTTTCTTGTTTGGTTACTCAATGAGCTCATGGCTCATCTTTTCATCGTCAATCTAATGGTAAAACTGAGATAGTGAACAAATGTTTGCAAGGATATCTTCATTGTTTTGTATCTAATAAACAAACACAATGGGTCAAGTGGTTCTCTCTAGCTAAATGGTGGTATAACACTTCCTTTCATACTGCAGAAAAAATTACCCCATTTATGGAACTTTATGGATATCATCCACCGTCCATCACATCATCTTTAAGAGAAAATTATTAGGTGCAAGCAGTGGAAGATCACAACGAGCATCAACAACAAGTTCTCCAACACTTAAATGATAACCTAAATTTGGAAAAAAATCAAATGAAACAACAAGCAAATCAACATCACAACAAGAGAAGTTTTTATGTAGGAGATTGAGTATTTTTACGACTACAATCATACAAACAAATGTCCCTCAAGTAAGCTAGGAAGGATAATAAATTATCACCAAAATACTATGGTCCTTACAAGGTGTTGCAAAATATTGGTACTATGACATACAAATTGGTACTATGACATACAAATTGGAGCATACTATGTTATCACTCAGATTTTCCTTGAAGTTGTTAAAAGAGGAAAGGGGTCCGAGGTAACCACAAACCAATATTTTAGGTACAGAATCTAGCCAATCTGTACCCAGAGAGGGCTCTCTCTGTAAAATTTAGCTTTTTTTTTAGAATATTTTAGGCTAGTTTTGAAGTCCAGGAGTTTTGTTTGAATTTGGGTGTTGGAATTCGATAACTGAGGGAAAGATTAAGTAATTCAGGCCATTGGGCTATGGAGTCAAGAAGATGGCTTCACTGGATTAAGTTTCTAAACGAAAGATGGCTTTACAGGGCAAGATAATCAAACGGAGAACAATCTTAGATCTTTAAGTGAATGGAATGGATTTTAAATAGATGAAAGACAATTAAGAATCTTTCAACATGTTTAAAAAGAGGAAAAAATGAATAATTATTAACAAAGAGAAATTAAGAATTATTTATTAAATAATCAAAATGCTTAAACCAGAGAAACATGAGCAATTAAGAATTCACTGTTTATAACTAGTTTAGAAGAAAACATTTAGAATAACAATGATTGAAATCAGATTACACTTAAGTACCTTCTGATTTACTCCTTTTCATCAATCATTCAGAAATGAAACACAATGATATAATAAATAGATATAAAGACTTTAAAACACAAGGAAAAGATGACTTATTGATCCGTAGTTTGACACATGAATCGTGTAAAAAGTCTTTCGCTTCAATTCATCATCCAGCTAGCCACAAAGAAATTTCTCCAACAACACTTTATTCCAAAATGTTCAATGTTACAACAAAGTATATGAATCCACCCTCAATACTCCGTTTGAGGGAGTATTTATACAAAAAATTACATAAAATATCTCATAACAAATTGAGATATTATCTAGGATGACTAATAAGTATTTTACAACGAAATAGAGACAGATGGTCTCGTAGATAAGAAAAAATGATAACTGATGCTGTGCTGTTTCCTTATTTTGAGAATGTGCTGGAGGCAGGCCCTATATTTTGGTTTGTTGCTGTCCTTTTCAGTAATTTCATGCTAATTGTTTTGTTTCACTGATACTCTTTAACTGCTCTGATACTCTTTGACCTTTGTTCATCTTTTATCCTTTTTATCATGATATACTATGGTAAATAGGGAAACATTTATGAAAGGATAATTATTACAAAAGTTCCATCAGTTCTTCCCACCATTTAGCTTCTGGCACTCTGGTCCTTTGCAATTTTCTCAGAGTTTCATCAACCTCAGTATATATGTAGAAAGTAGGCTGCACTGGGAATAGATGATTTACTTCATGCTCAAGATAAAATAAATTCTCTAATCTGTCATGAAGATTTCTTCCTGTGGGCAATGCTGCTGTTGATGAACTGGTTGAAGAACTGGCTTGATTATCAGCATATTTGTCCAATTTTTCAACATAACTGTCAAGTTCCATCAGCTTATCTTCTGCAACTATGGGACTGGGCAATCCTCTATCGATCAAAATATTCAATCTTTCTCTGAAGGCAATGATCTCTTCTTGCATATCTGAGCACCTTCGTTATAGATTCTGTACCAGAGTTCTTTTGGTAAAAACTCTCTTTATTTCTAAAATTGTTCCGGTCCTGTCCTGAATACCAAATTTTGCAAGTTCATTCTTAGTCTAAGTATTCAAAAATTGTATAAGTCTATTGGCTTCTTCTGGCCTATTTCCTGTTGGGAAAAATACTGAGAGGGGGGGGTGAATCAGTATTTACTGCATATTCAAAACTTTTTACTTTTTCATTCCTTAAAACTCATACGCTACTTTGATGAAGCCAAGTAGCGTATATACGCGGATATCCTTCATAAAACTCGCGTATACACAGAGATCTAATTATGCCATTAGTTCTTCACTTATATCATTCCATCATTCATTCATTAGATGTTCTATAAACAATAAACGTGTGCAGTAAGAACAGAATAAACCATCACACAAAGCATCACACATGAACACCAGGATTTTTAGGTGGAAACCTAAGTCGGGAGAAAACCACCGCTGCAGTTGCTCAGCCTTCAATATTTTATTATAGAGAAAACATCTTACAACATATGTGCTGGCGCAGACTTGACCAGCACGCAGGCACCCACCTGCGCTCGTTTACCAGCCTCTCCTGGAAGGGAGCTCCAACTCCCTGACTCGTTTACCAGCCTCTCCTGGAAGGGAGCTACGACCCCCTGCTCTCGTTTACCAGCCTCACCTGGAAGGGAGCTACGACCCCCTGACTGAAGGCTACAACCCTCAGCACCACCTTGGACCACGTTTCATCAATTTTCACACTGGATCCAACAACTTCAATAGAACAACATTTGCAGGCCACATTTCATCATATTTTCACACTGGACCCTTTCCATACTTTTAAGCACAAACATACATCACCAACAGATACTTATCAACACAGATCAGATAGCAGAAACACAGCAGAACAGATCAGATATTTCATACCCCTTGCTTCAGCAAACCCTAGTTTGCATACGCTCTTTTATTTCACTGATGTCGCGTATATATGCGCTTCTGTCCACACAAACCAGCGTATACCTCTGTATGTATTTCATTGCGCATACACGCTTTCTCTTCAGCGAAGCCGCGTATATACGCGCTTCCTCCATGGCGAAGTAGCGTATAGATCTTCAATCATTATAGAGCAGCATACTTCTTCAGATCAGATAATCAGTTCAGATTTACCCTTTTACTTTCGCCTTATTTCAGATCTAATCACTCCATAAACAGATCTAGCAAGTACAAATACATTTCAGATCTAGATCTCCCGCTTCATCATTTCTTCATAGGTGCATCATAGATTCAGATCTATCATCGAACCTTTACCCTTTCCATTCAGATATACTTCATAGAGAAGTATTTATTCAAGCTCAGACATCTTGCTCCCACACTTATCATTTGCACAATGAATTTCTTCTCCTTATATAGGTTTATTCTTTTTCAATACCACGGGCCCCTTTTTCAATACCATGAGCCAAACCAATACCACGAGCCTTCAATACCACGGGCCCCTTTTTTTCAATATCATGAGCCAAAATAATACCATGGTGGTTACCCCTGGTTTTGCACTTTTTGAGTGCTTTTACCCATACGCGACTTGGAACGTTCTTTTCCGCGTGCATATGCGACTTCCCTTAGATAGATCCGCGTATTCATAGAGACATACTCTTTTCATCATACTTTGAGCACATTCTGAATTCCTTTCTTCATTGCCTACTGTAGATACATCATCAAGAACATATTCTAGCAAGCACAACTTCATAAAGTAAGTTGCCATCATCTTCATCAGGTGGGTTGCCATTCAAGAACAACTTTCTTCATCATATTGTTCAACATACATCATATCACATCAGATTTACATCATTTACCAAGTCCATCAAGTCAAGAATAACTTCATCAAGTGGATTTCCATCAAGGACAACACATGTCAACAGTTGCATGTCTTCATCTTCATTCAGTGGGTTGCCATCAAGGACAACATCCTGCATCATATTTCCAACAATCTCCCCCTTTGGACTTGATGGCAACCACGATGGTGTTTGGTTACCACAGCAGATAGGTACATTAAGAATATAATGACACCATGTCACATTCCTCATTTTGACACCATTCTTTCTCTTCATTCAAACACCATATCACTCTCCCCCTTTGACATCAAGGGCAAAGGGCGGATAAAAAACCATCATAGTCTCCTCCTTTTCTTCTCATGTGGAAAAAGCGTTCTGCAGATCTGATATATATACTGAAGTGGCCAAGTTCCCCCTGAGTTCATGCTGAATCTTCAAACATAATTTCCAATGAAGTACATGACTCTATGACATTCCTATCACCAATGACTCATACTTACATCAAATATCCATCCAAGTGGATTTACATATGAGACTCAACTACCCAACCAAGTGGGTTTACAAAATTTGACTCAGCTACCCAACCAAGTGGGTTTACAAATTTGACAAGTCCTTACATGACTTAATATTACAATTTTACATCATGGGTCTCAACAAGACCTTTTCATCAAAATACAAATATGACTTTTCATAATCAAAACCAAAAAGACCTCAAGAAAGAGATCACATTTCAGAATCATCATAATGCAGACAATGCGTGATACTCAGCAAGGCTAATGCTCCCCCTGAATCTGTGCAACCAAGCATCCTTTCCATATGACTAAGGCTCCCCCTTAGTTTGTGCATCCTGAACACTTTCATCAACAAATTATCAAGGCATCTTCATAAAAACATTTAGAAATAGAATTATGAGAACTGGAACACCACCAGAGATACCAAACAGTATCAGAGATACCAAACAGTACTACAGCTGTGCTGAAGAGAGCTGACCCAACCAAAAATTTCCAGCAACCAAACATACGCGGTTTTCTGTGCAGGAACTCGCGTATATACGCGACTGTGTTTCATGAAACCCGCGTATCCAATGCCATCTTCTAAATTTCAACCAGATCTGATTCTCTGTGAGGCAAAGACAGTGTTCATCTTCTTTCTGAGATATTTGAATGCTTCCCTGGACTACAGATAGATAGAACAGTGTAGTGGTGTCTTCAAGCGTCATCCAATGGTTGTAGCATCAGCACAATAGTAACCAAGCCTTCAGATTCTTTGCAGCATCAATACAATATTTCCAAGAGATATTCTCATATCAGAACAACATCTTCACATAGGTGTCAAGCAATCATCCATGTGGTCCAACATCACCATGATCTTCAAGATTTAACATGAAGTAACATAAAAATATCTCTCAATCATAGTAACACACTCTGCATGATTTATTTCTGAATCAAATGACATCCAAATCATCCATGTGTGAGTACAAAAGATACTTATCAGCAACCAGGGCTCAAAAATTCATCATAATAAACCATGTACCAAGTCATCATCATTTGAGCATGAGTATCACAAAAACCAAAGAATAAGCAGTCATATTGCCAACAATGCAATCATTAGTATTCAACCTGTTGCTCCCCCTAAACCAGTGCTCTTCCTTAGCTTGTGCAATCTGAAGCACCTTCAACAGCAAGTCATCAGCAACAATCTCTGCATGATCTGTCCTCATCTCTGAATTATAAGACTTTCATCTCAACAACGAATGCTTTTCATCATAAAGCAACCAGGCTTCATCCATAATCTTCAACACAAGACCCCATGTATCATTTCATTATCATGAGTATAACCAGAATAATGCTAACAGTGCAATCATCAGCAGTCAGACTGATGCTCCCCCTGGACCTCTGCTCCAGATCTTCAGCTATCAGATAAATTTTCTCATTATCAATGCATACGCAGCTGTGTCAGCTGGAACTCGCGTGTATACGCGACTTTGTTTCATAGAACCCGCGTATGGAAAGTGAAGCATAGAAAATTTTCATCTTCCTTCATTTCCTTCTGAGCTTGTACCTCTTGTACCTGTCCTTTCCACATCAGAAGCGCTGTTAGGAGTAAACATAACCAGAATAATCAAATCAACCTTGAGAGTCATCATGCATTGCTCCCCCTGTGACGATACATTACTAAATCTCATAATGTATCCCACATCATTCCTGCAGTCAATAAGAAAAGTCAGCTTCAGAAGCGGATGACTGCAGTAGGGTCAGAATTCCCTACGTTTATGATCGGTCCTCCTTCTTTTTCCAAATTTGCTTGAGCTTTCCAACTGTGTGCTGAAAATTGTCCACTTTCCCAGATCTGTTCATCCTGCATTCTTTTTCTACATGTCCATACTTGTTACAAGCATAACATCTCATGTGGTCAGATAGATAAACATAACAATCATAATGAGTATTTATATTCTTCCTCCTTTTACAATCAGCTGCTTTATGTCCATACTTGTTACATGAAAAACAATATCCCTTGAAGCTACTAGAGTACCTTTCTGAGTAGAACCTGTTTGTTTGTGGCTGAATTGTTCTGCTTCTGCAATTTGCTGCAACATGCCCATAATTATGACATTTAAAACATTCAACATTCTTGAATGAATTCCTTTGAAAATTCATGATTGTTGGTTGAGCTTTTGTCTCTTTCAACACTTCAGGTTTTGCATTGACTACCTCTGAATTTTTAGCACTTCCTTGTGAGCTAGATTCACCTTTAATAGTTTCATGGAAACCAAGACCATGTTTGATAGAAGGAGACCTTTGATTACTCAGAATATTGTCCAAAATATTAGTACTATCTTGAAACCTCAAAAGTTTAATCTTTTCTTCTAATTTACCTTTGAGAATGTTTACCTCAACCTCCAAGTCTTGACATTGCTTTGTCATGCTTTCTTCTTTCCTTCTTCCATCTTCTACTTGATCCTTCAGATTTAGGATCTCTTCTTTCAACCAATTTTCGTTTACTTCACATGTTTTTTGCAGCTCTTCATTCTTCTTCTTTGATGCTTTGAGATCTTCTTTCAGAGATATGTTTTCAGCTTCAAGTTCTGCATTCTTCTTATTTGATTTATCCAGGTCTTCTTTGAGGGAAATGATTTCTGCTTCAAGTCCTTCCTTTTCAAATGATGGTAGATGTTCCTCACTCTTCTTACTTGATGCTTCAAGTTTTTCTTGTAGAGAGATGATTCCAGCTTCAAGACCTTCATTCTTCCTTTTTGATTTTTCCAGATCTGCTTTTAGAGAAACGTTTTATGCTTCAAGTCCTTCATTCTTCTCATTTGATTCTTCAAGTTCTTCTTGCAGAGAGATGATTCCAGCTTCATATCCTTTAATTCGATTGTATACATCATCGAACATCCTTTTCAGTCTAAATACCAAAGATTTGGAGGCAGCGTCCTTCTCATTAAAAATTATTTGTTGATCTTTGATAACCTTCTTTAAGTCCACAATATTACTTTCACTATCTACATCATTTCTTGCACAGATAAGATTACAAGGATCACTATCAGATTCATCTTTGTCAACTTCTGCTGTACTGGTTTTCTGAGACATCTCCTTACTTTGAGTATTTTGCTTCTTTGCCATGAGTACTTGTAGAGCTTGGTCAGAATCTTCTTCGGCTTCTTCTAGGTCGATAGCATATTCTTCACTATTGTTTGTACCACTAAGATCATGCAAAGGATGACCCCAATCACTATCTGATTCATCTTCTTTGATTTTTGGTATCCATGTTCTCTGAAATATTTCCTTTCTCCGAGTGGGCTTCTTCTTTTGCTTCTTTCCCATTATGACGGATCTCCTTCAAGCGATCAAGCTTCTGCAGAAGGACCACGCTCTGATACCAATTGTTGGGAAAAATACTGAGAGGGGGGGGTGAATCAGTATTTTCTGCATATTCAAAACTTTTTACTTTTTCATTCCTTAAAACCCATACGCTACTTTGATGAAGCCAAGTAGCGTATACACGCGGATATCCTTCATAAAACTCGCATATACACAGAGATCTAATTATGCCATTAGTTCTTCACTTATATCATTCCATCATTCATTCATTAGATGTTCTATAAAAAGTAAACATGTGCAGTAAGAACAGAATAAACCATCACACAAAGCATCACACATGAACACCAGGATTTTTAGGTGGAAACCCAAGTCTGGAGAAAACCACCGCTGCAGTTGCTCAGCCTTCAATATTTTATTATAGAGAAAACATCTTACAACATATGTGCTGGTGCAGACTCCTACCAGCACGCAGGCACCCACCTGCGCTCGTTTACCAGCCTCTCCTGGAAGGGAGCTCCAACCCCCTGACTCGTTTACCAGCCTCTCCCGGAAGGGAGCTACGACCCCCTGCTCTCGTTTACCAGCCTCACCTGGAAGGGAGCTACAACCCCCTGACTGAAGGCTACAACCCTCAGCACCACCTTGGACCACGTTTCATCAATTTTCACACTGGATCCAACAACTTCAATAGAACAATACTTGCAGGCCACATTTCATCATATTTTCAGATTTGGACCCTTTCAATACTTTTAAGCACAAACATACATCACCAACAGATGCTTATCAACACAGATCAGATAGCAGAAACACAGCAGAACAGATCAGATATTTCATACCCTTTGCTTCAGCAAACCCTAGTTTGCATACGCGCTTTCACTTCACTGATGTCGCGTATATACACGCTTCCGTCCACACAAACCAGCGTATACCTCAGTGTATATTTTATTGCGCATACGCGCTTTCTCTTCGCTGAAGCCGCGTATATACGCGCTTCCTCCGCGGAGAAGTAGCGTATAGATCTTCAATTATTACAGAGCAGCATACCTCATCAGATCAGATATTCAGTTCAGATCTACCCTTTTGCTTTAGACAGATGTTCGCCTAGATGCTCGCCTCATCACAGATCTAAGCCTTCCATAATCAGATCTAGCAAATACAAGAGCAATTCAGATCTAGATCCCCTTCTTCATCATTGGTGCATCATACATTCAGATTTATCATTCAAGTGTAACCCTTTCCATTCAGATATACTTCATAGAGAAGTATTCATTCAAGCTCAGACATCTTGCACCCACACTCATGATTTGCACAATGAATTTCTTCTCCTTATATAGGTTTATCCTTTTTCAATACCACGGGCCCCTTTTTCAATACCATGAGCCAAACCAATACCACGAGCCTTCAATACCACGGGCCCCTTTTTCAATACCATGAGCCAAAATAATACCATGGTGGTTACCCCTGGTTTTGCACTTTTTGAGCGCTTTTACCCATACGCGACTTGGAACGTTCTTTTCCGCGTGCATACGCGACTTCCCTTAGACAGATCCGCGTATTCATAGAGACATACTCTTTTCATCATACTTTGAGCACATTCTGAATTCCTTTCTTCATTGCCTTCTGTACACACTGTAGATACATCATCAAGAACATATTCTAGCAAGCACAACTTCATCAAGTAAGTTGCCATCATCTTCATCAGGTGGGTTGCCATTCAAGAACAACTTTCTTCATCATATTGTTCAACAAAAATCATATCACATCAGATTTACATCATTTACCAAGTCCATCAAGTCAAGAATAACTTCATCAAGTGGATTGCCATCAAGGACAACACATGTCAACAGTCGCATGTCTTCATCTTCATTCAGTGGGTTGCCATCAAGGACAACACTCTGCATCATATTTCCAACATTTCCCAACTCTTCTCTTGCTCTCTCAATCTCATCTAGAGCTAATTTAACTAAGTCATTCTGTTCATCCATTATTTGGATTGAGGACCAACCGTCCTTTATTTATTGATTGATGTTATCCCAAAGAATATCCTTTATTTCTCTTAAAGGCTTCTCCAATGTGAGATCCTTTTCTAATGCCTTAACTAATTTTTCTAATTTGTTCACTTCTCTTATTTTATCAGCAACATTCATTTTTGAAAGATCATATTTGTGTTCTAGAGTGGTCAATTGTTCCTTTTCTTTGAAGAGCTCTATGGCTTGAAGTTTCATTTCTTCCATTGACTTTGTTAACTAACCAGTGTTCAAGTTTGTAGTATTGCCCTGTGACATTTCTGTTGGCTGACCTGTTGTTGCTGTATCTGTTACTGCTTCGGCTGTAGAAACTGGAATATTTTCTTGCTTATATTTCAATGCATTCTCAAGCTCTTTCTCAGTTGCACTGAGTTTCTCATTCAATTTTAAGAGAAAATCCATTAGTTCTTCCTCAGAACTTTGTTTGATGATTTCTTCAGTCTGTGGATGTCTCGAGGCTGGTAACTTCAATTGTTTTCTTAGAGCTGCAATATCATCATCTTTATTCTTGATTAAAGCTTCAATACCTTTCACATCTTTAGGATTATGACCCAAATTAATGATTATTTCCTCCAAAGTTTTGATTCTATTATCCTTAGCCTGCGAGGAAGCTTTTTCAAGCTGCAACTCTGTATTGGTGTTATCCAAAGAATCCTACAACTTATGGGCCAACATTGATTTATCCGTTAAATCAGAATAAATCATCTCACTTCTTTGCTTGTGTAGCTCAATTTGATCTAAAGGATGGATATCTTTTGCTAAGACTTAAAAATTAGTCCTAATGTAATCTATAGCTGTCTGAGGCTGCTGCACCTTGGGCTTGAAATGGCTCATAATCATCTTACCTTGTTGGATGTCATAGGATGACATCAATCTTTCTTGATTTTTTGGATCCATCTTTAAATATTGGTTGTACACCTGAAGTCTAAGTGGATCTTTCCTGGCCTTTATATTGATGAATGTTATTTTCATGTCCCAGGCCTCTTTTACTGGAGGTTTGAAAGAAGATATCTCTGTACTTTGTTGCCTCTGTATTTCCTTTCTTTGAAAATGACTGGATGTCCCACTACCTGCACCTGTTTTCTGACTATCTTCTCTTCCCTGACTATCAGGGATTTTCTGACTTGATTCAATTTCTGGAAGAGGAGTTAATTTCTGCCTTTTAACACCTTGCTGTTCGGAAGAGCCACCAATAGGAGTAACTGTCTCAGCCTCTCTCTTCTTTCCTTTTTCCACATTAAGAGGAGTTTGTAAATTTACAATTTTTGGCTCATTGATCTGAGCAGGAGGAATTTGTATTTGGCTCTGTTCTTTAGAAGTCTCTGGTTGCTTTGTCATTGTAAATTTTCAATTACTTATGTATCAGGCTCCTTTTCTTTTCCTTTGGATTCTACTGCCACTGTGTTAATCTCCTGCAAATTTTGTTGTGAAGTTCCAGCTGAAGAAGGTCCTAGTATCTTCACCTGTCCAAAAGAGTCTAGGTCAAGTATCTTTTCAAGATCTTTCATCACATTTTCTACATTGACCTGCTCACTATATTTTTCAACCAATGTGTCTTCCACCCATTCATCCATATTGGCATATTGTTCTATTTCTGGAATTATTTGATGGATGTATGGCGATAGTTTATTTTTCATTCTTATATCACATATAAAGTTGTTTGGGTCATAAGGCACCCAGTAGAAACTCTTTTGCAGTCTGAGATAATCTTCTAAAATTCGTTTGGCTTCTGTTCTAGCTTCCTTAGAGTTACATACAAAGGGACCTAACTGGATTTTGATCCTGAGCTGAGCCTTTGTCTTTGCATTGAAGAAATGAAATATATCTGAATTATTCATTTGCCTCAAATATTCTAATGCAAAGAGTCTCATTGGGACATACTTGGGCAATTTGAAAGGGCATAATTCACATCCATATATCCTGATCTCTGTGTGGTTTTGATATAGGTACCAGTCACCTATCTTATACTGCTTTGAGAGCTGAAGGATTTTCTTGATTTCATTATTAATCCTAGGAGGAGAAACTCCCGTCAACAAGGTAGTCGCAGGATGAACAAAAAGGTCAACAAACTCATTATAGGAATAAGGAGAATCAGGGGAATTGTGAGTAATGGCAGACCAAAAGATGACTGACCTAGGATTCCCTTTGGCATCAAGTTTTTTAACTTAAAAATGGAAATTCTCTGATTGAAAATAAATCATGAGGTGGTATATAACAGAAGAATACTTGAACACCCTCTCATTTCCAAATATCATGAACTGATCATGGATTTTGTCAGCAATATAAGATGCGAAATCATACTTGACAGCAGGAGGCTGTCCAGGGGTAAAAATGGATAACAATACCAAGGTTAACTGATCAACATACTCACTAGTATTGAAGCCCATTATTGAATATATCATGTTCAAAATGAGTCTACCCACATCAGTAAAGAAAGTATAACCATAAGGGAGAGGGCTTTTAGGCTGATGCTCTGGTAACATGAAGGTCTGACACAGGCGGTTTAACTCTTCATGGGATAACTTAGTAGATTTCTCAAGTAATTCAGCCATGGACAGGGGAGTGAGGGCTTGACCAGGTTGGAATTGTATCGTTTCATTTATGGACTGAGCAGTTATTAGGAAAAAAACATCTTGACTTGGGGATAAAACTGCTCTTTGGTAGGGATCGTAATTTGTATGGCAAAAATGGATTAACTCAGGAAAAATATGGACTGAGGGAAAAAGGTACATGGGAAGGTTTGATTCCCAAAGTCCAAAGACGTCAGAACCATTCAAATTATTGTCTCTGCAGCGGAAAAATATTCGAAGAGGGTTTTCACTAAGCTGTAAGTCTTTAATCTGAAAATCCATATCGGCTAAAGGCAAATAATTCAAGTCCCTATGAGGGTCATTGATGGGCACGACATTTAGAGCTACCGAAACTTCCATTTCTGGTTCTTGTGGATTCAGAAATGGAAATTCTGGGTTTTTTGTGAAAAAGGATTACAATTACCAGTTTTGGGATTACAATTTCAATTTCCAAGAACTAAAACAAATCAAATTTGAAGTTCTTTTGAGATTTTAGAGTGGAATTAAAACCAGAACCGGGACTTTTAAACAAATTTCAGTGGGAAATTGGAATAAATACCTGTTTATGGGAAATTCACAGTGGTTAAACGGATACTTGCTATGGCGAATGAATTCTGGAGTATTCGGCTTCAACTTTCTTCAGCAAACTAACGATCGGCAATCTTCAATGGTTGATTTTTGAAATTTTGTTGCATGGGGACTAGTTGGTGCATGAAATAATGAAAATGATGCAGGCGCAATTTTGTTTTATTTTCAAATTCAAAAGGGTGGCGAGTTTTAATTGATGACATTAGCAGGTATGGTGGACGCATCACAGAGGATAGGTGGTAAGCGGTTTTCATCGCACCGCTTTTGGGATAGGGCGGTTTTGGGCGGAGGGGCAGCGATTCCACAGAAAAAATGACGTGTGGCTCTATACTGTTTGGAAAACTGCTTGGCCATCGCGCATTTTCGTTTGAACGCGGACGGCCAGCGATATCGTTAATGGCCGTTGATTTCAAATGGATTGATCGAACGGTGATCGGGGCGCGGAGATGACGGGAATTTAACAGGCGGGGACCTGACGTAATTAAACCTTAATTAATCTCATCGGGGGGATTTCGATTGGTGGAATTAAACTGTTAATTAATTGTGAGGATTAATTAATTCTTTTAGATGGCGGAAAAGTGATCGAGAATGGTTTAAATCGGGATTTTACCAAAATTAACAGTTAAGGGTTTAATCTGGGTAAAGGGAGTCGGGGGATAAAATTGCGCGGGGAAAGGATTATTTGTTTGAAGTTTTAGTTTAAACTAAACTTTAGGTTTATTTTTTGTTTTAAACACATATAAAATATGTTTAAAGGTTTTTTCGTATATTTTTATTATATAGTAATTAAATCGAAACGATTTACTTACTATAGGGAGTGGGAATAATATTAAAGATATATTTTAGCCAAAGGGAATATAATGGGGGTATTTTATTAAACATGTGGGGAACAAATACTTTGGCTAAAATTATAATAAGTGGGTTTCTTGGGTATTTTATCGAAAAGGAGTTATTTATAATCGGCAAAAGGTGATTTTTATAGGGGGTTAATATATAAATTAGAGTTAATATGTCAAGGGGACAATGTAAACTCAAAATACATTAATATAACTAAGAAAGTGGAAGATTTACAAGCAAATTGCATTATAACAAGTTCATCACTTAGACTTAGAATAAAAAAGTGATTTTGAGGGTTTTTATGAAATATTGCATGATTTTCCTAAATAAAATGAGATTTTACTTAGGAAAAGATTTCTTAGAGGTGAATGAGTGTGATGATGAATGTTTTTAAGTACTTAGGTTTTTCCAATTATTGGGCCGAGGGTCCGGTCCCTCCAAAAGTCAAGGAAATGCCTTGAGCCCCTTTAATCTTCAAATACCTTAGCACTTAGGGGAAATTAGCAAAATGTTTAGGGAAAGATGAGAAGGGAAGTTAATAATTTGACTTTGCCTTGCTTTGCCATTCTTCAATGTATTATCTGCCTTTGCACTTGTGATGAAAGTTAAAATATTTAACCATCTAAAGCCATCATTCACCACAGGTAATTCAACAACATCATCTACCTACCCTACCTACTTTACCCTACCATTTTTTCTTCTTTATTAGGGTGCACTTAGACTAGCAAACCCTTATCACACTTTTTCTTTTACATGTGGAAATCTATCTAATTCTAATATTATTACATCCAAGGGCTCAGATTAAACTGTTGAGCTCCTTTTATTCACTCTACCTATCTACTTATCTACCAAGATTAAACAGTTTGGTCAGATTTTATTCTCTATCTCTAAAACATGAAATTGAAAGATGAACTAGCCAAGCTTAAACTGTTTGATTGTTCATAAATTGTGGCATATAATACAAGTTGCACACAATTTGTTTATTACATCAGAGCAAAAAGTAGTGGCATTTAGGCCTGCAGACTTTCCTTGGACTTTCTTTTGGTGGGGTTCATTTCTTTCACTTTTTTGGCCATTTTTTATTCTTTTCACCCTTTGATTTTTCTTTTAGGGCATACCCTCTTTAGATTTTTTAAAATTTTTGATTTTTTGAGAATATGGAACACCTTTACAACAAGAAAAAGGTTTGAACATATTGCAAGTTCAACAAGTCAATCATGAAAAATGACACCTATTGGTATAGGAGTCTAACACATATAGTTTTCCATGTTTCATGCTTAAAGAAGGTTATAGGTGACAAAATTTCAGTTGAAACAATTTTTCCAGAACTCGACGAGGAAGGAAAAATCATATTGGAACGTGAAACAATCATGGAAACAAGAACTCAACAACTACGAAATCGATCAATTTCAGAGTATCTCATCAAGTGGAAGAACTTACCCACTGAAGATTCTACATGGGAGGATGAGAATTTTATACAGAAGCATCTAGAGCTACTCAAGCGTTCAGGACAACACTTTTTTGAAGGAGAGGGGCATGTTAGGTCCCCATATTACTAGTGTAGTCCCTTATTTTTATTAGTATAACCCCCTTATTGTTATTTTTGTACCCATATAAACCCCATATTATTATTATTGTTTACTTACATTATTTTTTTTAGGTTGGCTAGGATTATACTATGACCCCATGGACCCCTATATATAGAAGGAGGTTTTTTCATTTGTATCATCCAAGAATTGTTCATTTATGTAATATATTGGAGGTTGCCCCCTCAAAGTGGATGATTTCTAAGGCATTGATCTCTCCTTTATTCTATTTTTGGAGCTAGTTTCATAACACTTCCATATTTATATATATGAATGGTAGGCTTCCTTATCGCCATAATTTTACATTCATTTTTTCTTGATAATCTGAATGCCTTCTCCAATGAATCAGGTTCCCAAACTCAAACCTCATGTTGGATGTTATCCTTTAAATTCCTTATGAAGACATCAATCCTGTGTTTCTGTGGAATATCATCTACCCTTATATTCAACCTTTGGAAGTCCTCAATTTTCTCCACCATTGAACCCTTTTGTTTGAGATTTATCAATTGGCTAAAAAAGGTGTTTCTATTTGTATCATCATAATGTGCTATCATTTCCTCCATAAAAATTGACCAAGTGACAATTTTTTACAAGGCAAAGCCATTGATACCATACAAATGCATTATGTTCTAAATATGAAGTTGCAATGTGTACCTTTTGTGTGTTTTTGCATATTATTGATATTAAAAAATTGCTCCATCTGTAGTATCCATGTTTCAGGATCCTTGCCATCAAAATACCTCATATCGATATTTGAAATATGGTGATGCTTCAATCCAACATTAGAGTTTATTAAATCATGATTAACATTTATTTTGTTCTCATAATGAGTTTCCTCTACTATCTTTCTGCCATTATAAACAATTTCTTGTATCAACCTTGTCAAACTTTTCTTCAAACCTTCCATGTCTTATTTTAGATCATTCTTCATGTCTTCCATGTTTTCATTCACTTTTTCATTGATCTTAGCTTCCATGCCAGCTTCCATTCCATTCTTTAAACCATCCATCTTAGCTTCCTCGCCTTTCTTCAAAGCATCCATCTTAGCTTCAATGCGTTTCTTCAAAACTTCCATTTCATTTTTTGTTGCTCTTTGCGAGAACGAAATTTGGTGCACTTTATCTTGTTATTTTTATATGTCATGTTGCACTTCTTCCTCTTCATGAGTCATAGTAGAGCCTTATGAAGGGTTAATGGGTGTTGAATTATTTTTAGGTGCCATTTCAGAACCCAATACTTTTTCTTGATTTTGAAGAGATCGATATTGAAACCGATGTATCTTTGTAATTTCAGATATTCAATATCTCAATTCAGTTGTGTAGTAGCCTTTTGAATATTATTTCTAATGGAAAAGGTCTGACCCGATTTGGATGCTTCACAAAAAAGTTATGCCCAATCTCCCATAATGACCTAATTATGGACTAATTTATTAGAACGTTATTAGAATGAAATTGTACAACATGCCATGTGACACTATTTCCTCCTTCGGCTCTGAAATTGATACACAGGAAAGTAAAATCTATGTAATTTCCGCCATATTTTATAGGATCCCAATATGATTCTTAGAGAGAGAGTTATGATGATGTTACCTATGTCAGATCCTATCTCTGAAAATGTTGTGAACAAATATATGAAATTTTTACAAGAAGTTCCTTAGGATTTTGGATTCGAGTGATAAACATTTAAGCTTTTGAACATTCACCGAAAAAATTTTATAGCAAAAATCCCACGATGACATGTTTGGAGTAGAGAATCCCTAGAATCCAAAGATCTCATACAAAGTGTTATGAAACTAGCTCCAAAAATAGAAGAAAAGAGAGATCAACGCCTTAGAAATAAGCCACATAGAGGGGGAAACCTCCTTTACATTACATAAATGAATAATTTCTGGATGATACAAAAGAGAAAACCTCCTTCTATATAGAGGAGTCCATGGGGTCACAATATAATGAAATCCAACCTAAAAATAATAATGTCAGGGCACAATAATAATGATATTGTGGTTATAGGGGTACAAAAATAACAATAAGGGGGGTACACTAACAAAAATAAGGGATTAAACTAATAATATAAGGACCTAACAAAAACCATATTGGATTTACACACGACTAATCATCCCAAAGATGATTGGCACGGAAATATCACGGGTGAACTGAAAGGAAGAGAATTAGATCAAGGAAATTCATATGTAGCTTGAAGAGGAAGAAAAAAATGATTATGATAAATATGTGAGCCTGTCAAATGAATAGTATAGGAGGTATGAGGATCTTCTTGTGGGATCTCATCAATACTAGCAAGACCATATGGAAGGAGTTCACCATCGGATCCAAGATATATAGTTTGTGGTTGTGTCTAAGACAAATGAATAGAAGAGGAAGGTTCGAAAGTAACAGGTGAAGCTGAATGAGGTATCTCTAGTTGAATAACGTCAGGTGATAATGTTTTTAATTCAATTAATTCAAGTTCAATGAACACAGGAAATCAAGATTTAGGTACTTCTATTTCATTTGTGTCAGATTCACCGGCAATATTAGATGTAATATCAAGCTTAATACTTAAATGGAAGGATGATTATGGTGGATCAATTTCAGGAGGAGGATCAGAAGTAGTTCCCAAATTTCTTGATTTGGTAGTTTGAGTCTTCTTGTGCTTCTATGAAAACAATGAGTTTCATTTTGTGTAAGAGGAGGCATACGTTTCATTCTACACGAACTACAGTGAGTGGGTGTTTTTTTTCCAGATTGGATTATTTGTTTTTAACAATTAACACAAAAAATAAATAGAAAAGGAGTAAACCTAGGCATAAAGTTTATCAGGTAACCATGAAATGCAATATACACCTTGGAAAACAATGGACTTAACGTACGTGGAGGAAATATACCCGAATGTTGTGCTTGATGTATCACGATATACAAGGCGGATGACTCGATTACCGATGGAGAGGATAGAAACCTATAGAGGACTTCCAAAATATACTCGACAATATGTGGAGGTGTTGTCTATGGTATAGTGTTGTCTAATGCGTAATCGTCTGATGAGAATTTTCCTATATACTTTTCATGTGTGCAGCACCATCAAATATACCCAAAGGTACCTGAAGTACGATATGATACACTTATGTATGTGGAAGGCGATATCGCCCCTGAAATACAATGTTGGAAAACAATTATAGCTTCTACATTTAATGATGCCATAACACATCTCTAGCCTATACCTCTAAATGTTTTTGTTAATGATATAAATTCTCATTAGGTTGATTCAATAAATTTTAATTCTTATTCAATTAAGTTTCAATTTTAGGTCTCACCACGAGTTTCACCTAAATTTCCTAAAATGAAATCTAGCATGAAGAGATCAAATCTTTCACTTTCAATGACAATCTATCTAAAAGAGGGAAGAGACAAATAATATGCAACAAAAAATATTCTAATTGCAATTCCATTTTAATACAATTGTTTCAATGTTGATGCACACACAAAACCCTATTTTCAAATACAAATATTTTTATTTTCAATTCCACTTAAGTTTCAATTATGATGAAAAATATCATTCATCTCTAATCATTGATAAAAGAAAAATTTTCAGAATGATGACTAAAACACCAATTCATTTAACCACTCAATGATAATAAAAAATCACCTTCCTAATGACCTAATTATAAAAAAAAAGGAAAATATTATCGAATCCTTATGAAAGGCACTAAAAAAAAAAAAAAAACCAAATGGAGGCTTCAGAGATACCCCAAGACATTCATAGACTGAATGAAGAGCAACTCAAATAAAGCTGGTTAGAGAGAAAAAAAATTCATGAACACGGGCCAACATAGGTGCTCGAGAGGCACCAGTGCTATGTAACAGAGACACAAATAAAGCTCAGGATTTGTGGAACACTTAATTTCCAGACCAGAGAGGAAATTGGTCACGGAATACGATGTTTTGACACAAATATTACAATTGAAACTTAATGAAGGGTATTCCTAGTGTTAGACTCCTATACTAATAGGTGTCATATTTCATGATTGACTTGATGAACTATACAATATGTTCATACCTTTTTCTTACTGCAAAGGTTTTCCATATTCTCAAAAATCAAAAAAATCAAAAAATTTAAAAAATGTAAAGAGGGTATACCCTAAAAGAAAAATTAAAGGGTGAAAAAATAAAAAGGCCAAAAAAGTGAAAGAAAATGAACCCCACCAAAAGAAAGGCCAAGGAAAGTGTGCAAATCTAAATGCCACTACTTTTTTCTCTGATGTAATAAGTAAAATTGTGTGCAACTTGTATTTTATGCCACAATTCATGAATATTCAAACAGTTTAAACTTGGCTAATTCATCTTTCAATTTCATGTTTTAGAGATAGAGAATAAAATCTGACCAAACAGTTTAAACTTGGCATATAAGTAGATAGGTAGAGTAAATAAAAGGAGCTCAATAGTTTAATCTGAGCCCTCGGATGTAATAGGGTTAGGATTAGATAGATTTCCATATGTAAAAGAAAAGTGTGATAAGGGTTTGCCAGTCTAAGTGCACCATAATAAAAAAGAAAAATGGTAGAGTAAAGTAGGTAGGGTAGGTAGATGGTGTTGCAGAATTACATGTGATGAATTATAGCTTTAGATGTGTTAAATCTTTTACTTTCATCACAAGTGAAAATGCAGATAATACACTAGAAAAATTGCAAGCAAGACAAAGTCAAATTATTAACTTCCCTCCTCATTTTTTTCCCTAAACATTTCACTAATTTCCCCTAAGTGCTAGGGTATTTGAAAATTAAAGAGGCTCAAGGCATTTCCTTTACTTTTGGAGGGACCGGACCCTCGGCCCAATAATTGGAAAAAACCTAAGTACTAAAAATCATTCATCATCACACTCATTCACTTCTAAAAAATCTTTTCCTAAGTAAAATCCCATTTTACTTAGGAGAGTCATGCAATATTCAATAAAAACCCTTTTCATGCAAGCATAAGTTAAATACATTGTTCTAATGTTTTATACTTAGTGCTTTAACTCATTTGTCATATTAACTTCTAATTTATTATTTAAATCCCTATTGAAATAACCTTTTTCTATAGGATATAACTCCTTTTATATAGTAGCACCAAAAACCCATATATTATAATTTTGGCCAAAGTTAATTAATCCTACATGTTTAAATAAAATACCCACTTTACAACCCCTTTGGTTAAATATATCTTTATATAAATACTCCGCCCCCTATGGTAAATAAATCACTTTGATTTTATTACCATATAATAAAAAATATATATCAAAAAGCTTTTAAACATATGTTATATGTGTTTAAAACAAAAAAATAAACCCAGAGTTTAATTTAAACCAAACTTCGAGATAACCTATCCCTTGTGTATTTTTCCTCCCTGACCCTCATCATACAAAGGGATTAATTAATCCTCACGATTAATTAATAACCTGACCCACCAATAAAAATGCCCCCGATGAGATTAATTAACGATTAATTAACATTGGGCCCGCTTGTTAAATTCCCGTCATCTCCACGCCCCGACCACTGTTCGATCAACCCATCTGAGATCAACAGCTATTAACGATATCGCTATCCATCTGCGTCCGAATGATAATGCGCGATGGCCAAGCGGTTTTCCAAACCGTACAGAGCCACATGTCGTTTGTTGTATGTAATCGCTGCTCCTCCACCCAAATCCGCCCTGTCCCAAAAGCGGTGCGATGGAAACTGCTTACCGCTTGCCTTTTGTGACACATCCTCTGTACCTGCTAATGTCATTAATCGAAATCCGCCACCCTTTTGAATTTGTAAATAAAACAAATACACCCGCATCTTTTTCATTATTTCGTGCGCCAACCAGTCTCCCATGCAATGAAATTTCAAAAATCAACCATTGAAGATTGTTGACCGTTAGTTTGCTGTAGAAAATTGAATCCGAATACTCCAGAATTCATTCGCCATAGTCGGTACCTGTCTAACCACTATTAATTTCCCATAAACAAGTATTTACTCCAATTTCCCGCTGAATTCTATTTAAAAATCCTGGTTCTGGTTCTAATTTCGTACTAAGGTCTGAAAAGAAATCCAATTTGGTCTTTTTAATTTCCAGAACTGCAATTATAGTCCCAAAACTGGTAATTGTGCCCCTTTTTCAAAAAAACCTCGAATTTCCATTTCTGAATCCACAAGAACCAGAAATGGAAGTTCCTGTAGCTCTGAATCTCGTGCCCCTCAATGCCCCTCACAAGAACTTGGATTATTTACCTTTAGCCGATATGGATTTTAAAATTAAAGACCTTCTGCTTAGTGAGAATCCTCTTCGAATTTTTTGCTGCTGCAGAGACAATTATTTGAATGCTTCTGACATCTTTGGACTTTAGGAATCAAATCTTCCCATGTACCTTCTCCCCTCAGTCCATATTTTTCCTGAGTTAATCCATTTCTGCCATGCAAACTATGATCCCAACCAACGAGCAGTTTTATCCCCAAGTCAAAATGTCCTTTTCCCAATAATTTCTCAGTCCATAAATGAAATGCTACAATTCCAACCTGGTCAAGACCTCACTCCCCTGTCCATGGTTGAATTACTTGAGAAATCTACTAAGTTATCCCATGAAGAGTTAAACCGCCTGTGCTATACTTTCATGTTACCAGAGCATCAGCCTAAAAACCCTCCCCCTTATGGTTATACTTTCTTTACTGATGAGGGTAGACTTATTTTAAACATGATATCTTCCATAATGGGTTTCAATACTAGTGAGTATGTTGATCAATTAACTCTAGTATTGTTATCTATTTTTACCCTTGAACAGCCTCCTGCTATCAAGTACGATTTTGCATCTTATATTGCTGACAAAATCCATGATCTGTTCATGAGATTTGGGAATGAGAGAGTGTTCAAGTATTCTTCTATAATATATCACCTCATGATTTACTTTCAGTCAGAGAATTTCCCTTTTTATGTTAAGAAACTTGATGCCAAAGGCAATCCTAGGCCAGTCATCTTTTGGCCTGCCATTAATCACAATTCCCCTGATTCTCCTTATTCCTATAATGAGTTTTTTGACCATTTTGTTCATCTTGCAACTACCTTGTTGGCAGGAGTCTCTCCTCCTAGGATTAACAATGAAATCAAGAAAATCCTTCAGCTTTCAAAGCAGTACAAGATAGGTGACTGGTACCTATATCAAAACCACACAGAGATCAGAATATATGGATGTGAGTTATGCCCATTTAAGTTGCCCAAATATGTCCCAATGAGACTCTTTGCATTAGAGTATTTTAGGTAGATGAATAATTTAGATATAGTTCATTTCTGCAATGCAAAGAAAAAGGCTCAACTCAGGATCAAGAATCAATTAGGTCCCTTTATTTGTAACTCTAGGGAAGCTGGAAAGGAAGCCAAAAGAATTTTAGAAGACTATCTCAGACTACAAAAGAGCTTTTACTAGGTGCCTTATGATCCAAACAACCTTATCTGTGATAGAAGAATGAAAAACAAACTTTGACCATACATCCATCAGAGAATCCCAGAAATAGAACAATATGCCAATATGGATGAATGGGTGGAAGGCACATTGGTTGAAAAAGATAGTGAGCAGGTCAATGTAGAAAATGTGATGAAAGATCTTGAAAATATACTTGACCTAGACTCTTTTGGATAGGTGAAGATACTAGAACCTTATTCAGCTGGAACTTCACAACAAAATTTGCAGGAGATTAACACAGTGGCAGTAGAATCCAAAGGAAAAGAAAAGGAGCTTGATACACAAGTAATTGAAAAATTTACAATGAAAAAGAAACCAGAGACTTCTAAAGAACAGAGCCAAGTACAAATTCCTCCTACTCAGATCAATGAGCCAAAAATTGTAAATTTACAAACTCCTCTTAATGTGGAAAAAGGAAAGAAGAGAGAGGCTGAGACAGCTACTCCTATTGGTGGCTCTTCCGAACAGCAAGGTGTTAAAAGGCATAAATTAACTCCTCTTCCAGAAATTGAATCAAGTCAGGAAATCCCTGATAGTCAGGGAAGAGAAGATAGTCAGCAAACAGGTGCAGGTAGTGGGACATCCGCTAATTTTTAGAGAAAGGAAATATAGAGGCAACAAAGTGCAGAGATATATTCTTTCAAGCCTCCAGTAAAAGAGGCCTGGGACATCAAAAGAACATTCATCGATATAAAGGCCAGGAACGATCCACTTAGATTTCAAGTGTACAACTAATATTTGAAGATGGCTCCAAAAAATCAAGAAAGATTGATGTCAGCTTATGACATCCAACAAGGTAAGATGATTATGAGCCACTTCAAGCCTAATGTGCAGCAGCCTCAGACAGCTGCAGATTACATTAGAACCAATTTTGAAGTCTTATCAAAGGATATCCATCCTTTAGATCAAATTGAGCTACACAAGCAAACAGGTGAGATGATTTATTCTACTCTGACGGATAAATCAATGATGGCCCATAAGTTGGAGGATTCTTTGGATAACACTAATACACAGTTGCAGTTTGAAAAAGCTTCCTCCCAGGCTAAGGATAATAGAATCAAAACTTTGGAGGAAATAATCCTTGGTTTGGGTCATAATCCTAGAGATGTGAAAGGTATTGAAGCATTAATCAAGAAAAAAGATGATGATATGGCATCTCTGAGAAAACAACTGAAATTACCAGCATCAAGACAGCCACAGACTGTAGAAATCATCAAGAAAATTTTTTAGGAAGAACTAATGGATTTTCTCTTGAAATTGAATGAGAAACTCAATGCAACTGAAAAAGAGCTTGAGAATGCATTGAAAGATAAACAGAAAAATATTCCAGTATTTACAACAGAAGCAGTGACAGGTACAACAACAACAGGTCAGCCAACAGAGTTGTCACAAGGAAACACTTCAAATTTGAACACTGAAGAGTTAACAAAGTCAATGGAAGAAATGAAACTTCAGGCCATGGAGCTCTACAAAACAAAGGAACAATTAGACACTTTAGAATACAAATACAATATTTCAAAAATGAATGTTGCTGATAAAACAAGAGAAGTGAACCAATTAGAAAAAATAGTCAGAGCATTGGAAAATGACCTCACATTGGAGAAACCTTTAAGAGAAATAAATAAAATTCTTTGGGATAACATTATTCAATCAATAAAGGACGTATGGTCCTCAATGCAAATAATGTATGAACAGAATGACTTAGTTAAATTGGCTCTAGAAGAGATTGAGAGAGCAAAAGAAGAATTGGGAAACATGCCTGATGAAGCCAATAGACTTATTCATTTTTTGAATACTTAGAGTAAACATGAACTTGAAGAAATTGGTATTTAGGACAGAACATGAGAAATCTTGGAAATAAAGAGATTTTTTACCAAGAGAACTCTGGTACCGAATTTAGAACGAAGGTGCTCAGATATGAAAGAAGAAATCATTGCCTTCAAAGAAAGATTGAATATTTTATTAAATAGAGGATTTCCCAGCCTTGTAGTTGCAGAAGATAAGCTAATGGAACTTGATAGTTATGTTGAAAAATTGGACAAATATGCTGACAATCAGGCCAGTTCTTCAACCAGTTCGTCAACATCAGCATTGCCTACAGGAAAAAACCTTCATGGTAGATTAGAAAATCTATTTTATCTTGAACACGAAGTAAAGCATCTATTCCCAGTTCAACCTACTTTCTACAGATATTCTGAGGCTGATGAAACTCTCAGAAAATTTCAAAGGACCAGAATACCCGAGCCTCAATGGTGGGAGGAAATTTTGGAACTTTTGTGAAAATTATTCTTACTTGGATTTTTGATCATGTACCATAGTTAGTCATGATAAAGAAGGATAAAATGATGAAAAAGGGTCAAAGTGTATCAGAGCAGTCAAAGAGTATCAGTTAAACGGACCAGCCAGCATAGAATTAGTGAAGAGGACAACAATGAGCCAAAGCATAGGGCCTGCCTCCAGCACATTCTCAAAAGAAGGAAATAGCACAACATTAGTTATCATTCTTTCTTATCTATGAGACCATCTGTCTCTATTTTGTTGTAATTTACTTGTGAGTCATCCTAGATAATATCTCAAGTTGTTATGAGATATTTTTTGTAACTTTTTATATAAATACTCCCTCAATCGGAGTATTGAGGGTGGATTTTTTAGACTCTGCTGTAACATTGAATATTTTGGAATAAAAGTGCTCTTGGATAATTTTTTTGTGGCTATGCTAGATGATGAATTGAAGTGGAAGACTTTTTACAGGATTCATGTGTCAGACCACAGATCAATAAGTCATCCTTCCCTTGTGTTTAAATTTTTTATATATGTTTATTATATCATTATGTTTCATTTCTGAATGAATAATGAAAAGGAATAAATCAGAAGGTACTTAAGTGTAATCTGATTTCAATCATTGTTATTTTAAATGTTTTCTTTTAAACTCGTTTTAAACAGTGAATTCTTAATTGCTCCTATTTTTCTAGTTTAAGCATTTTGATTATTTAATAAAGAATTCTTAATTTCTCTTTTTTAATAATCACTCAATTTTCCTTCTTATGAATATGCTAAAAGATTCTTAATTACCTTTCATCCATTTCAAATCCATTCCATTCACTTTAAATCTAAAATTTTTCTCTGTTTGACTATCTTGCCCTGTGAAACCATCTTTTGTTGATAAACTTAATCCAGTAAAGCCAACTTTTTGACTCCATAGCCCAATGGCCTGAAACTACTCAATCTTGCCCTCAGCTATCAAATTCCACCACCCAAATTCAAACAAACCCCTAAACTTTATAACTAGCCTAATATCTTCTGAAAACAATGTTAAATTTTATAGAGAGAGCCCTCTCTGGGTACATATTGGCTAGATTATGTACCTAAAATATTGGTTTGTGGTTACCTCGGACTCCTTTCCTCTTTCCAACGACTTCAAGGAAAATCTGAGTGATAACATAGTGGCGACTCCACTAGGGACCTTAATAGTTTTATTGTTACTGTTGTTTAATTTATAAGATACAGAGGGAGCCTGAAAGTTAGCTAGGTAGCCTTTGAACTGCTTTTGCTCTGCAATTGCATAGTAAATAAATTTTGCTTCAGTCTATCTCTGGTCTAGTTTATAAACTGAACGTTTGTCTCAAACATTGGATCAATTCCTCTAGTTAAATAATCCTTTAAGAAAATTTTGAATCCAATATCTGAAACTTCTTAAAGAGATTATTGAAGTTGTATTACCTATTTCATTCAAAATCAAAAACCAAAAACATCACTTAAGAAAGCTGGCTTCAGAAAGGATTCGTTATACCAGGGCTAATCCTGATCCAAATCCTCCGCTTGTATTCGAAAATCCGAATCTGATTCCCAGAATTCTTAGAACACAAGATAGTCAAGAAAGCTCTGGAAGTTCTCGACCTCTATATAGATCTATTTCCTGTCCTGTGAAGTGGATCTATCTTGAGGAGGAACCTTTTGATGAGAAGTTTGAAACATCTTTATTTGTAAATTTTTCTGAATCTGAGTTATCCAATTTGGTTCCAGACCCATTATTTCTTGAAGATTTACAATTTGAATTTGTTACATCACATCTTGACAAACATTTACGAGATTATATAAAATCTTAGATTACCTCTGAAGGAACATCAAATATTTCTGTCATTACTTCAGCTTCTCCAAGCTCATCCACTTTTCCTCAAGCCTCTCAACCACAAACTACCCCTTCCACTCCTTCACCTACCACTCATAGACCAACCTCACCTGTTATCCCATTACCTCTTCCAATGGCAAAAAAATATTCTCCCTTAAGGTTACCAGCTAATCTAGGGGATATGCCTCAAGATTATCAATCTAAAATCACTCCTTTTGATGGTTCTGGCACTTATACTACTCAACAGCATACCAAAAGAATGACCGATTATTTTGAATTTTATGAAATAGATGCCGATGATGTAAGAATGAGAATCTTGGTCCAAATTCTCACTGGAGAAGTTAGAACTTGGTTCAGAGCTCTTCCTGTAGACAGTGTTGTTGACTTACCAGCCATTTATAGAACATTTTTAAAAATATGGGAAAAGAAGAAAGACCCTCTTCAAATCCTATCAGACTTTGGAAAATTAAGAAGATGACCAAACGAGACTGTGCAAGATTATGTTACCAGATTTAATGCAGCTTATAATGATGTTCCCCAAAATCTTAGACCTCCTCCAGATTCAGTATCAATCAAATTCCCTGATGGATTTGATTCTGATATAGCATATCAGCTTAGAGAAAGAGTTCCTCAAACTCTAGAAGAAATGAAAAGCATAATTGTTAGTGTTGAAGCTACCCTGATAGAAAAACGAGCTAGAGCTAGAGCTGAAAGAATAATGCCTGTAAACGAAGAACCCTCAGCTTTTGAGAAGAAACTAGATGCTATAATCAAAGGAATGGAAAGACTAGGAAACAGAGTAGAAACTATTGAAAAGAATAAAGCTCCTTGGGATGGTCAACCTAGTAATACTGTGAGAAATCCAAACTTCAGAAGAAACCAAAATCAAAATACTGGAAAAACTGGTCCTGATCAAAATATTAGGCCCCCATTCCAGGAAAATTATGTTGAAGGCTCAAATTCTGAAGAACCTAATGATGATGTTCAAATAAACAAATTTACTGAAGATGAAAATGAACCATAAATTTTCTTGACCCAAGATGATCAAGAAGCTCACACTATTAAGCAATTTCAAACCCAATCAGGAGAATCATTTGATTTTAAGGAAGGATATGACACAACCATCTATGAAGTTCATAAGCAATACAATTTGAGGAGTAGAAGAGTTGATGTTCCGGAAGCAAGTAAACAGAAAACCACAAAGCAACCCATCAAAGGTAAGACCAACTCTACCCCTGTAAATATTCTCACTAGATCAGATCCCAATCCCGCCCATCCAATAATAGAAGATGTATCTGAAACTCAACTGAATAACAGACAACTTTCCAATACTTTTCCTCCCAAAGGAAATGTATAGGAACCTCTAGAGGTTGACTCAGAAACATCTTCAGCATCCAACCACACTCCTGAAAACACAGAAGAAAAATAAAATCCAACTGTTCGAAATACAAAGAATCAAACTGAGAAATCTTTTAATTTGGAATCTGAAATAGGAAAACTAATGATAGCTATTCCACTGTCCGAATTAGCTAAACATGATGTCTATAGAAACCAAATTTATAAATCACTCAATATTCCTAGAAATGATGACACAGTTAATGTTTTTGATGACCAACCCAAATTACTCTTTGGCCCTGAAGTAAATGGAAAACCTGAAAGCGGAGGAACTCCTCCATTTTATATAAGTTTGAATATACATGATAAAATACTTCATAATGCCATGCTTGATTCTGGAGCGTCTCACAATCTAATGCCCAAGGCTGTAATGGAAAGATTAAATCTAGACATCACCAT
The DNA here is from genome assembly GCA_034641835.2 of Pinus albicaulis. Lineage (NCBI taxonomy): Eukaryota > Viridiplantae > Streptophyta > Pinopsida > Pinales > Pinaceae > Pinus > Pinus albicaulis. Next base: position 1,044,945,632 of record CM076583.1, on the reverse strand, counting down.
ACCATACAAAGATCTCTTTTCTTTTGATTCAAGTCAGGTAAGATGTTTAGGAATAATCAAATATTTGTGTGTTACATTGGTTTAATACCCTGCTAAATCAATTTTGATGGATATAGTAGTAGCAGATATTCCTCAAAAATATGGTATGATGTTGTCTAGATCCTGGGGTGAAAAACTTGGAGGATCTCTTCAATTAGATATGTCATATCCTACTATTTCAGTATTCGACCAACCTAAGAGACTATACAGAGAAACCTTGATGAAATATGTTGTCAGTAGTCAAGAGAAACCTGAAAATTTCCCTATTTACTCAGTACACTCTGATATGGACTCATTTATTCTCTATAATGCTAAAACTGATCTTCCCACTGAGCCAGAAGCACCAGTATCTGAACCAAAAGAAATTGTAAGTCATAAATCTAGAGTTCAAATCCAAGAAATCTCTGAAGAAAAAGAAACATCAGAAACCCAAGAAAAGCAAGAAGAAAATAAAAAACTAGATCTTCTTGTTAAGAAAGTTACTAAAACACCTGATGAAGATTATGAACATGAAATTCTATGGCATTTAGAATTTGATGGTTCAGTTAATAATTTAGGATCAGGAGCTAGAATTTGGATACACAACATTGAAAACGATCATGCTGAAGGTCATGCTTACAGATTGAACTTTAAATGCACTAATAATATGGCAGAGTATGAAGCTCTTTTGTTAGGGCTTAAACTTGTAAAAAATTTAGGGGAAATTAGAGTATCTTTCATAGGAGATTCTAATTTAATTATTCAACAGATCAATGGTGAATGTTCGACAAAAGATCCCAGACTAAGATAATATAGAGGAACAGTTGTGGAAATTCTCAATACTTTTCTACAGGCTCAGCTTGCAAAAATCCCAAGAAAACAAAACTTGGATGCTCATAGCCTTGCAATGTTTGCTAGCACTTGTAAATTACCATTTGAACCTAATCATCAGTTCACAGCTGAGATTAGACATAGACCTGCTATACCAAACAATCTTATGAATTGGCAAGTGTTTGCAAATGACAATCAGATTAATAATTTTTTAACTTTAGAGGATGAGTTTTCTAATAGTAATATAGATGACTATGTAGTCATTGAATATAATCAAATAACTGAACAAGAAATAAACATTTATGAAGAGAGTGCCATTCAAATACTCCATCCAACGAAATTCACCAAAAAAGACATGCAATACCTCAAACAAATGGAAGTTGATGTGATTATAGAAGATGAATTCGAAATCATTAATCTAAAAGATAATTATTTACCTAAATGATTGACTCCTCTAGAAGATCTTTTTGACTCTAATGACATTCCACTGAAACCTAAAATGGAACCATTGAAAGCTGATATTGAAGAATACAATCTGGGGAAAGAAGAAAAACCTAAAGTTATAAAGCTATCAAAATCTTTACCTCCCGATCAGAAACAAAAATATGTTGAGTTATTAACAAAATTCCAAGATGTTTTTGCCTGGAGTTATGAAGACTTGAAATCTTACGATACATCTATAATTCAACATACAATACCTTTAAAATCAGACCAGAAACCATTTAAACAAAAATTGAGAAGAATCAACCCTGTATTGTTACCTTCAATTGAAAAAGAAATTAAATGAATGTACGAAGCAGGGATAATTGCTCCAATTAGATTTTCAAAATGGGTGTCCAACTTGGTCCCTACTAGGAAGAAAACTGGAGAAATTAGACTGTGTGTTGATTTAAGAAATCTAAATAAGGTTTCTTTGAAGGAAAATTATCCTTTGCCCAAAATGGATCACATTTTGCAAAGGGTAGTAGGTGCTTCAAGGATTTCTCTTTTGGATGGGTTTTCAGGATATAACCAGATTCTGGTTCATCCTGATGACCAGGGTAAAATGGCTTTTACAACACCATGGGGTACTTTCAAATATATTAAAATTCCTTTTGGACTCAAAAATTCAGGAGCAACCTTCCAAAGAGCAATGGACATTGCATTTGAAAAAGAAATTCATGACTTTATTGTTATATATCTGGATGATTTAATTGTTTTCTCTAAATCAGATCAGCAATATTTAGACCATCTCAGACAAGTATTCATAAAATGCAGAAAGTATGGTATTTACTTGAATCCCAAAAAGTCATTGTTTGGTCTCGAAGAAGGAAAACTCTTGGGCCATATCATCTCAAAAGATGGCATTAGAATTGATCCTGAAAGAATAAAAGCTATCTTGCAGATACCTCATCCAAGAAATGTTAAAGAACTTCAAGCTTTCATACGAAAAATCAATTTTTTGAGAAGATTCATTTCTAGTTTAGCTGAATTAATTAGATTTCTTAATAACATGTTAAGAAAGGAATTGAGTATTAAATGGATAGTAGAAGCCAAGCAATCATTTGAAGATATTAAAATGGCTTTGACAATAACACCAGTTCTTACCAGTCCACAATTCGATAGAGACTTTATTATTTTTTCATTTGCATCAGAACATACTGTAGCAGCTGTTTTATTACAAAAGGATGATCAAGGATGTGAAAACCTATAGCCTTTTTTAGTAAATCACTAAGAGACGCATCATTAAAATACAATATCATGGAAAAACAAGCTTTTTCACTTGTAAAAGCTATTAAAGATTTCAGAATCTATATATTGTATTCTCATGTGATAGCTTATGTACCAAATGTTGTTGTCAAAAAAATCTTAACTCAAGATGGAATTGAGGGCAAAAGAGGTAAATGGATTGCTACCATATTAGAATATGATATTGAGATAAAACCTACAAAATTGATAAAAGGACATGGATTAGCTCAACTTATAACAGAAAAAAATTGCCAAGCCCTGGATATTAATGAACTGGATAACGAACAGGAGATGGCGACTCCACAAATCAGCCAGGCCTTTTTAGACTCACCTTGGTATGTTGATATCATTTATGTTTTGTTAAACCTAAAAACTCCTCCAAGGTTATCCAGAACAAAACAAATGTTTTTGAAAATGACATCCTTAAAGTATCGTATTTTAGATAATGCTCTATTTTGGAAGAATCATGATGGTATTCTATTAAATTTTTTATTAAAAGATGAAGCTGAAAAGACTATCAATGAATTCCATGCAAGAGACTGTGGTGGACACCTTTACTGGAAGTCAACAGTAGATAATATCTTAAGGGCTGGGTTCTACTACCCAACCTTGTTTTCTGATGTAAATAAATTCGTAACTTCTTGCCATAAATGTCAAATCTTTGAAGGCAAGAGAAAATTATTACCTTTACCATTGAAATCATTTTCCACCGAAAAACCATTCCAACAATGGGGCCTGGATTTCATTGGAGAAATCCATCCTCCTTCTTCTAGCCAACATAGATGGATCCTTACTGCCACAGATTATTTTACTAAATGGATTGAAGCAATCCCATCCAGACAAGCCAATGATTCTGTAATTATAGGATTTTTAGAAACCAATATACTATCAAGATTTGGCTGTCCTGAGAAAATTAAAACTGATAATGATGCTGCTTTCAAATCAAAAAAGGTGATAAGTTTTTGTAATAAGTATCATATCACTTTGAGCCATTCAACAGCCTATTACCCTCAGGGTAATGGACTGGATGAATCTTCCAATAAAAGTCTCATTAATATCATTAAGAAATTATTGGAAGAAAATAAGAAAAATTGGCATAAGAAACTTATTAATGCACTGTGGGCAGACAGACTCACTACTAAGAAATCAATTGGGACCAGTACTTATGAGTTATTTTATGGTATTGAGGCATTTTTTCCATCATCCTTAGGATTTCCTGTAATGAAGTTACTGCAAGAAGCTCAAGTTGAACCAAATAATATTCAGAGAAGAATAAATCAAACAATCAATTTGCAACAAACCAGAGAAGAAGTTTATCAAAGATCCCAAGTATTGTAGGAAAAACTAAAGAATATTTTTGACAGAAGGACTAAGGCAGAGGATTTCCAATTGGGAGATAAATTTTTGAGATGGGATTCCAGAAGAGAGGATAAGGGAAAACATGGGAAGTTTGACTTCTTATGGAAAGGACCTTACATCATTCATGCTTTACAGTGAAATAATACATATTTTCTGAAGAATTTGGATGGTTTAGAAACTGAGGAAGTACCAGTAAATGGTCGAATGTTAAAGTATTAATTTGATCCTATTTATTAGGATATTCTTATTTCTGACATGTACATACTATATCCTTTGTAATGTATCAGTTTTGATTGGATAGTAACTTGTTGGAGTTGAAGCCCGAAGAGAAGGCCCTAAGCTTTAGAAGTTTCACTATCATACATACAAATAAAACAAACAAGAAGAAGAAGAAGATTTTATGGTTCAGGTAAAGCCAATTTTGAGGCATCTGACCTACTCTTCTTGACTTTTCACCAGGAAAAGCCATCCCCAAGTGGAGCCAGTGTTAGAATCCTATACCAATAGGTGTCATATTTCATGATTGACTTGATGAACTATACAATATGTTCATACATTTTTCTTACTGCAAAGGTTTCCCATATTCTCAAAAATCAAAAATATCAAAAAATTTAAAAAATGTAAAGAGGGTATACCCTAAAAGAAAAATTAAAGGGTGAAAAAATAAAAAAGGCCAAAAAAGTGAAAGAAAATGAACCCAACCAAAAGAAAGGCCAAGGAAAGTGTGCAAATCTAAATGCCACTAATTTTTGCTCTGATGTAATAAGTAAAATTGTGTGCAACTTGTATTTTATGCCACAATTCATGAATAGTCAAACAGTTTAAACTTGGCTAATTCATCTTTCAATTTCATGTTTTAGAGATAGAGAATAAAATCTGACAAAACTGTTTAAACTTGGAAGATAAGTAGATAGGTAGAGTAAATAAAAGGAGCTCAACAGTTTAATCTGAGCCCTCAGATGTAATAAGGTTAGGATTAGATAGATTTCCATATGTAAAATAAAAGTGTGATAAGGGTTCTCCAGTCTAAGTGCACCCTAATAAAGAAGAAAAATGGTAGAGTAAAGTAGGTAGGGTAGGTAGATGGTGTTGCAGAATTACATGTGATGAATGATAGCTTTAGATGTGTTAAATATTTTACTTTCATCACAAGTGCAAAGGCAGATAATACACTGGAAAAATTGCAAGCAAGGCAAAGTCAAATTATTAACTTCCCTCCTCATTTTTTTCCCTATAAATTTGACTAATTTCCCCTAAGTGCTAAGGTATTTGAAAATTAAACGGGCTCAAGGCATTTCCTTGACTTTTGGAGGGACCGGACCCTCGGCCCAATAATTGGAAAAAAACCTAAGTACTAAAAATCATTCATCATCACACTCATTCACTTCTAAAAAATCTTTTCCTAAGTAAAATCCCATTTTACTTAGGAGAGTCATGCAATATTCAATAAAAACCCTTTTCATGCAAGCATAAGTTAAATACATTGTTCTGATGTTTTATACTTAGCGCTTTAACTCATTTGTCATATTAACTTCTAATTTATTATTTAAATCCCTATTGAAATAACCTTTTCCTACAGTATATAACTCCTTTTATATAGTAGCCCCAAAAACCCATATATTATAATTTTGGCCAAAGTTAATTAATCCCACATGTTTAAATAAGATACCCACTTTACAACCCCTTTGGTTAAATATATCTTTATATAAATACTCTGCCCCCTATGGTAAATAAATCACTTTGATTTGATTACCATATAATAAAAAATATATATAAAAAAGCGTTTAAACATATCTTATATGTGTTTAAAACAAAAAAATAAACTCGGAGTTTAATTTAAAACAAACTTCGAGATAACCCATCCCTTGCGTATTTTTCCTCCCCGACCCTTGTCATACAAAGGGATTAATTAGTCCTCACAATTAATAAATAACCTGACCCACCAATAAAAACGCCCCCGATCAGATTAGTTAATGATTAATTGACGTTGGGCTTGCCTATTAAATTCCCGTCATCTCCATGCCCCGACCACTGTTCGATCAACCCATCTGAGATCAATGACTATTAACGATATCGCTAGCCATCCACGTCCGAATGATAACGCGCGATGGCCAAGCGGTTTTCCAAACCGTACAGAGCCACGCGTTGTTTGTTGTATGGAATCACTGCCCCTCTACCCAAAACCGCCCTGTCCCAAAAGCGGTGCAATGGAAACCGCTTACCGCCCGCCCTCTGTGACACATCCTCCGTACCTGCTAATGTCATCAATCCAAATCCGCCACCCTTTTGAATTTGTAAATAAAACAAATACACCCGTGTCTTTTTCATTATTTCATGTGCCAACCAGTCTCCCATCCAATGACATTTCAAAAATCAACCATTGAAGATTGCTCACCATTACTTTGCTGAAGAAAATTGAATCCGAATACTCCAGAATTCATTCGCCATAGCCGGTACCTGTTTAACCACTGTTAATTTCCCATAAATAGGTATTTACTCCAATTTCCCGCTGAATTCTGTTTAAAAATCCTGGTTCTGGTTCTAATTTCGTACTAAGGTCTGAAAAGAAATCCAATTTGGTATTTTTAATTCCCAGAACTGCAATTATATTCCCAAAACTGGTAATTGTGCCCCTTTTTCACAAAAACCCCGAATTTCCATTTCTGAATCCACAAGAACCAGAAATGGAAGTTCCTATAGCTCTGAATGTCATGCCCCTCAATGCCCCGCACAAGGACTTGGATTATTTACCTTTAGCCAATATGGATTTTCAAATTAAAGACCTTCTGCTTAGTGAGAATCCTCTTCGAATTTTTTGCCACTACAGAGACAATTATTTGAATGGTTCTGACATCTTCGGAATTTGGGAATCAAATCTTCCCATGTACCTTCTCCCCTTAGTCCATATTTTTCCTGAGTTAATCCATTTCTTCCATGCAAACTATGATCCCAACCAACAAGCAGTTTTATCCCCAAGTCAAAATGTCCTTTTCCCGATAACTGCTCAGTCCATAAATGAAATGCTACAATTCCAACCTGGTCAGGACCTCACTCCCCTGTCCATGGCTGAATTACTTGAGAAATCTACTAAGTTATCCCATGAAAAGTTAAACCACCTGTGCCATACTTTCATGTTACGAGAGCATCAGCCTAAAATACCTCCCCCTTATGGTTATACTTTCTTTACTGATGACGGTAGACTTATTTTAAACATGATATCTTCCATAATGGGTTTCAATACTAGTGAGTATGTTGATCAATTAACTCTAGTATTGTTATCTATTTTCACCCCTGGACAACCTCCTGCTGTCAAGTACGATTTTGCATCTTATATTGCTAACAAAATCCATGATTAGTTCATGAGATTTGGGAATGAGAGAGTGTTAAAGTATTCTTATGTCATATATCACCTCATGATTTACTTTCAGTCAGATAATTTCCCTTTTTATGTTAAGAAACTTGATGCCAAAGGGAATCCTAGGTCAATCATCTTTTGGTCTTCCATTACTCACAATTCCCCTGATTCTCCTTATTCCTATAATGAGTTTGTTGACATTTTTGTTCCTCCTGCAACTACCTTGTTGGCAGGAGTCTCTCCTCCTAGGATTAACAATGAAATCAAGAAAATCCTTCAGCTTTCAAAGAAGTACAAGATAGGTGACTGGTACCTATATCAAAACCACACAGAGATCAGAATATATGGATGTGAGTTATGCCCATTTAAGTTGCCCAAATATGTCCCAATGAGACTCTTTGCATTAGAGTATTTTAGGCAGATGAATAATTCAGATATAGTTCATTTTTGCAATGCAAAGAAAAAGGCTCAACTCAGGATCAACAATCAATTAGGTCCCTTTATTTGTAACTCTAGGGAAGCTGGAAAAGAAGCCAAAAGAATTTTAGAAGACTATCTCAGATTACAAAAGAGCTTCTACTGGGTGCCTTGTGATCCAAACAACTTTATCTGTGATAGAAGAATGAAAAATAAACTTTGACCATACATCCATCAGAGAATCCCAGAAATAGAACAATATGCCAATATGGATGAATGGGTGGAAGGAACATTGATTGAAAAAGATAGTGAGCAGGTCAATGTTAAAAAAGTGATGAAAGATCTTGAAAAGATACTTGACTTAGACTCTTTTGGGCAGGTGCAGATACTAGGATCTTCTTCAGCAGGAACTTCAAAAAGGAATTTGTAAGAGATTAGTACATTGGCAGTAGAGTCTAAAGGAAAAGAAAAAGAGCCTGATATACAAGTAATTGAAAAATTCACAATGACAGAACAACCTGAGACTTCTAAAGGATAGGAGCAAGTACAAATTCCTCCTACTCAGGTTAATGAACCAGAAATTTCGATTTTACAAACTCCCCTGAATGTAGAAAAGGGAAAAAAGAGAGAGGCTGAAGCAGTTACTCCTATTGGTGGCTCCTTTGAACAACAAGGTGTTAAAAGGAAGAAATTAACTCCTCTTCCAGAAGTTGAATTAGTTCAGGAAATCCCTGATAGCCAGAGAAGAGAAGATAGTCAGCAAACAGGTACAGCTAGTGCGACATCCGCTAATTTTCAGAGAAAGGAAATATAGAGGCAAAAAAGTGCAGAGATATCTTCTTCCAAACCTCCAGTAAAAGAGGCCTGGGACATCAAAAGAACATTCATCAATATAAAGGCTAGGAACGATCCACTTAGACTTCAAGTGTACAACCAATATTTGAAGATGGCTCCAAAAAATCAAGAAAGATTGATGTCATCTTATGACATCCAACAAGGTAAGATGATTATGAGCCACTTCAAGCCTAAAATGCAGTAGTCTCAGACAGCTGCAGATTACATTAGAACCAATTTTAAAGTCTTATCGAAGGATATCCATCCTTTAGATCAAATTGAGCTACACAAGAAAACAGGTGAGATGATTTATTCTTCTCTAACGGATAAATCAATGATGGCCCATAAGTTGGAGGATTATTTGGATAACACTAATACACAGTTGCAGTTTGAAAAAGCTTCCTCCCAGGCTAAGGATAATAGAATCAAAACTTTGGAGGAAATAATCATTGGTTTGGGTCATAATCCTAAATATGTGAAAGGTATTGAAGCACTAATCAAGAAAAAATATGATGATATTGCAGCTCTGAGAAAACAACTGAAATTACCAGCATCAAGACATCCACAGACTGTAGAAATCATCAAGAAAAATTTTGAGGAAGAAATAATGGATTTTCTCTTGAAATTGAATGAGAAACTCAATGCAACTGAAAAAGAGCTAGAGAATGCATTGAAAGATAAACAGAAAAATATTCCAGTATTTACAACAGAAGCAGTGACAGGTACAACAACAACAGGTCAGCCAACAGAGTTGTCACAAGGAAACACTTCAAATTTGAACACTGAAGAGTTAACAAAGTCAATGGAAGAAATGAAACTTCAGGCCATGGAGCTCTACAAAACAAAGGAACAATTAGACACTTTAGAATACAAATACAATATTTCAAAAATGAATGTTGCTGATAAAACAAGAGAAGTGAACCAATTAGAAAAAATAGTCAGAGCATTGGAAAATGATCTCACATTGGAGAAACCTTTAAGAGAAATAAATAAAATTCTTTGGGATAACATTATTCAATCAATAAAGGACGTATGGTCCTCAATGCAAATAATGTATGAACAGAATGACTTAGTTAAATTAGCTCTAGAAGAGATTGAGAGAGCAAAAGAAGAATTGGGAAACATGCCTGATGAAGCCAATAGACTTATTCATTTTTTGAATACTTAGAGTAAACATGAACTTGAAGAAATTGGTATTTAGGACAGAACATGAGAAATCTTGGAAATAAAGAGAGTTTTTACCAAGAGAACTCTGGTACCGAATTTAGAACGAAGGTGCTCAGATATGCAAGAAGAAATCATTGCCTTCAAAGAAAGATTGAATATTTTATTAAATAGAGGATTTCCCAGCCTTGTAGTTGCAGAAGATAAGCTAATGGAACTTGATAGTTATGTTGAAAAATTGGACAAATATGCTGACAATCAGGCCAGTTCTTCAACCAGTTCGTCAACATCAGCATTGCCTACAGGAAAAAACCTTCATGACAGATTAGAAAATCTATTTTAACTTGAACATGAAGTAAAGCATCTATTCCCAGTGCAGCCTGCTTTCTACAGATATACTGAGGTTGATGAAACTCTCAGAAAAATTCAAAGGACAAGAATACCCGAGCCTCAATGGTGGGAGGAAATGTTGGAACTTTTGTGAAAATTATTCTTACCTGGATTTTTGATCATGTACCAAAGTTAGTCATGATAAAGAAGGATAAAAGGATGAAAAAGGGTCAAAGTGTATCAGAGCAGTCAAAGAGTATCAGTTAAACGGACCAGCCAGCACATAATTACTGAAGAGGACAGCAATGAGCCAAAGCATAGGGCCTGCCTCCAGCACATTCTCAAAAGAAGGAAATAGCACAACATCAGTTATCATTCTTTCTTATCTACAAGACCATCTGTCTCTATTTTATTGTAATTTACTTGTGAGTCATCCTAGATAATATCTCAAGTTGTTATGAGATATTTTTTGTAACATTTTGTATAAATACTTCCTCAATCGGAGTATTGAGGGTGGATTTTTTAGACTCTGCTGTAACATTGAATATTTTGGAATAAAAGTGCTCTTGGAGAAATTTTTTGTGGCTAAGCTGGATGATGAATTGAAGTGGAAGACCTTTTATAGGATTCATGTGTCAGACCACAGATCAATAAGTCATCCTTCCCTTGTGTTTAAAGTTTTTAAATATGTTTATTATATCATTATGTTTCATTTCTGAATGATTAATGAAAAGGAATAAATCAGAAGGTACTTAAGTGTAATCTGATTTCAATCATTTTTATTTTAAATGTTTTCTTCTAAATTGGTTTTAAACAATGAATTCTTAATTTCTCCTGTTTTTATAGTTTAAGCATTTTGATTATTTAATAAAGAATTCTTAATTGCTTTTTGTTAATAATCACTCAATTTTCCTTCTTATGAATATGCTGAAATATTCTTAATTTCCTTTCATCCATTTCAAATCCATTCCATTCACTTTAAATCTAAAATTTTTCTCTGTTTGACTATCTTGCCCCGCGAAACCATCTTTTGTTGATAAACTTAATCCAGTAAAGCCAACTTTTTGACTCCATAGCCCAATGGCCTGAAACTACTCAATCTTGCCCTCAGCTATCAAATTCCACCACCCAAATTCAAACAAAACCCCTGAACTTTATAACTAGCCTAATATCTTCTGAAAAAAAAGTTAAATTTTACAGAGAGAGCCCTCTCTGGGTACATATTGGCTAGATTCTGTACCTAAAATATTGGTTTGTGGTTACCTCAGACTCCTTTCCTCTTTCCAACAACTTCAAGGAAAATCTGAGTGATAACACCTAGGTCTGTTCCTGACTAAGTAAGATAGTGAAGGTGTGAAGAAGATGTAGAAAAAGAACTAAGAAAAAGGAAAAACAAAGGGAATACATTATTCCTTAGTATGGTCTTCACCTTATATGTAGAATCTATGATAGCAGACATAAGTATCTTCCCTAAACTTGATGGCCTAGTATACAAAAATAGAAGTGAAAGGAAGTTAATGTTTCCCTTGAAGTAAATGGACAATGGGATGAATCTTATATGAAATTTTGCATATGCTTCACTCATTTATTGTGTTGTACGCTCCAATACTAGCTCCGATCGCTATAATTACAACATGCATAATCAAACAACACAAGGAAACGATCTAGGAAATCTACATATCATCATATAATTAATTTATTCAATGGATCAACATGCCATAAAAATACATCCAATCATAAAATCAAATATAGGAAAATAAATAACTCTTTGCATTAATAGAAATGGAGATAATTAAAACCAAATGTAGGAGTTGATATTGTAGAAAACCTCATCCAAGTTGACTTTTCCTTCCTTTCCAAAATGTGTACCTCTGACCAGGAGATCATGTGTTTTGCTCAAAATTGAAAGTGCTTGAAACTATACCAAACCTGAGCAACCATAAAGGTCTCGTCGTTGTGATTTCAATGCCGTAAACGGTTCGAAAAATTGATTTCGTATGAGGAAGATATCATGTTCTTCTCGTTTTCCCAAATAGCTAAAATTTTATGACCGGGATGCCCAGACAACATACAGGTAGAGTGATCAGATGGCATATTTTGTGTAATATTCCCTTTTCTCACAGCTAATTAGAATTGGACATGTGGCTTAATCTGGGCCGTTGATTTTTGTGGTACAAGATTCATTTCTGATTCTTGATGGGATGTATAGGTTTTTGAATGGTCTATTGGATGGCCGACACATGGCAAACCTAGAGGCTTCCATGTGTCCCTAGGAGGCTGTGGTAAAATTATGGTGGATTCTGGGGGGCTCAACCCTGCAACCTTCGGTCTCCATGCCAAGTCCTCCGACCACCTCACCTACCGCATGAATCTTAATTGTATAGTCCTCCACTTTAATTTAAGATTTAAAGGTTTCATGTTTGAGGGGGGGGCGGGGGGGGGGGGGGGGGGGGAACCAGCAGTCCCAACCTGCCAGTAGCCCCAAAGCCGTTTTCACATTTAAACCGTGATAGGAAATGTTGTTCGATGGTTAAGAATCATCGCTACCACCAACACTAAAATTCACTACATGACCCTTCACATGAAATAACTTCTTCGACAGTGATATAATTCAGTGACATTAAAACTGATCCCAACAATTTTTGATGGTTGCGGTCACATGTCGTTGTGACATAAAAACTACAGTTCGATGTTTTTACAAACCGTAACTTCTGACAGGGAATGATGTGTTCACATGGGCACAATCTCATGGATTTTATTGCCATAGTTTGTGGAACCGTTTAGAATCTGATTTCCAATGCTAGATGTGGAGTTTTTCAAAGAGTTAAGTGGAGTTAAAGGCAGGGGTTCGGCATGTGACCATGCCACCCAAACCTTGGAATTAATCCTAACAGTATTTCTGGAAGGAACTGTAGTGACGCCCTAAAATTTAGGGCTTTTACCAAATTTAGGCATAGTTAAGTGCAGTCTCCACTTTTGGTGGAGATTTTCTAGTTGACACTGGGAAAAATCCATTGGGAGGTCAATTTTCGACCAAGTTGGGTGAAACAAGAGTCTACCTAGAATAATTTGAGCATTCTGGAGTCATTGGGGAAGAGAAAACAACCATTAGAGTTCTATAAGCAGATGTAATTTGAAATTTTCAGCATAATGACAAAGAGGGACATGCCATTTGGAGATGGACCGGTAGATGTAGCCTAGGAGGGGTGAACTGCTTCATCGTGCTGTTGGCTTGAGGGGTCCTGACCGAGGTTCGGAGGTTAAGGTTTTCCAACAAAACCCTATACTACTAACCCTTTCGGCAGTGACTTGCTTGTGCAGGGAAAAGTCTCTCCTGAAGCAGTATGGGAGGGTACTGGAACCAGGTTTCCACACCCTGAAAGAGAGCAAGTAAGTCAAGCAGGTCTACATTCCCAGCTTATCAAGCTCGTCCTTAACAGATCTATTCACGGGCTTATATAACAGAGCACAAATCTAGTAATTACCTTCGCATCCATGTAAGTAATACCAATTTATGAACACAACAACTATAATCGCAGCAATTAACAAGTCATAGATTCATATAATAGAAAAAAAGATACTTTTGTAACTTTAACCATACAACGCAAGTTCACATCAATCATAAAAAAACAGATCTAGATAACATCAGATATCCAACAATACTTCACATATATATTAATACCAAAATCCTCTTACAATCCCAAAATACCTCTTGCGCACACAACCAGTAGGGTCTGCACACAATAGGACTAAGGATCTCTACGCACACATCCACCAAGAGTCCTTACCCAAACAACCAATCAAAAGATCTAACAATTCGTGCTTAACATAAATCTCAATTCTTTCCTACCTATGACTCAAAAAGGTTCATCTATTTATACCGATTTAGCCTATGCATCTAATGGTATGCAAACTATGGTTTGCGGAATCATGGTCTACCCTTGACCCGTTACAATGCATTAGGAGCTTTGACCCACACCAAAAACCCTGTGTTAGACTAAATATTACAAAAAATATACAAAAATGGAAAAAATTCGCAGCTTTAGGGGACCCTATTCCAACAGTCCCCCAACACAATCTTGTGACTCATCCCGAGTCACTGTTATGGTGGGGTCTCCACCTACAGCTACAAAAATCTGATCGCCTTGGCTAATGGGAATGCCTTAACTTTGAGCAACAACATTCTGCGCAATTTCAACCAACTTTTGTGAAATCAGGCCTTCCGTCACAGTGGTGACACTCTCTAGAGTTTGGTTTAGCTGCTTAACTGTGACATCAACATCTTGTGAAAGCTTGAGGGCCTCGGTAGCCCAAGGCTTCAGGTTGTTACCAAGGACCTTCTTCTCTTGCCAAAGTTCATCAATATCAACTTGGAGGTCATGATTGGTGCGTAGCCGTGTCAAATGATGAGCAGGAAATAAAGTGGGCAGTCTGGCCTCTAACGTCTCAAACTCTTCCTCTTTCTGCCACAGGTCCTGGTTGATGCCTCGCAGGATCAGGTCGCTCTAGACCTTGGTCCATAGCTACATGGATGTTTCTAGTAATTGGGCACCCTACGCAATTTTCCCTATAATGATGTTCATAGCCGCAACGACTAGCATAGTTTGATGGGGTCGGACCTCCGAAGGTGTTTCGGGTTGAAACTTAGCCTGCAGATCAAAGGTTTGCTACTCCATCTGTGCCTTTATCACCTGAACTTCCACCCTGGAGGCCCTCAGTGTTGTGACCAACCTTTCAACCTTTTCCTGAGGGGTGGCTGTGGCTAGGATCTCTTCGGTAACATCTGCATAGAGTTGGTGAATCATGTTTTCGAGCTTTGTTTGATTCGTGGTGGTGAGGCACACTTCAACATTATTTGCATCAATTATTTGTTCAACCACTTCGAGTTGTTGGTGCACTTTTTGGTCCTGATGGTAAATTTCCTGAAATAAAGAGGTGTGGAGACCCTATAAGGCCTCATGAGGTATCCTGGCTAAATTTAGCTAGACTTATATATTGTCTTGGACTTGCAAACATAGGTCAGTTGGACTGATCACAAGCGCTATGTCAGGTAGAGAACAGAGGAAGCTTTCGTATGTAACTAGTGTTGCACTGGTGGTTCTCGAGGGTGTTTGTACCTGAGTCACACTGGTTTGTAGCATGTTTGTCTTCATTTGTATGTTGGAAATATTGTCATTGATGGCAAAGGAGGCAGCACTCAGGCAAAGGAGGCAGTGCTGAAGCAGAGGAAGGGAAAAGAAGCACAGTGAAAGCAATAGAGGCAGCAAGAAGAATGTCAAAATGTAACAGTCATAGAAGCACAGTGAAGAACCGTTATCGGAAGATAGAGACAGAGGCAGAGTGACAGAAGCAGCAGAGGTAGAGACAGAGGCAAAGAGCCGTTATAAAATTCCAGGAATCGCACTCTCCAACCGGCGCAGCAAAGGCAGAGACAGAGTCAGAGACAGAGGCAGAGAGCTGTTATAAAATTTCGGGAATCGCACTCTCCAACCGGCATTATACATATAACTTATACAAGCATTGTTCTAGGAATCGCTTCACTCCAGCGGAAAAATATATATATAAACATATATATCAGTTATATGCAAGCGGAGCACATATAACATATACAAAAATAATTCCGGGAATCGCTTCACTCCAGCGGAAAAATATATATATATAAACATATATATCAGTTATATACAAGCAGAGCGCTTTATATCTATATAATCAAAGGTACTATCAAAACGAAATGGCTTATAAGGTGGGACCCCTCACCCAATCGAAATCGGAGAAAAGGTTCAATCGGCGGAGTTTTGTAATATGCTCCGATCAAGTGGCGGACCCGATGGCGATTATACGATGGAGTTAATCAGTTCAATCGCGTCCGAGATCTTAATCGCAATCGAAACTTTCCAATTGATCGCAAGTCCTTTGTAATATGCTCCGATCAAGTGGCGAACCCGATGGCATTATACAATGGAGATTAATCAGTTCAATCGTGTTCGGGATCTTAATCGCAATTGAAACTTTCCGATTGATTGCAAGTCCTTTGTAATATGCTCCGATCAAGTGGCGGACCCGATGGCGTTATACGATGGAGTTAATCGGTTCAATCGCGTCCGGGATCTTAATCACAATCACAACTTTCCGATTGATCGCACGACTTTTGTAATATGCTGCGATTGAAGTGGCAGACCTGATCCTGTTATATGTGGGAGTTAATATTTGCAAATCACATTCGTGTTCTGATCGCAATCGGAATTTTTCTATTATGCGCCCCGATTGCATTTGTTCAAAGTTCGGACCCGATTGCACTATGATACATGTTTTATGTGGTCATCGCGTCCATTTGATCAATCGCAATCGCAAGTTTTCGTTTGACACCACTGATCCGCCGACGGAGATGTGGGGCCCGATACTTTCATATATTAGTAGTTATGATTTGACTTATTGGAGTGTAATATAAGACCAAAGGCTTAAGGTGGAGGGCGATTGTTTATATATAAAAGGATTGTTGTTAGATATATAAAACACGGTTGCAGTTGTATTAAAATATGCCACATGGGCTATGAACCCTCGGGCCTCGGCTTAATGGGAGGGCGATTATTAATTTACAACGACTGTGATCTATGTTCGTTCCGCTTTCGGAACTTCCACATCAAAAAGACACTTGCTGTGTGTAAAGGGTTGAATTACAGTCAACAGTTACATATATTTATATAAAATGCACTGATATAAAAAACACAGTTACACGTATGCAGCAGTTACACCACAACAGAGGACAGAAGAGAAAACAGAGCTGAAAAGACATAAAACACAGTCACAGAAAAGACAAAGACACAGTTAGAGTAAAGACAAATGCGCAGCAAGCCAAGAGACAAAACGAGTGAGCTGGAGTTCTCATTTAAATTTGAATGTAAATGTTTTATTTAAATTTATATTGCTTTGATGCATTGGCAAGTCTCCGGAAGAGAGCAAATATCCCACTGTAATATTAAAATAAGCACCTACAGTTACATTTTTCTGAGTGAGCTGAAAAGAGATGAGAAGGAAGAAGGCAAAGAGACATGGCTGTCCATTTCGAATTCCCAGTGGAATAAAAACAACCATGAAGCTATTTATAAAACAGGGTAATATCCAAGGGGAGACGGTTGATGAAAAAGGAGTGAGAGAAGAAGAGAGTATGCAGCAGAATTAAAGAGAGTTGAAGAGAATAAGCAAGCTGCAAGAAGAATGTGAATAAGGAGGAGCTAAGCAAAGAAGAAGAAGGGGCTGAGCAGAGATGATGCAGGTCTGATATAAGAGTTGATGAACAGCAGAGAAGAAGGTACGGAACAGAGTTGATATCCAAGGTAAATCAGCAAGTGTTTTTCTTTTGAAAGAGCAAGGAAGTTGGAGCTTCCCTATCAAGTTGTAGCTTGATAGATGTCAGTTGTAGATGACTGAGGTAGGAGCCTCCTGTAGGTTGGTGCCTGCAGAAAATAGATGGGAGTTGGAGCTTCCTTGCAAGTTGTAGCTTGCAGAATTGAGGTTGGAGCCTCCTGTAGGTTGGTGCCTACAGAAAATCAGTGGTGAGAGGGAGTTGGAGCTTGCCTTTGCATCACAACAATAATAAGATGTGGTTTTCTCCTTTTATGGGTTTCCACTTATATCTGGTGTCTATGTGCATGATGTCTATGTGTTGATATGGTATATCTATTCTGCTAATACTTGCTGCTAACATATTAAGACTGCTGGTACATTATCTAATCTGCTTATTAATTGCTGCTCACAAATAAAGATTGCTCACACATTATGTTGATCATGAAATGAAGGTGTTAATAAAGTAAAATAAGTTTTAAAGGAAAAGTTTTAAAAGTCCATGAATGTGTTAAACTGATTCACCCCCCCCTCTCAGTTTAACTAAGAGTTCAACAATTGGTATCAGACCAGGTTCCTTGTATATCAGTCTAACAACTGAAAGGAGATCCTAGGCTCTCAAGATGGCAAGTCAAGAAGGAAGCTCAACCAATAAAGCCCCTTTCTTTACAGGTGCAAATTATGCCTTTTGGAAAATAAGAATGAAAGCTTATATAATGTCTTTAGGATTAGAAGCCTAGTTTGGATATGTCACAAAGTCAACTGATATAGAGAAGGAAGCTAAAGAAAGCTTTGTAGCTAATGCAAAATCAATGAATGTAATCTTAAATGGACTATGTGAAGCTGAGTTTATCAAAATAATGCATAGTAAGACTGCCAAAGATATGTGGGACACTCTAGAGAATATCCATGAGGGAAATAAAAAGGTTAAGACTGCCAAAATTCAAGTATATAGAGCCTAGTTTGAAAATTTAAAAATGAATGATGATGAAGATGTTGGGAGCTTCTTCTTAAAAGGTGGAGAAATTGTTAACAGTATGAAAGCTCTTGGAGAAACAATACCAGAAGGTATAATTGTACAAAAGATTCTAAGATCTCTTCCATCCAGATTCAATCCCAAGGTGTCTGCAATAGAGGAAACAGCTGATTGGGAGACCTTGACCATGAACCAACTACTAGGAAATCTTACAGCATATGAGATGAGGCTCCCACAGAAGAAGCCAAGTATAAGGGAGGCAGCATTCAAAACAGAATAGAAGAAAGAAGAAAAGGAAGACATATGCTCCTGCTCTGATGAAGAAGAGGCTAAATTTTTCAAGAAATTGGATAGAGGATCAGGTAGATACAAAGGTAAACTTCCTTTTAAATTCTTTAACTGTGGAAGAGTTGGACATTATGCTGCTAGATGTCCTCACAAGAAAGTAATAAATCAAGCTCAAGAATCAGAGAAAGACACATCAAAGAATTGGCAGAAAGGAAAGAAATTCAACAGAAAATCCTTCTATGCACAGCAAGAGAGCAGTGCATCTGAAGACTCAGATGAACCCTCAGGAGAGTTGGGAACCTCTGAATTTTTACTAATGGCCATAGAAGATATTGAAGGACTATTGCTAGAAGAAGAAGAAGAAGGGGAAGTCGATCTTGAGGGGGAGCTAAGAAGTGCTCTGGAGGAGATTGACAGACTCAAACTAAAATGCAGAAAACAAAAAGAGATTCTCCTCAAATGTGTGAAAGAAGAACAAAATTCAGAAGTCCTCATGCAGCTGAAGGTAAAGCTTGAAGAAGCCAAGAAGATAGAAGATATATTACTTCAGCAAATAAAGGATAAAACCCAAGAACAAGAGAAGTTGGAGGAAGAAGTGGTATGTCTCAGGATGAAACTAGAAAATGTTCAAAGGACAGTGGTTATAAACTCTTCTCAAACAACAAGCTCTAGCAAGTTGAATGATATCCTGGTTGCTCAAAGATCCCCAATGATAAAAACAGGAATAGGCTATGAAGGAGAATCGAGTAAAGGCAAAGAAAAGGAAAACAAAAATATAATTTTTGTAAAAGAAAAGAAGATTGATAAAGAAGCCCAGACAATTCCTACAAAAGAAGAAACATGTAATAAGGATGACAGAGATCAGAAGAAATCTCTAGTAACAAGGAATATAATGAATACTAAGATGGCAGAAAAAGAATCATATGCCCCTGAGTATATCAAATTTGGAAGTCATCAGAGGAGATTCTTGCCTCCTATGAAGAATGCCACCTGTTATGTCTACCACAAGCCAGGACACATTGCTGCATATTTTCATGCAAGGAGGAATGATTCAAACCAACAAAAGATGCAAGCATGGAAGAGACAACCTTACATCAGGTATGCAAGTAATTTCTATGGTTATTGCCTTTATTGTAAGGATTTTGGCCATAGAATTATTGAATGTAGAAAGTATGGACAAAGACTGATGTTCAATACCTCAAGGAGGTTTATGAGTCAAAGAAATTTTGTTCATGCTCACAATTCTACAAAAACTATAATCAAATGTTGTATATGTAATCAAGTTGGACATATATCTTCCAAGTGTTCTCTAAAGGAATATAATTCATCACCTCACAAAAGATACCAAACAAAAGGGGGGCTCCAGTGGATAAAGAAGGTGAATAAATGTGACTTGGCTTTAACTGCTCAAGATTTGAAGAGTCAATGGTATTTGGACAGTGGCTGCTCTAAACACATGACAGGAGATAAAAACAAGTTTTTAACTCTTGACGAAAAGAAATCGGGCAATGTCACTTTTGGAAATGACAAATCAGGAAAGATCAAGGGAAAAGGATCAGTCAGCATAGATAATGGCAGAGGAAAGGCCCAAGATGTATTATATGTAGATGGGTTGAAAGCAAATTTACTGAGTGTCAGTCAGATGTGTGATAAAGGCTGTGAAGTTCTCTTTAGAGCACAAGATTGTGTAGTCAAATCAAGCACAACAGGAAAAACTCTACTCAAAGGTGTTCGAACAAAGAGTAATGTGTACATAGTGAAAGAGGAGGATGAAGCCTGCCATCTTAGCAAACTTGAGGAGTCATGGTTATGGCATAGGAGATTGGGACATCTCAGCTTTGACCATATCATTAGACTGAGCAAGAAGAAAGCTGTCAGAGATATGCCAAAAATAAAAAGGCCCTCAAACACAATATGCAAATCTTGTCAGTTGGGGAAACAAACTCGCACATCCTTTAAATCTAAAGAAGAGTTATCAACAAGAAGACCACTGCAACTTGTGCACATGGATCTGTGTGGACCTGCAAGAACTAAAACACCAAGTGGAGAGTCCTACTTTATGCTGATAATAGATGATTTCTCTAGAATGACATGGGTTGATTTTCTCAAGAATGAATCGAAAGCTCTGGACAAATTAAAAACATTTAAAGCATTAGCAGAAAATCAGACAGGATGCAATCTGAAATGCATCAGATCAGACAGTGGAGGTGAATTCACTGATTATGACTTTTCAGACCTATGTAATGAACATGGAATAAAGCAACAATTTACTATTGCAGGGACACCTCAGCAGAATGGAGTAGCAGAGAGACAAAACAGGTCTGTACAACAAATAGCAAGAGCTATGATGCAAGAGAATAATATTGCTCAAACCTTCTGGGCAAAAGCAGTACACACAACAGTACATATCCTTAATAAAGCTCACTTAAGGCCAAGCAGTGACAAGAGTCCATATGAACTATGGCATGGAAAGCCAACTTCAATAAAACATTTCAGAGTCTTTGGTAGCAAGTGTTACATAAAGAATAATGATGAAAACCTTGGAAAATTTGATGTAAGAGCAGATGAAGGGATTTTTCTAGGATATGCTTCCAAAAGTAAAGGGTACAGGTGCTACAACAAGACTCTTCGGAAAATAGTTGAAAGTATTGATGTGAGATTTGATGAAGAATTTCCAAACAATACAAGAAATACAGAAAGCTGCAGTCCATCAGTTAATCATGAAGAAGAAGACTAGAATGATGATGAAACCAGCAAGACAACAGAAGATGCAGAGCTGAGCTCAAAAACCCCCTCAAGATACACTCAGAAGAATCATCCTGAAGATCAGATCATAGGAGACAAGAAAGCAGGAGTCCAGACAAGAAGGCAGCTAACAGAACAAACAGAAGAAGTATACATAGCCATGTTATCACAAATAGATCCAAAGAAATTTGAAGAAGCCAGCAAGGACAAGTATTGGATAAAAGCAATGAATGAAGAATTGGACCAAATTGAGAAGAACAATACCTGGGAACTAGTTCCTAAACCTATTGAGAAAAATATCATTGGTTCAAAATGGGTATTCAAAAACAAAATGAATGAGCAAGGACAAGTAATCAGGAATAAAGCTAGGCTGGTCTGCAAAGGATACTCACAAATAGAAGGACTTGATTATGATGAAACATTTGCCCCTGTAGCCAGAATGGAAGCTATTAGAATGTTCCTAGCATTTGCATGCTACCAAGATTTCAAGGTATATCAAATGGATGTAAAATCTGTTTTTCTTAATGGCGATCTAGAAGAAGAAGTGTACATGGAACAACCAGAAGGTTTCTCATTGACAGATAAATAAGACTATGTATGCAAACTGAAAAAGGCCCTATATGGACTGAAACAGGCTCCTCATGCTTGGTACTCAAGACTGGATAAATATTTGCAAAAACAGGGTTTTAAAAGAGGTGGAGTAGACATCAATCTATACATAAAAGAACATGAAAATGAACTCCTAATTGTTGTTGTATATGTTGATGACATTATGTTTGGAAGCAACAAAGATGAGCTAGCAAAAGGATTTGCAGAAGAGATGAAATCAGAGTTTGAAATGTCCATGATTGGAGAGCTCAGTTTCTATTTAGGACTTCAAATTCAGCAAAGGAGCACAGGTACATTCATCTCACACGAAAAATACCTAAAAGAAATGCTAAAAAAATTCAAAATGGAAGATTGCAAACCTGTGTCAACTCCCATGACCACAGGTTGCAAGCTGTGTGTTGATGATGGGTCTGCTGATATAGATCAAAAAATCTACAGATCCATGATTGGAAGTCTATTGCACCTGACTGCATCAAGGCTAGACATCATTCTAGCAGTAGGACTAGTGGCTAGATATCAAGCAGCACCTAAACAAAATCACTTTCTTGCAGTCAAAAGAATATTCAAATATCTACAAGGAACAACACTGTATGGACTTTGGTATCCTAAAAGAAAAAACTTCACTTTATCAGCATACACAGATGCAGATTGGGCCAGTTGTGTTGATGACAGGAAGGGTACAAGTGGAGGTTCTTTCTATCTAGGAGAAAGTCTAGTGGCATGGTTAAGTAAGAAACAAACATCTATCTCCTTGTCAACAGCTGAAGCAGAATATGTACTCAAGTCATGTGGATGAAGAAGAATCTTCAAGACATGAAGGTAAGCATTAATGAACCTATCTCAATCAAATGTGATAATACAAGTGCTATAAGTATATCTAAAAATCTTGTGCTTCATTCAAAAACTAAACATATACCAATCAAGTATCATTTTCTCCGAGAACAAGTGGCTCAGAAGATAGTTAAACTGGACTATGTATCAACGAAAGAACAAATAGCAGATATATTTACCAAACCACTTTCCAGAGAACCATTCGAATACTTGAGAGATAGACTAGG
The DNA here is from genome assembly GCA_034641835.2 of Pinus albicaulis. NCBI lineage: Eukaryota > Viridiplantae > Streptophyta > Pinopsida > Pinales > Pinaceae > Pinus > Pinus albicaulis. The sequence goes on along the minus strand of CM076583.1, from coordinate 1,044,922,579 downwards.
GGTAGTATCTGTAGATACTATTCTCTAATATGAAGAGAAAGTACAGTCTCAGGGGGAGAACAAAACGAAGATATCATTCCAGGGGGAGAACAAAGTGAAGATATCATTCCAGGGGGAGAACAAAACAAAGATATCATTCCAGGGGGAGAACAACCAGCAAGATAAGCATAAAACAAGTCCACAAGATCAGCATTATCAGTATTATCAGCATTATCAATATTATCAGCATTCAGAAGCAACAAGAACCTTTCAATTGTAAAATGCATCATCTCTGTCTGCAATCTAGCACATATTACAGGCACTACAAATGAAACACAGCTATAAAACATATATCGGCTCACTATACCAAAGTGTTCTCTCAACAAGTTTCATACATCACTCTGGAGCAGCATAGTCCAATTTCAGCAGAAGAGGACCTAAACGTAACTCAGAGAAAGGAAATACAACGACAAAAACCATATGGAGAGATGAGGCGTCGTCCTTTGCCATTGATGTCAAAGGGGGAGAAAGAAGAAACAACAGGAGGAAGAGCAGGCAAACAGGAAAAGCAAGCAACAAGAGAAAGAGAAAGCAAACAGAGAAAGTGGATTGCCATCAATGCCAAAGGGGGAGATTGTTGGAAATATTGTCATTGATGGAAAAGGAGGCAGCACTCAGGCAAAGGAGGCAGCGCTGAAGCAGAGGAAGGAAAAAGAAGCACAGTGAAAGCAATAGAGGCAACAAAAATAATGTCAAAATGTAACAGTCATAGAAGCACAGTGAAGAACAGTTATCGGAAGATAGACACAGAGGCAGAGCGACAGAAGCAGCAGAGGCAGAGAGCTATTATAAAATTCCAGGAATCACACTTTCCAACCGGCGCAGCAGAGGCAGAGACAGAGGCAGAGAGATGTTATAAAATTCTAGGAATCGCACTTTCCAACCGTCGGAGCAGAGGCAGAGACAGAGGCAGAGAGATTTTATAAAATTCCGGGAATCACACTCTCCAACTGGCATTATACATATAACTTATACAAACATTATTCCGGGAATCACTTCACTCCAGCGGAAAAATATATATATAAACATATATATCAGTTATATACAAGTAGAGCACATATAACATATACAAACATAATTCCGGGAATCTCTTCACTCCAGCGGCAAAATATATATATAAACATATATATCAGTTATATACAAGCGGAGCACTTTATATCTATATAATCAAAGGTTCTATCAAAACGAAATGGCTTATAAGGTGGGACCCCTCACCCAATCGCAATCGGAGAAAAGGTTCAATTGGCGGAGTTTTGTAATATGCTCCGATCAGGTGGCGGACCCGATGGCGATTATACGATGGAGCACTTCAAGCTCAATCACGCCTCTGGATCTAATCGCACTCCAAACTTTCCGATTGGACGCGAAGTCCTTTGTAATATGCTCCGATCAAGGGCTGGACTGATGGCATTATACTATTGAGATAGCTTTGCCTAACGGTCGATTTTAATCGCGAATCGAACTTTCCATTGATCGCAAGTCCTTGTAATATGCTCCGATCAGGTGGCGGACCCGATGGCGATTATACGATGGAGTTAATCGGTTCAATCGCGTCTGGGATCTTAATCACAATCAGAACTTTCCGATTGATCGCAGGACTTTTGTAATATGCTGCGATTGAAGTGGCGGACCCGATCTTGTTATATGCGGGAGTTAATATGCGCAAATCGCATCCGTGTTCTGATCGCAATCAGAACTTTTCTATTATGCGCCCCGATTACATCCGTTCAAATTTCGGACCCGATTGCGCTATGAGACATGTTTTATGTGGTCATCGCATCCATTTGATCAATCGCAATCGCAAGTTTTCGTTTAACACCACCGATCCGCCGACGGAGATGTGGGGCCCGACCCTTTCATATATTAGTGGTTATGATTCGACTTATTGGATTGTAATATAAGAAAAAAAGCTTAAGGTGGAGGGTGATTGTTTATATATAAAAGGATTGTTGTTAGATATATAAAACATGGTTGCAGTTGTATTAAAATATGCCACATGGGCTGTGAACCCTCGGGCCTCGGCTTAATGGGAGGGCGATTATTAATATACAATGACTGTGATCTATGTTCATTCCACTTGCGGAACTTCCACATCAACAAGACACTCGTGGCATGAAAAGGGTTGGAATTGCCCTGATTTAAAAAGTCAGCAATTGTATTTCATTTATTTTAAAGGCAGAGTTACACGTATGCAGCTGTTACACCCCCACAGAGGACAGAAGAGCAAACAGAGCTGAAAAGAGATAAAACACAGTCACAGAAAAGACAAAGACACAGTCAAAGAAAAGACAAATGCGCAACAAGCCAAGAGACAAAACGAGTGAGCTGGAGTTCTCATTTAAATTTGAATGTAAATGTTTTATTTAAATTTATATTGTTGTGATGCATTGGCAAGTCTCCGGAAGAGAGAAAATATCCCACTGTAATATTAAAATAAACACCTACAGTTACATTTTTCTGAGTGAGATGAAAAGAGATGAGAAGGCAGAAGGCAAAGAGACATGGCTGTCCATTTCGAATTCCCAGTGGAATACAAACATCCATGAAGCTATTTTTGTATAAAACAGGGTAATATCCAAGGGGAGATGGTTGATGAAAAATGAGTGAGAGAAGAAGAGAGTATGCAGCAGAATTAAAGAGATTTGAAGAGAATAAGCAAGCTGCAAGAAGAATGTGAATAAGGAGGAGCTGAGAAAAGAAGAAGAAGGGGCTGAGCAGAGATGATGCAGGTCTGATATAAGAGTTGATGAACAGTAGAGAAGAAGGTACTGAATAGAGTTGATATCCAAGGTAAATCAGCAAGTGTTTTTCTTTTGAAAGAGCAAGGAAGTTGGAGCTTCCCTATCAAGTTGTAGCTTGATAGATGTCAGTTGTAGCTGACTAAGGTAGGAGCTTCCTGTAGGTTGGTGCCTGCAGAAAATAATGGGAGTTGGAGCTTCCTTGCAAGTTGTAGCTTGCAGAATTGAGGTTGGAGCCTCCTGTAGGTTGGTGCCTGCAGAAAATCAGTGGTGAGAGGGAGTTGGAGCTTGCCTTTGCATCACAAAGAATAATAAGATGTATTTCTCCCTTATGGGTTTCCACGTATATCCGGGTGTCTATGTGCATGATGTCTATGTGTTGATATGATATATCTACTCTGCTAATACTTGCTGCTAACATATTAAGACTGCTGGTACATTATCTAATCTGCTTATTAATTGCTGCTCATAAATAAAGATTGCTCACACATTATGTTGATCATGAAATGAAGGTGTTAATAAAGTAAAATAAGTTTTAAAGGAAAATTTTTAAAATTCCATGAATGTGTTAAAATGATTCACCCCCCCCTCTCAGTTTAACTAAGATTTCAACATTGTAGAGTGTGGAGCTCAAATTGATTCTATTCGTCTAAGGCTAACCATCTATCTTCTGCAGCCAAAGTGACCGCGTCAGCAATTTGTTTGAGGTCCTCGTCAGTCAGGGTGACTGTCTCATCTTGTTCCATCCACTAAGAGCACTACTTCTTTCAGGGTCCCTTGACAGGCTCGCTTGCTCTCTTTGTGCCATGGGGGGAGGCAGGTCCTCTTGCATCTAATCCTTCTGCACCCAAGTCTAGCTGTGAATCTACCTGATTCTTCGCCTTGACTTCCTTCTCAGTGATCGGCTTCTACTACGCTTCCTTTTGTGTTGTCGCGCCAGTGTCCTTCCTGGTACTCTTACTTGGTCCTTCGGTATCCTTGATGATGACATGCAAGATTAATTTTGGTGTGTTGGTTCCTTCAAAGCTCTTTTCACTGGTTTTGAAACTTACCTTCCAGTTAGGAGGCCAGAGTGCAATGACGTTGTCAATTTCTTTGTCTGCCACCATCTAAGGGAGTGAGGTCCAGGCTTTATCCTTGCGTGCTCGGATCTGTATGTTGTGCCTGGTGACTTGGAATGTTGCAATGCCTTTGTATCTGTCATATACTGCTGAAGACAATTGTGGACAGGAATTAATGGTTGCTTCCAAATACTCTGAAAGAGGACCCAGAAGACTTTGTTGTCCTCGAGATGCTACGCATCCTTCGAATCCCATAAGTTTTTATATCGGCCCCCCTCACACATGTTAGGGGTGAGCTCCGGTAGGATCAATTCCTTTGGGGCTTCCCATGCTATCAATGCAATGAGAAGTAGCATCCAGGAATAAAAAAATGCCCGTCCCTACTCCTGGGATTCATGGACATTGGCCAAAAAATCATTGCACAAATATTATGACCAATTGAAATAGACCCCTTTCTCGCACTAGCCTACGACCTGAATTACGTATGTGGGGACGAAGGCCACCTGAAATTTACACATCATTTTACATTCCAATAACATGGTACCCAGTTGCATAGCGGGATCATTGATGGTTTTTATCATGAATTCGCGAGTATTCCGCTCCACATGCTATTTTTGTCGCACATATTAAACAATTTCCCCTTCATACTTCTTGCCAATGCGCTCGAGAGGGTTTGACCTTTCCATAGGGAGACCATTGATTCAGTGGATGAGCGCAACATCAATAGGGATTCTATCCTTGATCCACAAACACCCATCATGGACTAGTGCAAGAAACTAATGCACCTGATGGTCCATGATATTGTAATGGCCGAAATGCGGCATCTTGAGGAGGTTGAGGAGCTTGGTCCCTACCACTCTGCGTACCCATATTACGGGGAAAATTTTGATCCCCTCATCCTCCTAAACTCATTCATATATAGCTCAGGCGCCAATTCAGGGAAGGCCTTCAAATTTTCCAAGTCATGATCATAAAATTTGATCTCATGGAACCTTCCAAAAGGTTCACCAATAATGGGGACCTCGCCTAAGGTCTACAGCATTTGCAAATAGGTGATCAGACATTCAAGGTTCTTCGGCATGCGCATTGAGGGACTGCGCAGCCAAACAAAAGGAGGTAACCAATTGATGGGCTCTGCGGCCTGAACCTTTTCCTGTGCAACCCGTGCTTGGGGCATCGCTCACAGGAATTTTCAATTTCACAGGGAAGTATGAGGCTTCCCTCTAGCCCATTTTGTGGGTTTTGGGGGCTTTCTTGAGTCCTATGCTTTTTCCTTCCCCTTCTTCATAACTGGGGTGGAGAAAACTTCTTCAGCTTCGGACTCATTCTCCACCTCTTCCTCATTTCCTTGTTCCACCGAGATTAATGGTTCCAACGGTTTAATAGGATTCGTAGCATTTATCCTGGAAAACTTGGGATTGCTACTGTTAGAGGAAGTAGGTTGGTCATACGTGAAAGAGATGCTATAGGCATAGAAATTATTACAGCAAAAATGCATCCAGTACAAACATGCAAGTACAATCTATTCAAGTGATACAAAACCCTTGTCTGACTTATCCTGCCCTTTTTATAGCTTTCGTGAGTGCTCAAAAGTAGGGTAAAATTTATTTGGAAATTAGCATCAGGAAAATGGTCAAAAATCTTGAGAGATCACCTCATTAAATTCTAGTTTCCTGCTCCTTCCAATGGTAATTTTTTATTTTTACCTGATTTGATTGTATCAATGATTAGTTTTCACACCCCTGGTATGCTCAGTGCACCCCTGTGCTCCCAGCATATCCCTGCATTTTGAGCATACTTCCTTCACTTTGAGTGTGCCTGCTATAGTCTGAGTTTACTTCTGTGCCGCCAGCACACCCCCCTAGGCTTCCGATTTAGCGACCATAACCTGCGCACCTTATGGTAACTTCCGTTCTTACCCTCCTTAGTGGGCATAGCCCATTTTAGATAGCTACTCCAGCCATATATTAATTTGATCCGATATGGTTTGAGCCAACTGCCATTGACATAGACAGATGGCACATCACCGCGCAGGGTGGCTAAGTGAACAACTCCACTATCCATGATGTATTTAACTGTGTACAACGCTAGCCAGTGCTGTTAGAACTTCCCTGGGTGTCTTGCAAAGTGGCTATCATACAATAGCACAAGATCACCCTCTGTAAAGGACTTTTTTTGGATATGTCGGTCAAGCCATGCCCTATATCATGCCTTTTGAACATGTTGATGGAAGTTAGCAATAAATCGGTCTTCCTCCAAAGCCAAAAGTTATGCTAAACGCCCCTTCATGATATCAGGCTCTGCCATATTTGTGAAGGATGCGATGCACAGACTAGGGACAATATATTCCACGAGCATAATGGCCTCCTTGCCATAAACCATCCTAAACGGTGTTTTCCCTATCAAATTTTTACAGGTGGTGTGATAGGCCCAAAGAACAGACGGGATGTGCACATCCCAGTCACTGCGATCAGCATTGAAAAGCTTAGTTAGTGCGTTCTCCAAGACTTTATTGAATTTTTCAACTGCACCGTTCGCCTAAGGATGACATGGAGTTCTCTTGGCATGATGGATCCAGAATTCCTCCATTAAGTCTTGTATAGTCTCATTAACAAAGTGCGTACCCCTATTGCTCATCAAGATTTCCAGACACCTAGATCGGGCCAAAATATGCTCAAAGATGAAGTACGCATGGTATCTCTAGTGCAATCCTTCACCGCTTGTGCTTTGGCCCATCTGGTTACATAGTTAGTGGCATTGATGATGTAGAGTGCACCTTTTTTCTTCCCGGGTGGGTTAATAGGCCCCACAAAATCGATGGCCCATTTGTCAAAGGCTTGCAGGGCCATTTGCAGTTGAAGGGGAATTTCATCTCTACGTGATTTCCTTCCTGTCCGTTGGCATGTATTGCAGGCTTTATAGTAGTAATTAGAGTCAATATGCAGGGTAGGCCACCATAGGCCAGCTCTTCAGATCTTTTGCGTCGTTGCCTTCCCTTCGTAGTGACCTCTTGCTACCCCGTCGTGGGCTTCTGCCAAGATATCATGTCGTTCGTGCTCCAGGGTGTACCTACGCAACAATTCACCTATGCCCATCTTATACAGATGTCCTACAATTATGGTAAAATCTGTATCGTGAGCTACCAACTCCTTCTTTTGTTGCACCGAATACTCCACAGGTGCCATGCCTATAGTCAGGAACTGAATGATGTTAGTGAAGTGTGCATCAACCACCTTAATAGAAAATAGATGTGCATCAGGTAACCCTTCCTCCAGGGTGGTCAGTTCCTCACAAATCTCAATTCGAGACAAGTGATTTAGCCCAGAATTAAACTTCCCTGGCTTGATAATGATCTCAAAGTAATACTCCTGGAAGAGGAAAAGCCATTGACATATTTCCCCCCCCAACACAGGCTTATTCACTAGGTACTTCAAAACTGAATTATTTGTAAAAAATTTGAAGTTCCCTCCTAGCAGATAGTGTCAATACTTCTAAAGTGCATAGACCATGGCCAACCCTTCTCTCTCCGTGGTGGCATAATTGTGCTCCGCACCTGAGAGTTTTCGACTAACAAATGCGATTCGGCGATCAATGTCTCTGGCTCATGGCTGCGTAAGGACTGCTCTCAGGGAAATTCCTGAAGCATTAATGTGAACATGAAATACCTTCACCCAATCAGGAAAAATAAGGATAGGCACAGATACCATATTTTCCTTGAGTAGCTCAAAGCTCTTCTGACACTCGCCATCCCAAAAAAGTGAAACATCCTTCTTAAGTAGCTTTTCTAGAGGTGCTATAATCAATGCATATCCCTAAATGAATTTTTTGTAGTAGCCCATATGTCCAAGGATCGAATGTAGATGTTTCTCAGTCATAAGTACTGCTAGATTGATGATAACTTCAATGTTCATAGGGTCCACCATCAGCCCTTTTCGGAAAACTATATGTCCAAGCAAGATTATGAAGAGTACACAGAAGATACATTTCTTGATATTCAAGGAAATCTGGTGTTTCTGGGAGGCGTCCAAAATCATGTGCATGTTCGAAACGTGCATCTTTATTAAGCTGAAGATAGTCCAATCATCAAAATACAGCTCTAGAAATTTGTGGATGAATTCCTTGAGCACTCAGACAGCTAATCGCAAGAAGATAGCAGGGGCATTCTTGAGTCGAAACGGCATGACTGTATACTGGAAGGATCCCCATTCAGTGGAAAATGTAGTTTTGTTGTGATATTCTAGTGCGATTATGATTTGATGGTATCCTCAGAACCCGTCAGTGAATGAGTATGCTTCCTGGCCTCCTACACTATCCAGGATCTCATCGGAGAATGGTGTCGGAAATGGGTCATGTACGTAGGCATCATTTAACTTGCGTAAGTCCACCTAGATTTAGATTTATCCCCTTCTTTTCTTTTCCTGAACCACCATCAGAATTACCCAATCCAACTGCTCAACCGGCTTGATAGTACCTGTGGTGAGCATTTTATCGATTTCTTCCTTAACCTTCTTCTTATACTTAGGGTTCAACTGATGAGGCTGCTGCTTTACAAGGTGCACATCTGGTTTTAGCGTGATGTGAATAACCCCAAGGTCCCCTGTGATCCCTTTGAGCTTTGAAAACTTGGTTGGGGATAAGTCTTGATATTCTATGAGAAATTCAAAAACTTTTCTTACAATGTCATCATCCTAGTAGTCCCCAATTTTAGCCAACTTAGGCTGCTCTACCATGCCAATGTTGACTTCCCGCAGTTTCAAAGGCTTTGTCACCTCCATAATCTGCAATGGAGGTCCCAAAACTACATGCTCCCCCTCCAATTCTAGGATAGAGACATTGCGTGGTTCCTCATCGCACTCTTCTATGGTTATATTGTGACAATTGACAATATCCTACATCTACGTTTCCCACCTCGGTACCCCAAATGCTACAGAGGAGCTAGATTCACCAAACATGAATGTATCTATATCCTGTAGAGCTTCATCAAGCGCCTCTGAGCCCCATATTAGTCGAAATGTACCTATGAATTCATCCTTAAAATTTTCCCAGTGGTGGGTGCATTGATGTAGCTCTGCATCTAGGTACAATGTAGTGGGGATTGGTCCCAACGCATGAATGAACAAGTGAACCCATTCCTCCATAGTTCGGTCATACCACTTCTCCATCCAAGCGAACAAGTGTTCATGTGGATCCCCTGGACCAAGGAACGTCTTGACGTGCACCTCAACCAAAGGCTCAAATCGTAGGATCATCATGTCCCAATATTCATCCCAGTCCTGGAATGCCTCCTGATGCGTGTCCCACCATCTTACAGGTGTTGCGCACATAGTTATATTAAGGGCCAATAACCTTCATTCTCGGGGAACCTCAGCTTCGAATGTTAGAAAAAATTCTTTTACTAGAACCATCAAAGTAGGGTAGTTCTATTAATTCTTTATATATGTAGCAGAAGTCCCTTCTGATTCGCAGGCAGCGCAACGCAAAGACATCATGCAACTAGTTTTTCTAGTTTTCTATTTCTCCGTCAGAGTTCAAGGAGCCCTCGCTATCTTTTTACCAGCAAAGCACACCATCGACCATAGGATTGATCCAGTCTTCATCCCTTATAGTTAACTTATAGATGTGATCCACCTCCCCTTCCTCATGCACTGTGTCTGTATACCTTTCTTCTTCTGCAGGGTCTAGTGGTACGATCACCCGTGTTCCTTCACTTTCAAACACCATCATTCTCTTCTTCAAGTTGATAATGCAGCCCATATCGATGGCCCAATCCAATCCTAGGAGTGTCGGATAAGGGTCCGCATCTTGTACAATTTGGATGAATTCAAATTCAGCCCGGACCTTAACTCATGTGATATCTACCATGATCTTTGATAGTCTTCCCAACGGGATGATCTTCTATTGATTAGCAATGTGCAACTGGATAGTGGACCATTACAACTTAGGTTCTCCCATTCGCTGCCAAGTCTGTTTAGGTAGTACATTCACATCTAATCTAGGTGTAGAATAACCTGATCCATCTCGTAATCACCGATCTGCGCAGTCAAACGCATCTACCTACCAGTGCATCTCTTATGCTTATATAGTTTGTGCACATCCTTAATTTCCATAGCTGTGGTTGTATTTTCTTCACAGCTATCTATCAATGCTTGGAGGATTTCTACAACCCTTTTGTTGCGTAGTAGCTTCATACATTCCTGTAGGAATGGTTTGACCTCAACATCTGCTTTGAGGTTCGCAGGGGCTTGAGGAGTAGGTGCCTCAGCCTTAGCAAAGTCTTGGAAAGCTGCAACAAAGGTTTCCTTTTCCTTCTGTAAATCCAAACCTTCTTGTTTAATGGTTACTTTACGGATAAGAGGCTCCATATCAACTTTATCTGTAGCTCCTCCAGTGGCCATGCTGCTATATGTTATAGCATTAACACTTGGTCCTTCATCTTGGGGTTCCGCCTTGACCCTTTGTACATTCTGCATAGGTTTCTACTGCTTCTCCTGCATCTTGGCTATTAGAATCGGGCAGTCTTCAATCACATGATCTAGATGTCTACAGTATCTGCAGGATTGTCTCGCAGGGTTCATTCAATCCCTTGAAAAGTGCCCTATTTCTCCACAGTTATAGAAAATCAGTTGTCCTCTCCCCCTGCCTACGCGTTCACCTCGGCCCCCTCCCCTGCACCTAGCTGGGGAGCCACCTATGCCCGAGGGGTATCTTGGAAAGAACGGATCCGACTGTACCCTATATATATTTCCTCGATCTATCAATAGATCGTACGTCTGGAAGTCCTCTTCGTCATGGCCTACAGATCTACAGAACTTGCACCATTGTTGATTTATTTCTGGGACATATGCGGCAAGGCGAGCGAAGTGGTTGGTATCATGCAGCCTAGAAACGCGACAATCGTCACATGAAAGCACCAGTCCACTTGGTCCTATAGCTTCCCTAAGACGTAACGGACTGGATCCCCCGACCTGTATGTAGTCTACTAGAAAAAGAAAGTTATCCTTGGTGTGTCCATTCACCTTGCATTGTATGCACCATCTTTCAGGGCTAACCTCCATTCCTTGCTCCGTCCACAGATTCTGTATCTCCATGTGCATTAATTCTAGCTAGCCTTTTATTTGTTGTACTCCTAACTGGGTATCATCTCTTGGCACAATCTCCAGCTTCATCGCAATCTCTAAGGCCTTTACTTGTGATTCAATGGCTTGATGTCACATTGCCATGCACAGGTGGGACAACTATTGTAAATACTGTGAGGGGGGGGTGAATCAATATTTCTTTCAATTAGAGCATTAGTTAATCTTCAATTATTATCAGTGTTTGTACAATGATAGCAGCAAACAAGAGGAACACAAATGCACACAATTTTTAAGGTGGAAACCCACTCCGCTACAAAAACCACCTAATGCTTTTCTAATAATTCTTTTCAACTCCAATTGAAAATAAAGTCTAACTTCCTAGAATCTAGAAAAGCATTCCTCTTCTCCAGCCTCCCACCTAGCCTTCGGACAGCCCAACACTGAGATTCTTCATAGTCACCGAATGGATGCCCCAACACCCAATGAGCTACAACTCACCCTAGCACCACCCTACCACCCTATAGAAGAATAAAAGAAGAATGGACTCCTGTACCAGTGAAAATGGTCCACTTTACAATGATATAGAATGATGTAGAAGAAGAAGATATACTAGACCATAACCCCAAATTTGACACAACCACCTAATGATGATCCTAGAACTCCCAACACTGCCTCTTCAACCCTTGGCAGATAGACACTAGTACAATTTGTACAATAATGTATTTACAATGACTAAGTACAATGATACCTTTACAATGATTGTATGCAATGCTCCCCACTTGAAGAATTCATATGATGAAATTATTGCTGCTGTTATGCACCTTGGTTGCTGCTCTTGTCATTCTACCCTCTGCTGCACCTTGTTTTTCTTTTATGCCGTAGAAATTCTGGTCCTTTGCAATCCTTGACAACACATGATCTAGATTTTTCTTGCCTTATAGGAGCTCGATATTGAATCTGGTGTATCTCTGTTATTTCAGATCCTCAATATCTTATTTTTAGTCCTATAGTATTCCTCTAAGTCTTCTTTCCAATGCCACAGGTCCGACCCAATTTGGATTCTTCAAGAGAGAGTTATACCCAATTTCTCACACTGCCCTAATTATGGACTGTTTCAGAAGAGCGCACTTGTACAGCATGCCACGTGTCACTGTTTATTCATTTTCTTCCAAAATTAATAGAGAGAAATGTACAGACCATTCGATATCCATTTCTTTCTATGGAATTCCAATCCGATACTCAGAGAGAGAGTTATGACGAATTTACCAAGGTCACTTCTTTGAGATGAATTTCAGGAGCCTGCAAAAACCTTTACGTCCACAGATCATATCTCCAACAATATTGCGCAACTTGATCTGGAATTTTTATTGCAACGTCCTCAGGATTTTGGCTTCACCTCGTAAAAATTTCATCTTCTGAGCCTTCGTAGAAAAAAATTTAGAGCGAAAATTCCACGATGACCTGTTTCAGATGGCCGAATCCCTTACCTAAGGAGGAAATGAAGATCACAATATATATGAATGCTTAAGTTGAGAGGGGCTTCAAAAAGTGAACGTGGGAGGGATATTATGAGCTTAAAAAATATTAATTATGACTTTTCAATGACCCATGCCCCAACCCCATGGGGTTTTAGCCCACTAACTGGGGTACAAACTTCAAACATGAATATCTCTCAAACCGTGAAGAATTACATGGCGTGCCATATATCAATGGAAACATCTAAACAAGAAGAAACCATAAAAATCATTATTGACCCATAATATATTAATTTGATAGGTAAAAATTTCCATGCAATATTGGGTTAGCCCCTGGGCTGCTTAGGTTGACATCAATAATAATAGCTGATCAACAGCAACAACATAGAAATGAACCACTCCATGTGCTTCCTATCATCATACATAAATCCTCCTTCTCTAGTTACCTTCTTTAACTGTTGATCGGCCTCCCGTACTGACTCGGATGGTCCTTTCTTGAAATATTTCAGATCATTCACTATCTGAGAGTAGGACTTAGGCTTCTTGAACTATTGCTCCAAGGCATTCTTAATCTCTTCAATGATTGCATTATCATGTTGGTCGATGTATCCCATATACCAGTCCAAGGCTCTTCCTTCAAAGGCAAGGGATAGCTATGCACTTTTCACCGCATCACTAGCTACATTCTTCTCAGTCCATACCAATCCTTTGAAAAACCAGAACCGATCCATATCTTCATCTCCTACGCCCTTGAACATGGGTAGCTTCATGTGCAAGGCCATATCATCTTCTGGTGGTGGTGGCAGTGATTTCTTACCCCTATGAGGGTTTGAAGGTGGTGTAGACGGAGGGCTATGCGCAACAGAATTTATTTCTAGACTATAGATAGATTGGTCTCCTTCTTGACTAGTTCTATAGTACATACCACTGCGCGTTTTAACCTTACATTGATTGGATCTCATTCACTCTGTATGACTACACAAAATGCTCTTTTCGCATAATAATATCTTAGTCAATAATGGAAATTTTTTTAGAAACTTACCTCAGAAACCCTTGAAGAACCTCCGCTCTGCCTCTGAATATGACAAAAATTGGTCAACTGAAAATTCCATCACAAATACTCCTATCGCACTGTCCACCCAGTGATCTATCGTGGGAGTGATTGTGTTATCACTCTTCTCTAACTATCAGATCAGTTCTAGGGTCCACTGCGTGATCCGCTCATTTTTCCAACACTTATGAAAATCTACAAGCCTTGCAAGCCACTCATGAAGCTCAGTCACAAATGTCACAAAGAAAATTTTATACATATCTGTGAAAATGTACTTATTCTTCCACTTCTATGTGGTTATATTTGCATTGTGATTCTCTCTTACTGTGAAGTCTTGAATTTTATTTTTGAACCACTCATTGATCTCTTTCTTCTCGAGTCTCCCATATGTTCTTGGCATTACCTGATCTCTCTCTCAGAATGCTCTCGGTCCCGGCAATGGAACCATTTGTTGTCTCGAGGAGTGCTGACCTAGGTTCGGAGGTTAAGGTTTTCCAGCAAACCACTATACTATTGGCCCTTTCGACAGTGACCTGCTTGCACAGACCAAAGTCTCACTCGAAGCAATATGGGAAGGTGTTGGAATCAGGTTTCCGCCACCTGAGAGATAGAAGGTAAGTCAAGAAGGTATACATTCCCAGCTTATCGAGCTCATCCTTAACATATCTATTTGCAGACTTATATAATATATCATAGATCTACTAATTACCTTCACATCCATGTATGTAATACCAATTTATCAACAAAGAAACTATAATTTCAGAAATTAACAGGTCATAGATTCATATAAAAGAAACAAAGATACTTTCACAACTTTAACCATACAACCCAATTTCACATCAATCACATTAAAACAGATCCAGATAACATCAGATATCCAATAATACTTCACATATATATTAATACTAAAATCCTCTTACAATCCCAAAATACCGCTTGCACACACAACCAGCGGGGTCTGCACATAGCAGGACTAAGGATCTCCGTGCACATGGCCAGCAGGAATCCTTACCCAAACAACCCAACAACATATCTAACAATTTGTGCTTAACATCAATCTCAATTCTTTCCTACCTATGACTCAAAAAGGTTCATCTATTTATATTGATTTAGCCTACGCATCCAATAGTCCACAAACTATGGTTTGTGGACTCTTGGTCTACCCTTGACCCGTTACAATGCATTAGTGGATTTGACCCAACCCAAAACCCCTGCGTTAGACTAAATATTACAAAAAATATAGAAAAATGGACAAAATTCATAGCTTTAGGAGACCCTGTTCCAATGCATGCCTACTATGTAAAAATTATGTGTGATTGTATTTCTCTGTTATACACTACTGTATGGTGTTTTTTTGGTTTATTTCCATGCTTAAAGTTCACAAATTCATCTATGTTTCATGGTTAAAACACTTATTCCTTAAGAAAAAAAATGGAGACAAATTGTACATGTTTTTATTACTGAAAGGACACTTAGCACAACAAAAATAATACAATCCCTTTAAGATCAAGTTGGTATTAGAGCTAGAGTTTAATCTCTGGTGTTGTTGTGTGTAAATATTTGTTTAACTGTTTGCAAGGGTTTACATTCTTACTAGGTTCAAGATTAAGAGAGGAGAAGGAAAATTGGTGGAAGCAAGAGGTTCTCAAAGGGAGTTACAACAAAGTAGGGCAATATTGCCACATTCTCCACCACCTAGTTCACCTCCAAAAGAAACAAAAGAAGCAATAATCATGCATCCAGGAGAATAAGAAAATCATGAAGAGGTGGATCCCAAAGAAGAAGAAGAGTGTTCAGGAAATAATTCCTTGAAATGACTAAAATGGTGAGAGTCCTTTATCAAAAAAGGAACGAAAGACTATAAGTATAAGGATCCAAACTTCACAAGGAAGTTCAACGATCATCAGGAGGGCGCAATGATGAAGATAAATCAAATAAGGGAAATGGAGGCAGTGGAAAGTCACCATCCTAACCCTCATCATCATCATCCTCTACTTCATCTTCAGTACACCAGTCACACAAGTCAAAGAAAACTGGTAAAAGTCCTTTTCTAAAACTTGATGTTAAGTTTGAATTGCCAATGTTTAATGTTGAAGTCAATGCAGAAAATATTGATAATTGGATTAGGTAATTGGAGGTCTATCTGAGAATTTAGAACCTTTATGATGATGATACCAAAATCCAACTAGCTTCATTAAGGATGGAAGGTGCAACTCTTGTTTCGTGGGAAGCCAAGAAAAAGGAGGAGATCAAAAAGCATGGTAATATTATTCTATCATGGAATGATTTCATTGCTGCAATAAAACAACATTTTTATCCATTATCTCACATGAAGAAAGCCATAATGAGCTGGAAAAAATTTAGACAATTGAAAGCACAAAATGTACAAGACTACACCCAATAATTTAGGAGAAGAGCTCTCTTATTAGGGGTAGATTGGAAAAGTCAAGATACTCTGCTCAAGTACATAGGAGGCTTACATATCTACCTAAGACATACTATTATCATGTTTAACCCCAAAAGATTATATGAGGTATGTGTTCAAGTTACACATTTAGAAGAAAGAGGGAAAAACATTACTAATGAGAGTAGGAAGAAAAATTTTAAGGGGAAAAAAAAAGAGAAGACCTGAAAAGGTAACGGAAAAAAGAATGCATCTTTCAAGAAAGAGGGAGATCAAGTGGTTTGTAAACATTTTTCAAGAGAAGGCCATGAAGAGAAATATTGTTGGAAATTACATCCTGAAAGGAGACCCAAGTATAACAATAAGAAAGGGAAGCAAAAAATTGTAGCAACAACTCAACATGAATTAGGAGAGGATTCAGGTGATGAATAAAAAATTACATCCATGGGAATGAAGAACATGAAGGGGAAAAAAATTGAAACAAAACCCAGTACTAGTACTTAAAACTGTCACTTACAAGCTCCAAATGAAGAAGAGAGAGTTGAACTGTTTCATGTGAGGGTCATATCCACACATACCAAGAATGACACATTGTTTGATAGTGGGCCACAAGTGAGCTTAATCTCTGAAGACTTGGTCAAGAAACTTAATCTTGAGACCATTTCACATCCAAAACCATATCCACTTGGGTGGATTTGTAAGGATGAAAATTTACAAGTTTCAAAGAATGTAATACCCCTTTTTAGGAATTTCTGCAAAATGATCCTCTAGGACACTGTATAAGGAAAGAAATGTAAGAATAAGCTGAACTGGGACTTGGATCCCTTGGTTTACCCTTCATACATTACTCTTCCAGAATATTATCTCAAAGAAATAACCCTAGGAGGGTTATGCAGATCCTCCAATCCTATGTATCTCCAACAATGCTCAAAATGGAGAGCTACAACAATACATGAACATCAACAATTAGTAGCAGTGAAATAGTAATACATATGGTGCAAGAAGAGTGCATAGACTTTATATTATGTGCAGCTATCAATATATATACAAGATATTGAGGAAAGACCTCTCAATTTAGGCCAATTCAGCCCCAAGACAATTGTACATGTAAAAGAGAAAATGCCCACCTGCACAACCCGAAAACAAGTTATGACTGCGCAATCCATAAAGTAAAATGACTGAAAACTGATATTTGTACAAAGATATAGAAAAAAAAGGCTCAAATAAAGTGGGGGAGAAATATCTCAACCCCAGAAAATAGTACTACAACAATCCCCCAAGGGATTGGCCAAAATACACTAAATGGAAAAATGTCGGAGTTTCTGGGTAGCACCAGCAACTCAAATACAATACAAAAATGGAGAAGGATGGAAATTTTGCAACTGATGTAGAAACCTCCTCCACTAATATTCGAAGTGAACGGCTACTCCCTTCACTAAATATTACACCCTCCAATCCACAGTGTGAACCCCTCCTGCAAGTGCCCACTAGAAATAACGCAATATAGGGAAGAGACTGTGCTGTGAATGAGATGAAACATATGGCCCAATGCCAAAATCTGCAATAAAGCTCTGGGATCTTCCTCACTGATCTTCCACAGAAAGAATGAGCTCCTCCTCTGCAAAATTAGCTCTAGAAGTGGGTGATAATGAATCCTCACTGCAACCCCCAACAACTTAACGTTTCTACCAAGATGGAAAACGTTGCAGCTAAATATGTTTACCTTGGCCTTAAGCCTGGATGTGAGGAGAATGAAGAATAGGTCCTCTAAATCTTTCCAATGAAGGAGAGGAAACTTCTAAACATAAATCTCCCTTGTGCTAAGCAGCACAAGCTATCCCAGTTGAACAACTGGAGAGTGCAGAGAAAATTCGAAATATTCAACATAATGAGCAATGGCTCTCCTTCCCCCTTTTATGCCAAGAGGAGGCTTCCTTGCCATGGACCCTACCCATTATGGTTTCTCTCATCCAATAATATCCCTCCTATGAAAACTGTGCTGTCCCACTAGGTGACTCACTCCCTCCATGAAGAGTTGTTTGACTTGGTCAAACTAGACCTAGTCTTCTTATATTTTCCCCTTTTGAGACTAGGAGATGAAAAATAAGCCACTTAAGTGACTCCTTTTCACATTTGGAGTTTTTATTATGCTTCTTCATGGGACCCCTTACCCATTTTATTCTATTTATAAAAAGGAAAGAAAAATTAATGTTCCAATTAACTTAATGAAAATTTTGGAACATTACAGTCCTCCACTCCCAAAGATTGCTTGTCCTCAAGAAAGTGCAAGGGTAGAATGATTCTTATCCTCCTCTCATGAAGCACTCATGTATGATGATCTCCTCCAAGAAATAGGATTCTATCACATCAATAAAGCTCCCATAATGCCTCTCCTCTGCATGTAAATTAGCTATCAAGCTATCATCATGAGAAAGTGAGGTGCTCAAGAGAGTGGAAAAGTGTTGTCTAGAGGTCCTCCCAAGGTACGATTTCTGAAATGTGTTGGGATACATTCTCCCCACGTGTATCCTCCATCCCCAAGAAACCAACCATGCAAAATAAGTCACCTTCCAACTAGGCAACTCTTGGAAATCATCCTCCACCTCGAGTCCATGTAGAATAGTTGGGCTGAAAATCTGATCATAGTAAGCTTCATAGCATACCCCACACTGTCCTCTTCTCCACTCATGATAAGTGTGGATTGAAAGCTGAATTTGGGTTGCAATAGTGTTTCCCTCAACTGGAAAGATGAAGTTTAGATCTCCAAGGATCTCTCCTTCAGCGCTGTAAATCAAGCTGGCCCAAATCATCTCATATGTGATGAGTTGGAAGTCATCATCATATGGTATCCAACCAATCATATGGTTCACCTCATGGAAAAACAAATATTTTTTCATGGTGACCATACCCTCTTTTATACTCCCCTTAGAGTATACACTACAAAAAGTATGGAGGTCTTCCCCCCCCAAGAACACATCCTCCCAATGTGTTTCTCCTCCCTTATGCTTCGTATGGGGCTGCTACTGATATATTTCTGAAAAATAATGATCTTCAAGAGAGACCCAAGCCATCCCATCAAATCCAACACGCATGGGGTGCCTCCCCAAAAATCTCAAGCTCTCCAAATGGCTCCTCCCATTTGAAAGAAAGAGATGAAACATGGCAATCAAGGCTGACCCACTTGTTTCTCTGAAACATGAAATGTGAGAAGTATGGGGAATCATACTCCCTATGGGAATCCTCAACTCTTGTGCCACTCCTCCAATGGTGCTTCCCATGTCCAACGTTCTACTAGTAGAATATGGAAGCATAAACCTGTGAGAGCAAGGAAGTGAAACATAGCTCCACACAATGAACCAATGTAGGGCATCATTGGCCTACCTAAATATATAGTGCAACAAGTGTCCTTTCAGCCACTTTCTTGCTGCCACATTCATCCTGCAAGATGAGATCATGAAAACATAATTTGGAGCCAATGGTGCACACCGAGAATCCTATGGTTTTCCCCCACAATCCACCAATAAGATGGCCATCATGATTGCTGCAATTGACCATAAGTATAAAAAAAAAAAATATGCAAGAAGGAAATATCCTCCTTGATATGATATGCTACTAAAAAAGATAAGAGAGTGCAAAACATAAAGCAAGTAGTTACCTCCCCCATCATGTACTTCGGTGTTTGAGCTTAAATGGCTCAAGTGAAAATTATCCCTTACTGCAACAATGTAGGGAAGTGGTTGTGCCAACCATATCATCATATCTCAGGCTATGCATATGACCATATGCTGATATACATCCATTAGAATGCCCTCCCAGGTGGACTCCTCCATCAACAAATAGTATGCATAAGAATGCATGAAAGGAGAATCCATAAATGTTGCATGTAGGTGTCTCCCCTTGTGCTTGTGAACCCAAGCCAAGAAGATGAAGAAATAGTAAGGGATGCTGCCATCCATTACTCCCTCATCCTCATCTCCTACATGTCTCCAAGGTACATCACTTGTGAAGTGGTTTTGGAAACACTTCAACAAGTAATCCCAACTCTAAAGTGATAGCGCTGCTGGCCTATGGAGTAGGGCCACTGTCATCTCAAAGCTCAATTCTTTGACATGGATCTTGTCAAAGACTCTACTCATCATGTTCCTACACATATAGAGTCCCTCCCATAAGGAAGTTACTTCTTGGTCATCTAAGGCCAAGGAGAAATCCCTTTGCACTATGCTAGTGCCTCCTCCTGCTCCTGCAACATCTAAATATAATGTGAGCAAAAAGAATTTTTGCTGCTCCTCCATACTCCCACCATAAAAAATATGTGAATGTGGCATAATGAGTGGTAAGAAGAATGCCATCTCATCATAATTAATCCATTCTCATCTCTTCCCCATGGTGTAAGTATCCTTCCAGTCCTCCTCCTTCTCCATACCCCATGAAAAAGGATAGTTCCTATGCCAACCAAACTCTCTCAAGAGTAGCCAATGTAGCATTGCCTCTTGCTGCCCTGTATCATAAATTTTCAAAAGGATCAAATCCTCTTGCCTTTCATCCACATCCACTCAACTCATTGTGGATGTCTCCCTTCCTCTGAAATCTTGGTATCCTCCCAACAAGGGCTACCATCTTCCCAAAATAGATTTTTGCTTTTGTATTTCATGGGACATTAAAATGCAATCTCTTCCATGTAAAAGTGTCTAAACCCCAACCTATATGGTGGAACACAACATATCAATAATGTATGAGGATGATAGTACAGTACAGTGACAATTTCCTACTCTATAAAATCAACATGCAATGATGTGAAATCCTCCATGAGAAATAAAAACTTAGGCATACCTTAGAGAGTTTCAGAAGAATCTTGTGTTGCTGCAAGAGTCTCTTCCTCAATAGTGTTGGATGCCTCAATAGCTGGGGATGGGGGTTTCTTATCCATTACTACGACAGCCCTGGTATGTGCCTCTGCAACTGGTGGTGAGGGCTCCTCCCTCCTTTGACCAAATCTCTTGATCAATCTTTGAGAAAAAATGGCAAGAGTAGAAACCCTTGCATGGTCCCAATGGTTGAACCACCGAGTCTTTGCTTCACCCTCAAGGTGTAGTGCTGAAACTTCTACATCCTCTCTGTCTACTATAGGATGTAGTAGGAAGAAAACGTCTAGCTTCTTCACCCAAACCTTAGCTGCACATGTGAGTGATCCATCAAATGTGGACAATAGAAATCTATTGCCTCTGATCATCCCATAGCTGTGGGGTCTTCTTTCTTATTTATGATGAATACATTGTGGAAAAGATAGATTATATTGGAAGGATCTAAATTTTTTTTGATACTCAACAATATACTCACTTATAATTTTGAATTCCAAGTGTTTCTCATGCTCTACTTCTCCTGCTTGGTGAGAGTAGGAAGTGCATGGTCCTTCCTCTTCTCTTTCTTCAGTCTTCTCAACCTCCTTGAAGAGGCCTTTGCTAGATCTAAAAAATAATGAGAGTAATATAATCCTATACATCATCTTGATCTCTTATATCTCTGCAATTCAAACTTCCACAGGTTGGGCCAAGTTCGAAGCTCTAATACCACTGTAATATCATTTTTTAGGAATTTCAGCAAAATAGTCCTCTAGGACGCTGTATAAGGAAGGCAGTGTAAGAATAAGTTGAATTGAGACTTGGATCCCTTGGTTTAACCTTCATACATTACTCTTCCAGAAGATTAGCTCAAAGAAACAACCCTAGGAGGGTTATGCAGATCCTCCAATCCTATGTATCTCCAACAATGCTCAAAATGGGGAGCTACAGCAATACATGAACTTCAACAATTAGCAGCAGGGAAAAAGTAATAAATATGGTGCAAGAAGAGTGCATAGCCTTTATATTATGTGTATATATCAATTAATATGCAAGAGCTTGAGGAAATACCTCTCAAGTTAGGCCAAATCAGCCAAGACAATTGTACATGTAAAAGAGAAAATGCCTAGCTACACAACCCAGCAACAAGTTATGACTACGCAATCCATAAGGGAAAATGATTGAAAACTAATATATGTACAAATATATAGAAATAACAGGCTCAAATAAAGTGGGGGATAAAGATCTCAACCCCAGAAAATAGTACTACAACAATCCTCCAAGGGATTGGACAAAATACACTAAATGGAAAAATGTCGGAGTTGCTATGTAGCGGCACCAACTCAAATACAATACAAAAAGGGAGAAGGATCGAAATTATGAAACTGATGTAGAACCCTCCTCCAATGATATTCAAAGTGAAAGGTTTTTCCCTTCACTGAATATTACACGCTCCAATACACAGTGTGAACCTCTCCTGCAAGTGCCCACTCGAAATAACGCAATATAGGGAAGAGACTGCGTTGTGAATGAGATGAAACATATGGCCCAATGAAAAAATATAAAATAAAGCTCCGATATCTTCCTCACTCATCTCCTAGAGAAATAATGAGCTCCTCCTCTGCAAAACTAGCTCCAGAAGTGGGTAATAATGAATCCTCACTGCAACCCCTAGCAGCTCAACGTTTCTGCCAAGCTGGAAAACACTGTAGCTGAAGATGGTTACCTTATCCTCAAGCCTGCATGTGAGGAGAATGAATAATAGGTCCTCCAAAGCTTCCCAATAAATTAGAGGAAAATTCTAAACAGAAATCTCCCTTGTACTAAGCAGCACAAGCTATCCCAGTTGAACAAATGGAGAGAGTAGAGCAAATTCAAAATCTTCAACATAATGAGCAATGGCTCTCCTTCCCCCTTTAATGCCAAGAGGAGGCTTCCTTGCCATGGACCCCACCCGTTAGGGTTTCTCTCATCCAATAATATCCCTCCTATGAAAACTGTGTCGTCCCACTAGGTGGCTCACTCCCTCCATGTAGCGTTGTTTGAATTGGTCAAAGTGGAACTAGTCTTCTTATATTTTCCCCTTTTCACACTAGGAGATGAACAATAAGCCACTTAAGTGACCCCTTTTGCACATTTGGAGTTTTTATTATGCTTCTTCATGGGACCCCTTATCCATTTTATTCTATTTTAAAAAAGGAAAGAAAAATTAATGTTCCAATTAACTTAATGAAAATTTTGGAACATTACAAAGAAATGCATATTGCGCTTTGAAATAACTGCACATTTTGTTGACACGGTTGAATTTGATGTGGTCTCACTTGATATTATAGGTGTTGTGTTGGGAAGTCCTTAATTGTATGACAGGAAAGCGATCTTCCATCACCATGAGAAGAAATACCATTTATTCAAATATGGAAAGGAGTACATTGCTAGAGAACATTGCAGGGAGAAAAATATTGCAATGGTAAATGTTGGATAGGTAAAGAGGCTGGTGAATTCAAGTAAGAATTTTGTTCTTCTAATGATTAAGCCTAAAGCTGATGTTAATCATGAGCCATTTGAATATTGTGATCCTAATTTTAAATAAGATTTATATCATGTAGTTCATGCAAATCATGAGATGTTTCAGGAGCCAATGGGATTGCCTCCTAAAAGGGAGATTCAACATGAGATTCGATTACAACAATATTTTCCTCTTCCAAACATCAGCATGTATCGCATGTCAATAATGGATAATGCTAAAATAAAGAGGCAAATCAAGGACATGTTGGACAAGGGACTCATAAGGCCAAGCACTTCTCCATGTGGTTTACCCATAGTCCCGATTCTGAAGAAAGATGGGACTTGGCACATGTGTGTCTACCTGAGAACTTTGAAAAATATAACGGTAAGGAATCAATACCCACTCCTAAGGATAGATGATTTTCTAGATCAGTTGAAAGAAGAAATTTTTTTCACTAAGTTAGATTTACGAAGTGGATATCATCAAGTAAGAATTGCAGAAAGTGATATATGGAAGACTGCATTCAAAACCAAACAAGGACTCTTTGATTGGTTGGTTATGCCATTTGATTTGTCTAATGCACTGGTGACTTTCATGTGTGTTATGGATAATGTTTTACATCCATTTATTGTTTTTTTTTGTGATTGTGTATTTAGAAGATATACTCATTTTCAGCAAAACAAGAGAAGAACATGTCTTGCATGTGAAAAAGGTTCTTGATGTTTTGAGGAAAGAGAAATTATTTCTTAAGATGTCCAAGTGTGAATTTGGAAAGAATTCTCTGGTTTATTTGGGACACATTGTAGGGGGAATCGAGTTGACAATTGATCCTTCTAAAGTGGAAGCAATTATGAAATGGCCCACTCCCAAATCAGTAACCGAGGTAAGAAGTTTCTTAGGTGTAGCTCAGTATTCGAGAAAATTTATTGCTAACTTTTCTGCCATAGCAGCTCCTATGCATGCAATGACAAGTTTGAATAAAGGCTTCCAATGGGGAGGAAAACAACAGCAAGATTTTGAAGCTTTAAAAGACAAAATCAATTCATCTCTGCTCCTTGCATTACTGGATTTGAGACAACCATTCGAGATACAAACCAATGCTAGTGATTATGCCATGGGTGCAATACTTTTGCAGCATGGTAAGCTTATCGATTTTCATTCTGAAACTTTCGATGGTGATGTAACTAATTATCCTACATATGAAAAAGAGTTGTATGCGTTGGTACAAAGAATCAATAAGTGGAAACACTACTTTATGGTTAAAGAGACGATTATACATACTAATCACCAACAATTACAATACTTGCAATCACAAAAAAAATTGTAGCAATCATGACATTTCAGATAGATGGGATTTCTTCAACAGTTTAACTTGGTTATAAGGTACAAGAAAGGATTTTTCAATAAAGTTGTCGATATGATTTCAAGGCCAATTATAAGTGCTTCTACTTTACTTAAAAATGATTCTATTGTACATGAGAGTTACATAGAATAATATGCATATGATGCTGATTTTCAAGATGTGTATGCTATTTTGAGTGAAGGGAATCAAGTTGAGGAAAATTATTATCACATGCATAAAAATTTGTTGTTTCATTTGGGAAAGCTTTGTATACCACAAGGATAGATACTTAGTTTCATCAGAGAGGCTCATTCGTCTCTTATTGATGGAAACTTTGGGGTAAGGAAAACAGTGGCGCATCTACAAAGGTATTTCTATTAGCATCACATGATAGATAGTGTGTCACGTTTTATAAAAGGATTTTCTATGTGTGCAACAAGAAAGCCTACCAATAGAAAGATTGGGTTGTACACACCACTACCAGTACCATCAAGGCCATGGGAGAGTGTCTACATGGAATTTGTTGGAGGACTAAATATGTCAAGAAAACAACATGATTATATTTATGTAGTTGTGGATAGATTTAGTAAAATGTGTATACTTATGCCATGTAAGAAAACCATTACTGCTGAAAAGACTGCTGAAATTTATTTTCAGCATGTATGGGTTCATTAGGATTTGCCAACTTCTATTGTTAGTGACAGGGATTATAGG
Organism: Pinus albicaulis; assembly: GCA_034641835.2. NCBI lineage: Eukaryota > Viridiplantae > Streptophyta > Pinopsida > Pinales > Pinaceae > Pinus > Pinus albicaulis. Next base: position 1,044,897,335 of record CM076583.1, on the reverse strand, counting down.
TTCGTTGGGAATTTTTGGTTCAATATTTGGAAGATGATGGACACAAAGTTGAAAAATATTATTTCTTTTCATCAGAAAACTGATGGCCAAAACGAGGTGGTGAAAAAAACTGTTGTGCATCTATTGAGAGGATACTGCAGCAAAAACCCCAAGTTGTACGATGAAAAATTGCATTACATTGAGCACACTTACAATCGGGCCAAGCACTCTCCTACAAATACTTCACCTTTTGAAGCCTGCTTTGGGTGTTTGCCCAAATTTCCATTAGACTTCATATTTGAGAATGATGTTGAAATTGATGGGCATAGTGATATTAACAAGGCTCGAAAGTTCATTGAGAAAATTTGGATTATTGATCAACAAGTTCAAGAACAACTTGAGAAGAGTTAAAGTAAATACAAGGAGAGGCATGATAAGCATATATTTGATCATATATTTCAAGGAGATAAAGTATGGTTGCACATAAACAAGGAAAGGATTCAAGGAAAAGGTAAAAATCTCAAGCCCATTCGCTATGATACATTGAAGATCATTAAACAAGTTGGTAATAAGGCATTTCATATTGACTTGCCTTCATATATGAAAATGTATTCCTTTGTCAATGTGGAAAATTTCCATTTTTATGAGCCTCCTTTCATTGATGATCAAGGCAGTGATATTCATATTTATTCTATAGAAGATTTCTCACTAGAATTTCTGGACGAGCTCAAGTATGATTCCATACTTGACAGGACAACATGCACTTTTAAGAGGGGAAGTGTCGATTATCTTCGAATTGGGCTCAAGGGCAGCAAACCAAGTAAGGAAATATGAATGGAAGTGTAAAAGGTGAGGGATATGTACCCTCATCTTCTGAACTGGTAATTAAAGTCTTTTGGGGTCCAAAAGCTACCCAATAGGAAGGTGTGATCAGGAGATCATGTGATTTTCTAAAAATTGAAAGTGCTTGAAATTATATGGAACCTATGCGATCGGAAAGGTCTCATCGTTGCGATTATGGTGCCGCGAACTGTTTGAAAAATCGATGTCATATGAGGAAGATATCGCATTATGTTCATTTTCCCAGACAAATAAAATTTTGTGACTAGGATGCCCAGTCATCATATAGGTACAGTTAACAGATGGCATACCCTTTTCTCACAAAAAATCATAATTTTACACATGGCTTAATCTAGGCCATGATTTTTGTGGTACGAGATTCATTTCTAACCATTGATGGTATATATAGGTTTTTGAATGGTCCATTGAATGGGCGACATGTGGCAAGCTCGGAGGCTTTCATGTGTCCACAGGAGGCTATGGTAATATTATGGTGGAGTCAGGGGGGTGTCTACCTTGTGATCTCCAGTCTGCATGCTGTCCTTCCCCACAAAACTTCTACCACTGTATGAGCTCCAGTCTGAGATAGTCCTCCCATGAATTTGCCTAAAGGTTCTCCATGTTCGAGGGGATTTCCAAATGCTCCCGTGTCCCACTAGCGGCCCTAAAGAAATTTTCACATGTAAACTGCAATAGGAAATGTTATCTGACAGTTAAGACCTATCGTTACCACCAACACTAAACTTCGCTGCATAACCCTTCACATGAAATAACTTCTTTAATAGTTTTATAACACGGTGACATTAAAACTTATCCCGGTGGTTTCCGATGGTTGCGGTCACATGTTGTTGCAACATAAAAAATGCAGTTATATGGTCCTACAAAATGTAACTTCTGGCGGGGAATGATGCTTTCACATGTGCACAGTCTCATGGCTTTTATTGTGACAGCTTGCGGAACCATGTATATTCCGAGTTCCAATGCTACATGCGAAGTTTTTCAAACATTTAAGTGGAGTTAAAGACGAGGGGTCGACATGTGACAACTCCACCAAAACCTTGGCATTAATCCTAATGGTCTTTCTGGTGGGAACAGTAGCAACACACTAAAATTTATGGGTTTTACCAAATTTAGCCACATTTAAGTGCAATCTCCACTTTTGGTGCAACCTTTCTAGATAACATTGGGATAAATGCATTGGGAGGTCAATTTTCGACCAATTTGGGTGAAACAAGAGTCTACCTAGACTAATTTGAGCATTATGGAACTATTGGTGTAAAGAAAACAACCATTGGAAGCCTTTAAACACATTTAATTTTCAATTTTGAGCATAATGATAAAGAGGGACATGCCATTGGGAGCTGGACTAGCAGATGTAGCCCACTAGGGGTGAACTGCTTCATTATGAATAATGTGTAAAACTTATGTGTGATTGTATTTCTCTATTATAAAATGTTTTATGGTGTTTTTTTTCCTTATTTTCATGCTTAAAGTTCACAAAATCATCTATGATTCATGGTTAAAACACTGATTCCTTAAGCAAACAAATCGAGACAAATTGTACATGATTTTATTACTAAAAGTACACTTAGCACAGAAGAACTAATACACTCCTTTTAGATCAACCTATATGTCACCCTAATGCATGGAATAATGACTCTCACAGCAATTGCATGAGAGTAGAATCTATCTCCAAAATCCATCCCCTAGCTTGTAGATGGTCACAAATATATAAAAGAGGATGGTAAGTCAAGAGTTATTATCCATTTACCAGTCTAGGCTTGACATCCACGCTTGATTAGTGGATGAAATCAAGGAATAAGAGATGAAAACTATTGAGTATTATAGGATATGATTTGTGACTTTCATGAAATTAAATAGTTACAACAATTGGTGGAAGCTCTTGGAAGAGCAAGCTTCGTGGCTCTTTTTATTTTCCCCAAATTTCTAGAATAAACGCACCCCTAAAAACGGGCGACCTATTGTTGATAAGCATAGGCCTAGAGAGGGCCAACCTACTAGTGAACGCAGGTCATTGAGGAGCCAGAGTGTGTTGCATCTAAAAATCAATGAAATGAAGCAATTTCAAGCATAAATTCAGGGTTATGAGAGTCATGCTTAGGGCTTCATGTAGGGAGTATTAAAAATTATTCAAAGGATGTGAATGATCATGTTTTAAGGAATATTGACTAGATGCAACAAAATTGCATATAACACCACCCAATAGTGTGACTTCATGCATTATAATTGTTAGGTGTTAGCTTAAATAGAGGGAAAAGGTGATGGACATGATTTTTTAATCGAGGTATTAAATTTGTTTTCCTCTATCACACTTGAAACCCTTCCGTTTACACATGAATATTGTCCTACAAAAATGTATATGATATATTTACCTTTGGATGATTTATCTTAACTTTATAATGTGTACTATAGTGTATTATTTTTCTTGTTCAAGCCCCACATTTTTATATATCCATGTATTGGGTAATGTATAACTAAGTCTTTGGAATTTAACAGATATTAATATCTGATTTGAATCCTGAGATAATGGTTTTGAGCTATTTTACATTATTGGTGATCAAGCCTTACACTTGTCCAAATAGAGGAAGTGAAGGTAAAGATATTTTGAGATGTCGTTAGGGTAAGCTCCTAGAGTTACCAGATCAATTTTTCATTTTCTGTTTCCCTTATGGTCACTCCACCACTGTTAATTAGGGTTTGGTGCTTTCTCCTTTTCACATGTAAATGCAGCTATAGAGAGGTGATTTATAAGTTCCACGATGTCAATATGTGTAAAGTAAATTTATATTCTCAACTTATGTAGCTCTACAACAAATTAATTATATTTTTTTTGTTCTAAAGCTCGTTTCATTATGTAATTTGGGTGTGGATATCCTTATAGGTTCTGAGACACTGATGCATTTATTACCAAATGATGTTGATGACAATACATGGAGGTTAGGTTACCGCTTGTAGCCATCCCTTTATATTTTTTTTTGTCAATATTTTTGCATTACAAGTTAAAATACCATAAATGTATTATTCCTACTAACATGTGTTCTAATTTCTGAGGGTTTGGTTTAGGCCTGAGGAACAAAGTTGAAACCTTTGTAATATTCCCATTTTAGCACACAGCTAAATGGAATATTAAAATTTTGTTTTTATCACCTAGCAGCTAAATAAATGGGTAAGGAAGCCCATGAAAATTAAAAAAATGAATAAAATCCCTCAAATGTGAAAAGAGATAATCATAAGAGCTAGATTTCACACCCTTATGTGTGAAAGAGGACATTTTCATGGAGAAAAGGTCAAGTTTAACCAAGTCAACAGCGCTGGGATAGGAGGTGGAGAAACCTTTGATAGATAGCACAATATGAATGGGAAGAGGGTTATTTGGTGGAGGAAACCCTAATGAGTGGGACCCATGGAGAGAGGGCTTTCACTTGTTTAAAAGGAGGGCAAGGCAGCCATTGTGATTCATGAATTGGATTATTGATTTCATTGTCTGTTTAGACTTTGGGCATTCTCCTACTATTTAGAAGAGTTGTAGTGTTGCTTAGCATAAGTATTTCCTATTTAGGAATCCTTATCCTTTATTGAGAGGCCTCTTGAAGTAGTTGTACTAATTTTCCTCACATCCAGGTTTGAGGTGAAGCATCATCCTTTAGCTACAACGTTATTTCTGAAGTAGAATAATGTTGTGTTGCAAGGTGTTGTAGTGAGGGTGCACAACACCACTTCCATCACTTGTTTTTCAGAGGAGGAGGCTTTCTTTCCTTTAAGAGATCCGTTTGGAAGCCCTTGGAGCATATTGCAGACCTTGGCACTTGGCCAACACTTTTTCTTTCACCTACAACGCATTATCCCTCAGTGACTACATTATTTTCAGTTGGTATTTGCAGTGAGCGATTGCAGTGATTGTTGGAGGGTGAGATTTTTAATTTTAGGATCAGAATTACACTTGGAAGATCCATTGGAGGAGGTATTTTCATTAGATCCACCATCTCCATCCTTCTCCATTCATTTCTAGTTCTTCAGTTGCAGCTGCTACCCTGCAACTCCGGCATTTTGCAGTTTTTGTATATTTCAGCCAATCCTTATAGGATTGACTTGAGGTAGTCTTTGGGAGCTTAGATATTATATCCCAATGTTGTATGAGCCATACACTTGTATATATATGTATTGACATATGTTATCAGTAGTTTTTCTTTATAAAACTGCACAGTCATAGCTTGGGCACTCTTGTCTAGCAGTGTTTTGTCATGTTTCATGTACTGGTTCTTGAGGCTGATTATTGCCTATCTTGAGTAGCTTTTCCTCAAGATCTTGTATAAATTTTTGTTGCTGTAACTTAATAATATGGATATGATATATTCTCTCACTATATGAGTTGATTTAACACTACTCTTTCAATATTGTGTTTACATATTGTTGGATCTCCAATTTAGGAATACTATAACATATTCCTAACATTGTAGATTTTCCCTATTTTGGGATATTATAGTGGTATCAAAGCGTAATATTGGCTCAGTATATGGATCTGAGCCATGATTCTAACGAGCAAAGAGAATATGAAGACTCCATTATGTGGACGAAGAAAGGAAGATAGGCTTACAAAGCTTCATCTGAGATCTGTACAGGGAATTCATGAGGATTTCAAGAAGATAAGGAGGGAGATATGTACAGAATATCCAAGAGGGTTTGAAACTAAGTAAAACTATAGATTTTCTTATGGGGAGTGTGAGCATGCAGCCACACTCTATGATGCACAACACAGTCACATGGCTAGTTTTTCCATAAGAGAAAGAGAAGAAGAAGGAATTCGTAAGAGGGGAACTCTTAGTGGTTTCTTGCATGAGTATGAATCTCAAACTCAGAAGTTTAGATATCATATCACTTTTCCAGAGTTTTGAAAGATGAAGGTAAGGAGGAGCAAGCACCATAATGTGGGTATATTTCTTTTATCTACCCTTGATGGTTCCCCTATATGTTCAGCCAGGGCTTGGGTGGAAGAGCTAGAGACCTTTTTGCAGCAGCACCAAATTTCTGAAGATGAAGCCATCAGAGTAGCAACGCTACATTTTGGAGGTAAGGCCTATGCATGGTGGATATTTGATTATTTTTCTTTAAAGAATGCAAATACTTCTTCCTATGCAAGGTTCATTAAAACATTGGTGGAAAATTTTGATAAGAAAATTTTGGAAATACATGTGGTGAAGAAAAACAAATCTAAACAAACAAAGACCATACATGTGATGGAAGGAATCATAAAACCAAAACCACTTCAGAAACCCATGGAAGAGGCTAATAACTTGCATCATAATTTTCTAGAGGAAAGACCTTTATCTTGTATGTTGGCATAAGAAGGCATGGAGACCCCTTTTTCAAAGGAGGATCCAATCATTGGGAGGTTGAGGGCAACAACGCAGTCAGACATGGAGTTAATCTAGCACCTCATGCAGAGGAAGGAGGAGCCCTTGCTCCAACTAGAGGGATTATTGCATCTTTGCAAGGAAGTCCCTAGGATCTCATGTGTGGAGACCAAGGCACAACTCATGCTCTACATGTGTCATTGATGATGAGGTGTGGAACCATGGAGATACAAGGAGGAGATAGAGAGGATGAAAAACATCATGTGATGAGGATCACACATCCCTGTCTATTTCATGAGGTTGATGCACCTAAGAGGAATACTGGATTACGCAGTGAGAGCAGGGATAAGTCTGTTCATTCATGTATGTAGTCTACTCTTGATGATAATGTCTCATTGCATGGAAACATTTCACCAAGGAGGCCACCAAATTAGCAGATGATGAGAGATGCTTCACATTTTGAGGCACCATTCATTGATTTTAGAGGAGTGGAGACCTTGGGAGGTAATTTTACAGCGCTGAGAGTCTTGGGTAGACTCAAGGAGGAGAGAGGAATTCTCTCAACATCATCTTTACCTACTCTCATTTCAGATTCTGTGCTGTGGAAGAAGAAACAGGGGAAGGATAGCAGCCTTCCAACTTGCATATTTGGCATGGGAGATGTCAAATGAGAGGATGACCATATGACAACTATTCTTCATGATAAATCATCAACACTGTCACTATGGAGAATAAATCCATATTGGAACTCCCAGCTGTTGGTGGAGTATTCCAAGGATATTTTCACTTGCATGATATTCGATGACTAGTTGCATGAGGAGGGATATTCAGTTAGAGATGGGGTCATATACTATCACGGTAGCATATTCTTATTTGGAGCTTCCAAGCTCAAGGAAAAGTTGCTACAAAAAACTCATGAGGATTTCCTTTTCAACCATATTTGTTCTTTGAGAGCATACCACACCCTCATGGAAGGGTATTTTTGGAAGGGGTTTGACGAGGACATATATCAGCATATGAGGAGATTCATGGATCATGTGAATATGGAGGAGATACATAACTCTTTGGAAGAATTAGCACAACCACCTCTTTTCTTTTTAAGGATGAGAGGAGACTTATCTATAAGCCACTCCAATTGCATGAGAAAGAAATATGGTAAGGGTATTTTTTGTTTTCATAATGAATTGAATAATGTATCTATGAATCCATTAACCATACATGTGCAGGATGTTGCTCCAAGGAGAAGCATTCTTTTTTCTAGACCTCATGGTCTACTTGAGGCCATGAGCAGTGTTGGTGACCACTCCCTAGGAGGTCTTGGGGAGGAGATGTATTTTGGAGAGCATGCTCAATTTGAACCATACATAATTCACTTTCTTGAAACATATGAGGAGAGTGGGATAGCAAGCAAGTGGTTGAGAAGCCACACTTTTTGTCACACTCTTTTGTAGTTGAGGGCCAAACTGCATTGGTTACATTTGAGGGACCATTTTCCTTCTCCCTTGCTACATATGGCAGCAAGCATGGTTCTCATTATGGTTCCTTATGTTGTTGTTGTTTTTATATTTGTTAGGAGCATGATTGGGGGAATGGCACATTGGTTGGATGTGTCCCTTGGGGGAGAGATCTCCCACATAGTTTGCATTGCATGTTCTAATGGGAGCATGAGAGAGTATGTAGCCAATACAGAAAAACACTTATTTCCATTTAAGGTGAGCCATATGATTGATTGGATGCCATATGATGGTGACTTCCAACTCATCACATGTGAGATGATTTAGGCCAACATGTTTCAAAACGTTGGAGGAGAGATACTTGGAGGTATAATATTAATCCTTCCACTTGAGGGAAATATCATTGCAACCCAAGATCAACATATAATTTAAACTTATCCTAACTGGAGAGGAGGACAATGTGGAGTAAACTATTTTGTCTACCAAGATCAGATTGTTAGGCCACCTACATTGCAGGAGCCAAATGTGGAAGAGGATTTTCAGTAGTTTCCATGTTGGGAGGTAACTCATTCTGTATGGATGATTTCTTGGGTGGTGGAGGATCCACATGGGGAAGATGTTCCTCAACACATTTTAGACTCCATGCCTTGGGTGGATACTTTCCAGTTCTATCCTTGTAGTTTCTTGAGGGCAAGAAACATTTGGGTGGGGAGGACTGAAATATTCCCATTTTAGCACATAGCTAAATGGAATATTAAAATTTTGTTTTTATCACCTAGCAGCTAAATAAATGGGTAAGGAAGCCCATGCATGTTAAAAACATGAATAAAATCCCTCAAATGTGAAAATGGATAATCATAAGAGCTGGATTTCACACCCTTATGTCTGAAAGAGGACATTTGCATGGACATAAGTTAAAGTTTGACCAAGTCAATAGCACTGGGATAGGAGGTGGAGAACCCTTTGATAGACAACGCAGTATGAATTAGAAGAGTGTTATTTGGTGGAGGAAATCCTAATGAGTGGGACCCATGGAGAGAGGGCTTTCACTTGTTTAAAAGGAGGGAAAGGCATCCATTGTGATTCATGAATTGGATTATTGATTTCATTGTCTGCTTAGACGTTGTGCATTCTCCTGCTGTTTAGCAGAGTTGCAGTGCTGCTTAGCAAAAGGATTTCATATTTAGGAATCCTTCTCCTTTCTTGATAGGCCTCTTGAAGGAGTTGTCCTAATTTGCCTCACATCCAGGCTTGAGGCCAAGCATCTTCCTTCAACTACAACGTTATTTCTGAAGCAGAATAATGTTGTGTTGCAGGGTGTTGCAGTGAGGGTTCCCAATGTTGTATGAGCCATACACTTGTATATCTATGTATTGACATATGTTATCAGCAATTTTTCTTTATAAAACTATGCAGTCATAGCTTGGGAACTCTTGTGTAGCAGTCTTCTGTCATGTTTCATGTACTTGTTTTTGAGGCTGATTATTGCCTATCTTGAGTAGTTTTTCCTCAAGATCTTGTATACATTTTTTCTGTTGTAACTTAATAAGATGGCTATGAGCTCTTCTCTCACTATATGAGTTTATTTAACACTACTCTTTCAATATTGTGTTTACATATTGTTGGATCTCCAATTTAGGAATACTATAACATATTCCTAACATTGTAGATTTTCCCTATTTTGGGATATTACAACCTTCTTGGGAGTATTTCCCTATATTGACCAACCCAAAGATAGAACCATGACTCGTCAATGGAGAGTTTTTCCTTATTCGGTCCTTTTCAAATTCCTCTACAACATTTTTGTTGTCTCATAGATACTGCATTTTTTTTTCTCTTGAGGAGTACTAATGTGCAAATTTTTCCTCTTGGTCGTTTTCCCTCGCACATTCTTGTTTTCCTAGAGTTTTCATTATGGGCATGTTACTCTCTGACTCTGCTAGTCAAACAACTTATGTTACAATATTCCTCTTTCCTTGAATTATTAAAGGCTTATTGTTCCACGTAAGGTGTTGTTCATCATTTCCCATTTTTATCCAAGTTCACTACCATGAGAAAACTGTATCCTAATTTTGGAAAAATATGAACATCTTTATTATATGAAAATGTGTTAAGAGCCACCCACAAATTTTTCATATATACTTTTTTTCTTGTTTCATGACTTATTTAAGTCAAAATTTGGCTAGAATGACCGAAACTTCTTTTGTAATCTTCTCATTCTCGCCATAAAAATTATGTTTCTATACTTTTTCACATTGTATTGTAATGTATTTGTTTACCATCTTCTTTTCATTTTCCCTCCTTTTTGGAGGTTGACAGAAGAATTTTAATGTAACTGTTTGTTTTAAGGTATATCTATTAGCCAAATATTATCGGTTTTTACTAGTTTAGTTTTCTTTTTTCCAATACATAATTTATCTAGCTATCTATCGTGTGTCTCATTTTGTGACAATTTATTTTGCATCATAGAATGGGATTTTAATATAGTAAGGATTTATTTTATATGATACTGATAATATTTATTGTGTTCCCTAATGCTCTTGAAATAAAATAGAGGGTTTTATTGTTTTTCTTTATGTGTTTTCACATAGTCTCGTTATTCTATAGTTATAATATCTTTATTGGAGTTTGGAAGTCATTTAGTGCCAAAATATAAAAGAAGTATTATTTTTTTTTCTTTTCTTTAATATGAAAAGAAATATAAAAACCATTAATTTTTGGTAAAACAAAGAAAGAATACCAACTTTATTTCTATTTATGAGTTTAATAGTTATTAGACATTTTATTTTTTTATGTCCAACTCAGTGACCTTGCTAACTCGTTGGCTTCAAGTCGATAGTAAATTTATAGCCCTTCACTATTGTGCATTTTTCATCTTCAAATTGGAAAACCTACATCATAACTTGAATACATTCCAAAAAATAAACATATACATAGCCCTAGTTCGTTTCTTTTCTTCTGTATATTCGAGAGTGTAACTAGAAAAGCATAGATACATTTTTGTCCTTATTTTAAGCTAAGGTAGTCTTGCTTACCTTATTTTTCACAAAGTCACAGACCAAGTATCCTCCGACCTCCCAACCATTAATTGGATAATTCGTCCATTTTCTCCTAGCTAAATCCTCTTTGAGTCATAGGACAACACCCCACACATCATTCTTCTCGATATGGAATCTTCACTAGTAGTTATCTCCCAATGGTGGTATACAATAATTGTCCTTCTCTCCCATAGTGACATAAGTATGAGAGTCATACCGGTTTGATGGCGTTTATCTCTAGCCATTAACTTTCACAAAACTCTCTAATCAGTTCCCCTAGTTGAATGTCATTTTCCTCCAGCCTTCTTTTTTCATTGATCCTCCCTTCTTCTCACCTTTTAACTCAAGGAAAATGACCATGTTATTTCTAATTTTTTTCCTTTTTTGTTAAATTTTCCTTCCTCGAACGTTACTAATTTGTTTTAATTGTCCTCTAGCTAGAAGAGGATCTTTAGGTCCCCTGAGTGCCCTTATTCCATTCCTCATTCTCACATGTTTGTTTTCTCATTATATCCATTCATCATTTAAAGTTAAATATTAACACATACATAACACATGCACAATTAATATAAACATAAAAATAACTGCATTTAACTAACCAACCAAAAATGCATAATTATTATAATTAATTTATTCAATAAGTTCAACTTAAGCTATAAGGTTTCCAATTCGTTTCACCTGAGGCATTGCATGAATGTAAGGGATGGTGGCTAAGGGGGCCACACAGGTCAAAATTGTTGTGAAATATACAACCTCAATGCTATCAAACTTAATCACAGATTGGTGGAGAGACATTAAGGGGAGGGATGTCACATATACTAATGAGGTTAAACTATTCTATCACTATTAGGAAATTTTGCAAACAATCAACGAGGATATAGGAATTCAACTAGAGTCATGGGTTAGAAGTAATACACACAAGAGAAACTACAATGATTGAGAGAGGTTTTGGGGGCACACTGTAGCATGAGCATGGATTAGGGCAAGATGCTTGGATGTTAGAGGTGAATATATCTATGTGAGGGTCATGCTGAAGAAGATAAATTGTGGGTAAGCTAGAATAGATTGGTGCAAATGGAATTTAGCAATGTTGTGGTAGTACAATTGGAAGGTCAAATCATACCAGTTTCATGTATCTACCAAAGACTATACAAATCACCTAGTGAAAAAAACATAGGAATCACTGTAGGATAGGGCCACATTTGTTGCAAGAGAAAGTGGCGAAGTCTGTTTATGCATGATTATTAATATTATTTTTGGTAGGGTTTTATCATTTGGATGAATAAGGATACTAGTCTGCGATTTGAATATTATTTGAATGGATTGTTTGAGTATAACATATGGAAGGATAGAATTTTCTTGGAATTAGAGAAAAATGAGATTTCGGAGTTTGTAGTGTTGGGTATGTGTTATAGTCTTTCCACGACTAGCCCCACGCACTGTACGTTGCGTCGGGCGCAGTAGGGGGGTCACAAGGGGGGAGGCAGCCCCCACTGTTGGGGTCTGGGGCAGCGCCCCGGCGAAAATTTGTTTGGTGTGCAGACCCACTCATAGGTGGACCCACCCGTGCTTTTTGCATGATTTTGCACATGGTTTTGGGGTACGATGGTTTTCGGCCCCTGGTATTTTGTATATCCGGTCAAGGGAACTATGGTTATATTCTAATCCAAGGTTAATGGATTAGGGTTTATGTATGCTTCGGCATGTATATATATGTGTTGTAACACTAAAAGGAATATAATGAAAAATCAAGCTAGTCGTCCCGATTTGGGATCCAAGGGAAAATCTTTGTGTTTATCTGTTTTATGTTTTATGCTCTCACTATTGTTTATTTTATGTTATAAGATTCATGTGTAGATAATTTCTGTTTAGGGTTAAAACCTACCTTTGGTATCAGAGTTGTTTTGGCTTCAAGGGGACGCCTTTGCTGCTGAGGGTTTTTTGCTCGAACCTGAGGTAGACCCTGTTCAGTGGGAGATCTGCGGGATCGATTCTTGCGGTGAAAGAAGATGGCGAACGGTGGAAAGATAGAGATAGAGAAATTTAAAGGTCATAGTTTTGAGTTATGGAAGCTCAAGATGGAGGATCTGCTGGTGGATAAAGAGCAGTGGATCACGGTAGATCCAGGTACTAAACCAACGAAAATGTCAGATGAATACTGGAAGAAACTGGATCGGAAGGATAAGAGCACAATACATTTGTGTGTCTCAGATTCAGTATTGTTGAATGTATATGGGGAAGCTACGACGAAGAATTTGTGGGAAAAACTTGGGAATTTGTTCCAATTTAAGTCTCTGGTGAATAAGTTGTTCCTGCGGAAAAAGCTATATAACCTGAGGATGAAGGATGGAGACTCGGTGACAGAGCATCTGAACGCTTTCAATACTGTGGTAAGTCAGCTGTCATCTGTTGATATTAAAATATCAGTTGAAGATAAGTGCATCAGTTTGTTGTGTTCTCTACCAGATTCGTGGGACAGTATGGTTATTGCAATAGGTAGCAATACAACTACCTTGAATTTTGATGACATTGTATCAGCCTTGTTGTCAGAGGAAATGAGACGGAGAAATATGGAGGGTCAGAATGGAGATGCCTTATCTGTACGAGGAAGGTCCCAGAACAGAAACAAGAATAAGGTTTCGAGTGGAAGATCTAAATCTAGAGGGAGATCTAAATCTCCTGGAAAGTTTGTAAAGGTGTGCTGGAAATGCGGAAAGGAAGGGCACTACAAAAAGGAATGCAGATCTAAAGCTCCTGAGAAAGGAAAGGGATCTGATGAAGGTCCTTCTGCAGAGGCAAAAACCACCTCGGATGAAGGTGGGGATGTGTATTTTGCTTCTTCTTCAAATACACATGTAGATCATGAGTCATGGTTGATTGAATCAGGTGCATTCTTTCACTTCACTCCCCATCGAGAGTGGTTCTGCGAGTATAAGAAATATGATGGTGGTGATGTCTTCCTAGGGGATGATAGGAAGGCCAAAATCGTCGGACGTGGAAAGGTCAAGCTAAAGTTGCAAGGTAGAAGGATTAGAACACTTCCTGGTGTTCTGCATATTCCTGCATTGGCCATAAATCTAATTTCTGTAAGCAAGATGGATGATGCAGGTGTGAAAACAATGTTCGAGAAAGATTCCTACAAGATGGTTTGGGGAGCACTGGTATTAATGCGGGGAGTTCAGACTAGAACTCTATACAAGCTACAAGGTAGCATTGTTGTTGATGGGTGTAACAGTTCTATGGTTCCTGAAAGTGGATCGGAAAGCGTAGCTGTCTCTGGAGAAAATACCATGCTATGGCATCAAAGGCTTGGACATATTGGATAGAAGGACCTTCGTATACTGCATAGAAATGGTATGGTAGAAGGTATGTCTAATTTCTCTCTGGATTTCCATTTATGTGAAAATTGTGTATATGGGAAGCAAAATCTAGTGAGTTTTCCTTCTGGTGCTAAGAGGGTGAACAAGATATTAGAACTTGTGCACAGTGATGTGTTTGGACCTGTGTCAGTTCCATCACTGGGAAATTCTATGTACTATGTTTCATTCATAGATGAATTCTCAAGGAATACATGGATATATTTCTTGAGGAAGAAATCTGAAGTCTTTGACAGATTTAAAGAATTTAAGGCTCTAGTGAAAAACCAGACAGAGAAGAAGATAAAGGCGCCGAGGACAGATAATGGTGGGGAGTTCTGCAAGAAGGAATTTGAAGAGTTCTATAAGAAGTGTGGTATATCATGGCAGAAGACTACTCCATACATACCTCAGAAAAATGGAGTTGCAGAAAGAATGAACAGAATGCTGATGGAAAGGCAAGAAGCATGCTTAGTGGTACTGGGTTAGGACAAGAATTCTGGGCAGAGGCAGTGGAGATTGCATGTTACTTAGTTAACAGATCACCTTCATTAGCGTTGGAGGATAACACTCCACATGAGGTATGGACTGGTAAGAAACCCTCTCTTTCACATCTAAGGTTATTTGGATGTGATGCATATGTACATGTTCCAAAGGAGAAAATGACCAAGTTGGATAATAAATTTGAAAGGTGCATCTTTATTGGGTATAAGGATGGTTTAAAGGGTTACAAGCTTTGGAACCCAGAAATAAGGAAGGTTGTGTACAACCGAGATGTGGTGTTTAGAGAGATGAAATATGTTGTTACACATGCATTCATACCAAAGGAACCTGAGAAGATAGAGTTTGAGCTAAAGGAGGATGAATTAAACTCTACAACAGAAGAAGACTCAGAAGAGGAAGAGCCACAAACTCCAGCTGTGAGAAGATCAACTTGGGAAAGAAGGAAACCAGAAAGGTATAGTCCATCTGCTTTTTGTTCAGGTTTTTCCTTGACTATAACTGATGGTGATCCTAGAACTTTCAGGGAGGAAGTAGATTCAGAGGATGGAAAACTCTGGAAGGAGGCCATGGTTGATGAAATGGCATCCTTGCACAAAAATGAGGCATGGGATCTGGTGGAGTTGTCGGCTGGAAGGAAGCCCATCAGGAGCAAATGGGTGTTTAAAAGGAAGATGAATGTAGAAGGCAAGGTGGAGAAATACAAAGCTCGGTTCGTAGCAAAAGGCTATTCCCAGGTGCCGAGAATTGATTTTGGTGGTATTTTTTCTCCTGTTGCTAAAGTTACTTCTATTAGATTAATTTTATCTGTTGCTGTTGCATTTGATTTTGAGATAGAACAGATGGATGTGAAGAAAACATTTCTTCATGGGGATATAGAAGAGGAGATCTACATGAAGCAACCTAAAGGCTTTATGGTGAAGGGTAAGAAAGAACTGGTGTGCAGGTTGAAGAAGTCTCTGTATGGGTTAAAACAGTCACCAAGGATGTGGTATCAGAAATTTGATACCTATATACGGGGACTTGGCTTCACCAGAAGCAAGGAGGATCATTGTGTTTATTTTAAATTAATTGTGACCATGTTATTTATTTTGTCTTGTATGTGGATGATATGTTGTTGATTGGAAATGACAAAGAAATTATCCAAGATTTGAAGACCCAGCTATTCCCCAAATTCGACATGAAGGATCTTGGTGCTGCAAACTATATTTTGGGCATGGAAATTAAGAGAGATCGGGCAAAGAGGAAGCTCTAGTTAAACCAGAGGAAGTATGTCAAGACTATATTGCGGAGGTTCAATATGCAGGATAGTAAACCGGTGAATGTTCCTATTCCTGTAGGTGTAAAGTTATCTGCTGAACAGTGTCCCAAGACACAAGAAGAAGAGGAGGATATGTCTCGTGTTCCATATGCAAGTGCAGTGGGTAGCCTCATGTATGCAATGGCCTATACTAGACCAGACATTGCACATGCAGTGGACGTATTGAGCAGGTTTATGTCAAACCCAGGGAAGGAGCATTGGACAGTAGTGAAACCAGTTTTAAGATATTTACGCGGCACTAGTGATTATGGATTGTGCTACCAGGGAAGACCAGGATTGGAAAGAATGTTGAACATTCATGGTTTTGTTGATGTAGACTGGGCTGGAGATCTGGACGAAAGAATATCTACAAGTGGGTATGTGTTTAGCCTATTTGGAGGCGCAGTCAGGTGGATGAGTAAAAGATAGTCTGTAGTGGCTCTTTCAACTATAGAGGCATAATACATAGCAGCCACTCATGCAAGCAACGAAGCATTTTGGTTGAAAATATTGTGTTTAAGTATGGGGTTGGTACAACAAGCTATAAGGATAGACTGCGATAGCCAAAGTGCAATTTTATTGGCTGAGAACCCTGCTTACCATTCAAAGACAAAGCACATTGATGTTCAATATAACTTTGTTAGAGATATGGTTGAGGCTAAAAGGTTGTTGCTGGTAAAGGTGGACACTTTGAAGAATGTTGCAGATGCATTGACGAAGTCTGTGAGCACTCAGAAGTTCTCTTGGTGTAAAGAAACAATGGGTGTTGAAGAATTGGCCCAATGATTAAGCTCTCCTGTGGCCCCCTGTGGAAAGAAAACAACAATTGGGAGAATGTTGGGTATGTGTTATATTCTTTCCACAACTAGCTCCACGCACAGTAGGGGGGTCACAAGGGGGGAGGCAGCCCCCACTGTTGGGGTCTGGGGCAGTGCCCCAGTGAAAATTTGTTTGGTGTGTAGACACACTCATAAGCAGACCCACCCATGTTTTGTTCATGATTTTGCACATGGTTTTGGGGTATGATGGTTTTTGGCCCCTAGTATTTTGTAGATCTGGTCAAGGGAACTACGGTTATGTTCTAATCCAGGGTTAATGGATTGGTGTTTATGTATGCTTCGGCATGTATATATATGTGTTGTAACACTAAAAGGAATATAATGAAAAGTCAAGCTGGTCGTCCCGATTTGGGATCCAGGGGAAAATCTCTCTATTTATCTGTTTTATGTTTTATGCTCTCGCTATTGTTTATTTTATGTTATAAGATTCATGTGTAGATAATTTATGTTCAGGGTTAAAACCTACATGTAGCACAAAATCAAATTCTTCCAACTCATGTATATATGAATGAATATGAAATGATGGTTTTACACATGTATATATTTTGGCCATGTAAAGACATGTTTAAATGCATCAACACATGAATTGTGCAATTCTCATATCGCAACAACATGGTTCCATGTAAATTTTTAGCTACTAAAAATACTCTTGACTAGGGTTCTAAACCTATAGTAATAACATGTTACTAAATAGTATGTCTTCAAGTGATATTGCACTGTGTTGGGATATTTTTGAAGTAACTACCCCTATGTACATCGGTGCAAAAATGGGACTTTTCTCACTCACAATACTTTATATGCAATACATACAAATTGACAAAATATACTTTGTCATGCATTATATGCATTATATTCTAAATTTTGTACTATTACATCATGTTCAATAATTAATTTCATCTATAATTTCCATAGTTATAAAATGCATAAATATTATACATACTACCATGCATGTTTTCAAAATAAATTAGGCATCCATATAATACTATTTTTTTTTGGGATTTTTGGACATCTATATCTATGACATATACCTTTGGAAGCCTAAAACTTTTTTTTTTTTATAATTTGGAGATTATTTTAAATGTTTATACTTGCAATTTTAAATTATTATTTATGTAATTTACTAATTAATGTGTAATTGTACTTAAGATAATTTAAAATTAAGTGTTGTATTATTCGCATGTATGTTACTGAGCTTCTTCCATACCAGCAAAAAATCGGTCCTTTTATTCAAGTTTTTCCAGTGAGTTGGAGGTTGCTGAACCAAGGTACATTACGGGCCCATTTTGTCAATGTGTGCATTGTGAAAAACATACTGAAGTGGATAGCAGTGTCAAAGTTTAGGCTAAATTTCATCGCATGTTACATGAATTTCTTGTTTCTTTTTTTCCATTATTAACAATAGTAGACATATTCTCAATATTTGAAGGAAAAATGTTGCTACTACAATCATTCAAGCATTGTAAAACTTTACCTTTCGAACAAGGAGCAAAATTTGTAAGATTTAATATTTTTTTTGTTAGCTAGATATCATTATTATTATGACCATAGGGATATAACCAATGCCAATGTAATGTATCTTTATTTAATTATTTAAAAATATTTGGGTATTTGATTTTTTGAACTTGTAAAATTGATAATTGATAATTTATGATTTTTGTTGAGCAATCTAATTATATAGTGTTAGAATGTTTTTAAAATTAGATTTGGTAGGAACAAACAATGAAAGCATACCCAACTTATTTTTTTGCTTAAATATCAGAGTTCATTTATCATGAACAAGCCTAACCTTTCAGTTCCAAATCACTTTTCTAACTTGTTTCTTGTATTGTTGTCAAAAATGTTTTCGATTGTTTAACTTAACTTTGCTAATTGGCTCATAGTTTTTCTAGAATTCTAATCCATTAATGATATAATAACATTAAGGTAGAAATTTATTTGAAAATTTTCTAATCCATTAATGGTATAAGAATATTAAGGTAGATATTTATTTGAAAAGTGACTCTGAATCGAAGTGGAACTTTCATTTAGAAAAAAATCCCATTTCAAAATGTAATATGTTATGAGTTGTTTTCTTGGCAAATTTGAAATCGTTTTACAATAGGAGCAAAACCCTGAAAATTTTTCTGAATATTTATTCTTGGTGTTATGGGGTCATTTTTACGTTGTAATTTACTATCATTTATAGCATTCGAGAATTTTTTTGTGAGTTTATATCAACCTATTGAAGAATATTTTGGAAATATCGAAGGTGCCAATTCCTGCAAATAATTACCAACTTTAAAGCCGTGATGTTGTAGACATTATGAGTATTGCAGTTAAAGGTTCACTGAGGAAGTCAAGATTTATTATTATTTTTTGTTAAATTATGGATAATACATGCCCTCGCCTTTGAGCGCATTTTCGTAACTATCGATCTTAATTTTTTCTTTTAAACAAACTGACAATTAATAAGCAAAACCCTTGTGCTATATTTTGCACCAAGGTGATTGTAGGGTCCAACATTGTAAGAATCACCAGTCTCTCATTCCATTGATAATATTTTAAGTCTTAAGAATAACTTGAAATGGAACTTGTTTGTCTCATTGCTTCCTGTGCCGGGCGTACGACAAGGATGTCCAGTTTCGAGGTTTCTCTAGCGGGCGTACGACAAGGAGATAACATGGTGCATGCCCACCTTTCGATGTTAGAGACGAAGGCATCATGGAAGTGGATACACAAATATCACCTAGCCAACAACTCTTATTGTTTTCAATGGTGTCGTTTGAGAAATCTAGTGGCTCGCGATGGGAGTTCAAGTGTGGTGCTGGGCTTAGTGGAGCAGAAAGGAATGGGTAGTGGTGCAGAGAAGACCAAACACTCACAACATTTCACATTGTTGCCCGATGATGCATACATGTGTCCTATTTTTATAGGCTCAATACAGACGAAGAAAGTCCTCAGAGAAACCTACCCTTATAAACACCTTCAATGTAATTAGCATACAATACCCAGCTATGGTGTGTTTGGTATATAAAATCAATAAATTTTATGATATATTTTGGTTTTCACAATTTTACAATTACTATAGGAGTTTATTATATGTGGGATTGCTTGAAAAGTTTTCTCATTCTTTTGGAGTCTAATTTTTCTAGAATCTAACAAAAATTTAATGAAACCACAATTTTTACGTGGGAACGGTTCACAATGGAATTTTCCTACGGTTTTAGAGGGTGTTGAGTCCATATGTGCAACTAGAAACTGGTTTATACAACAAAAATCAAGATTTCACTACAAATTCTATCACGATTCCAGTCAAAATCCATTGGAAAATACAAAAAGTCTCACTTATAGACAACACCATTATTATATATATCTCCATATGTTTCCTCATATATTGTGGATCCCCAAATATTACAATTGAGATATTCTCTATAGACTAAACAGGAGAAAATGAAATGTGAAGGAACTAATATAGTGTAAGAGTATTAATTATTTTTGGTTTTAATTATAATTGTAAAATTATATAGGATATTTTCATTATAAAAATAACTACAACTAAATATAATTAGCTAACTAGAAAAAAATTGTTCAAAAATAACATCTCTAATGCCTTAAGTGAAATGTACCGAGTAAACATAAAGAAAATATTGGGTCCCCACAACTATACATGATAAGGTACCTAAGGAAAACTCTCGTGACTAGATAAAAGGATATAAAACCATAGGAAAAAATTCCTAGGAAAAAGAGAGAAATATATGAGTGCTCAAATAATCGAGTCAAAACTATAGATTCGACAATGATCCAAGATATGGAAAAAATAGAAACCCACTACAATGAAGGAGTACCCAAATGTCAAGGTGATAAACAAGAAACCTCAATGAGCTTGGTTAATATCTAAGTAGAAGATGTTGTAAAGGGATACTAAAAACAAACACTAACAACTTCATAATAAATGTTTCATATAAAATAGACGCTGGTAAAGAAACATGACAAAGGCTTCAAGTGGAAGAAACACCGTTAGACCACCAAACAAATAATAGAACCTATAATCATGCCAAACCAAAATCAATCACAATAAAAAAATCATCATGAAGATTTATAAACATCATCACCATGAGAAAGAAGAAAATACTAACAATTCAACTAGAACAACAATAATAATATCTATGATCATTAAAATTCTCCTCTCCCCCACTAAAACACAATTGAGGGACAAACGTAAATAAAAAATAAAAATAGGAATGGTGTATTACTATACAACCAATGAGACAAAGAAGCATGAAGTTGGAAAACATCGATTCAAATGATTCCATGATCATCCATCAATCCCACCCCAATCAATCATGATTGTTCACACTCGCCCAAATCTCATCCTCTCACATTTATTCTATAGTGATATAAATGCACGACTACTATGTGAGAAAGAATTTTGATGCCTAGGTGATTTCACATTTGATCGAAGAAGTTGTGGTATCTTTTTTTCACATTTGAGCCAAGTAGTTAATTGTTGTGAAGAAAAGAGATACCAACGCCTTAGAAATAAGCCACTTCAAGGGGACAACCTCCAATACATTACATGAATGAACAATTCTTGGATGATACAAATTAAAAAACCTCCTTTCTATAAATAGGAGTCCATGGGGCCACAATGTAATCCTAGCCAACCTAACAATAATAATTTAAGGGCACAATAATAACAATATGGGGGTTACAGGGGTATAATAATAACAATAAGGGGGTTGAAATAACAACGATAAGGGACTATACTAGTAATATAGGGACCTAACATGCCCCTCTCCTTCAAAAAAGTGTTGTCCTCAATGCTTGATTAGCTCTAGGTGCTTCTATATAAAATTATCATCCTCCCATGTAGAATCTTCAGTTGGTAAGTTCTTCCACTTGATGAGATACTATGAAATTGTTTGATTCCATAGCTACCGAGTTCTTGTTTCCGTGACCGCTTCAGGTTCCAATATGATTTTTCCTTCCTCATCAATTTCTGGAAATATTGTTTGAACTGGAAGATTTTCACCTATAACCTTCTTTAAGCATGAAACATGGAAAACAAGATGCACTCGTGAAGAAGTAGGAAGCTCGAATTTGTATTCCATAGTATCAATATTTTGCAACACCTTCTAAGGACCATAGTAATTTGGCGATAATTTTTTATCTTTCTTAGCTTGCTTGAGGGACATTTGTTTGCATGGTTATAGCCGTAAAAATACCCAGTCTCCTACATCAAAACTTCTCTTGCTACGATGTTGATCTGCCTGTTGTTTCATTCAATTTTGTGCCAAATTTAGGTCATCCTTTAAGAGTTGGAGAACTTCTTGTTGATGCTTGATGTGATCTTCCATTGCTTGAACCTTCAAATTTTCTCTTAAAGATGATGTGATGGATGGTGGATAATATCCATAAAGTGCCATAAATGGAGTCATTTTCACTGCAGTATGGAAGGAAGTGTTATACCACCATTCAGCGAGAGGTAACCACTTGACCCATTGTGTTTTTTTATCAGATAGAAAACAACGAATATATCCTTCCAAACATTTATTTATTATCTCAGTTTGACCATCAAATTGAGGATGATAAGATGAGGTATGAGCTAATTGAGTACCAAAACAAGAAAATAACTCCGTCCAAAAAATTCAAGTAAAAATGGGATCTCTGTCACTCACAATAACCCTTGGGTTCCCATGAAGCTTTTGAATTGTGTCCATAAATGTAGTAGCAACTGTACTTGCTTTAAATGGATGAGATAATGCACAAAAGTGTGCATACTTTGTAAGTCTATTAACTACCACTATGATGACACTCTTTCCTTTGGACTTAGGTAAACCTGTGATAAAATCCATTGAATTATCATCCCAACGTTGACTTGGAATGGATAAAGGTTGTAGAAGACCTAGGGTATTAATTGTCTCAACTTTATTCTACTGGAAAACCAAACATTCCACCACAAACTTTTGAATATCAAATTTAATGCCATCCGAAAAAAATTCTTTCTTCATGCTTTGGTAAGTTTTTAAAAATCCTGAGTGTCCTCCTAAAGGAAAAGTGTGCAATTCCAAAAGAATATTTTGTTTTAGTTGGGAATTCTTACAAATATATAAGCGATCTTTGTACCACAAGGAATCATTTTTCCAACTAAATGTATAATATTAACTAAGATATTGCTGTAAATTTTGAATGAATGTTCACACTTCTTCATCCTTTTTCCATTCATCTCTTGCTTCGGTTATCCAATCTGGTTGACTAATAGAAATGTCACAAAGCAATGCTTCCACCTCTTCATTCTTTCTTGAGAGTGCATCTGCAACAACATTTAGCTTCCCTCTTTTGTAGATTATTTCAAATTCATAAACCAACATATTTATGACCCATTTTTGTTTCTCTTCTGAAGATAGTATTTGTTCAAAAAAGTGTTTAAGACTATCATGATCAACTTTTACCTTGAAGTATCTTCCCATTAGGTAAGTTCGCCATTTCTTTAGTGCGTGTAGTATTGCTAACATTTCATCCTCATAAATATTTTTATGTAAATACCTTCATTTGAGTGGACGACTTTCAAAAGCAATGGGTCTTCCTTCTTGCATTAAAACAACACCAATTCCAATTCCTGAGGCATCACATTCCACAATAAATGTTTTTGTGAAGTCTGGCGTAGCTAAGACCGGTGCTAGGCACATTGCCTCTTTAAGATGTTCAAAGGCCTTAGTTGCTTCAGGAGTCCATGAAAATGCATTTTTCTTCAATAATTTTGTTAGAGGTGTTGCTATTCTCCCATAATTCTTAAAAAACTTGTGATAATACCCTGTTAACCCGAGAAATCCTCGCAACTAATTTATGGTTGTGGGGACTTTCCATTCCTTAATGGATTTAATTTTTTTAGGGTCTACCTTAACACCCTCGTGAGATACAATATGACCTAGATATTCCACCTCTTGTACTCCAAATAAACATTTGGATGTTCTTACATATAATTGTTTCTCCTGCATTAGTGTGAGCACCTTGTCAACATGTTGAACATGATCCTTCCAAGACCTGTTGTAGATTAGTATATCATCAAAAAATACTAGCACAAATTTTCTAAGGAAGGATTTGAAAATGGAATTCATCAACCCTTGAAATGTAGAAGGTGCATTGGTAATGCAAAAATGCATGACCAAAAATTCATAATGACCCTCATGAGTTCGAAATGTTGTTTTTGGAATATCTTCAGTATTCATTCTAATTTGATGATATCCTGATTGAAGATCCAACTTGGTAAAATAAATTGCTCCATGAAATTCATCCAATAATTCATCAATCACAGGAATGGGAAATTTATCTTTAATGGTGAGCTTATTGAGCTCCCTATAATCTGGAAACATGCACCATGATCCATCCTTCTTGTGTACCAATACTACAGGAGCAGCGAAAGAACTTTGACTAGTTGAATTATACCCGCCTCTAACATTTCTGCAATCATACATTCAATTTCGCTCTTTTCGACATAAGGATATCTATAAGGCCTGATGTTTGGAGGAACACTTCCTGGAATCAAATGAATAGCATGATCATGATCACGAATAGGTGGGAGCACTTTGGGAGTTTCAAACACCTTGGAATGATTGTCCAAGACTTTTTGGAGATCTACAAAAATAGATGATTTTGATGTTGGAACTTCTAGTGAGCATAATTGTGCGATTACACCTCATTGTTATTTCTTCAGAAACTTTGTCATGACATTAGAGTTTATTATCTTTCCTGGCTTCCTTGTGATACCCCGTAATTCATTTTCCTTTCCTTCCGAAAAAAAATTCAAGAAAAGTACTTGAAAATTAAAAGCTACCGTCCCCAAAGATTGTAACCATTGTACTCCTAGTACAACATTAGCACCTCCCATTCGGATGGAAAGCATTGGACTATTCAATACATATTACCCCATGGCTAGCTTGATATTATGGCATTTTCCTGAGCAATTTATTGTTCCTCCATTTGCAACCATCACTTGACATTCTGGTGCTGGGTATAGGAAACAATTCAATTCCTTGGCTACCTTACAATGAATAAAATTATGGGTACTACCTGAATCAATCAACACTATTACCTTTTTCTTCTTGATATGTCCTTCTATCTTGACAGTTTGAGGAGTGGTAATTCCTGCCAATGCATTACACGATATGGTCGGACTCATTTCTTCCTCTTCTTGGGTTGGTTCCTGGTGTATATCCTCTTCTTGTTCATTTTCTTCTTCCTCTTCACAATCTATGTAAAATAATTTCTTCTCAGCACACTTATGACCTTTAGTGTATTTTCTATCACAACTGTAGCAAAGCCCTTTTGCTCCTTTTTCTTCCAATTGTTGTGGTGTCAACCTTGTAGGTTGTGGAAATCTAGGAGTAGCAACACTTCCATCTTTATAGAAGTGAGTGGTAGGCTTCCTTGTCGCCATAATTTTACATTCAATTTTTCTTACCAACCTGAATGCCTTCTCCAATGAATCAGGTTCCAAAACATGAACTTCATGTTGGATGTTATCCTTTAAAGTACCTACGAAGAGATAAATCATGTGTTCCTCTGGAATATCAGTTACCCTTATATTCAATTTTTGGAAGTCCTCAATGTGCTCCCCACTGAACACTTTTGTTTGAGATTTATCAATTGGCTAAAGAAAGTGTTGCTCTTTGTATCCTCATAATGTGCTATCATTTCCTCCATAAAAATTGACCAAGTGACAATTTTTTTATGGGAGAAAAGCCATCAATACCATACAAATGTGTTTTGTTCTAAATGTAAAGTTGCAATGCATACCTTTTGTGCTTTTTGCACATTATTCAGATCAAAATATTGCTCCATCTATAGTATCCATGTTACAGGATCCTTTCCATCAAACTTCCTCATATCCATTTTTGGAATATGGTGGTTCTTCCCTCCAACATTAGAGTTTATGAAATCATGAATAAAATTTATTTTTTTTCTCATCATGAGTTTCCTCTACTATCTTTTCACGATTAGAAAACATTTCTTGTATCAACTTTGTCAAACCTTCCATGTCTATTTTTAGATCATTCTTCATGTTTTCCATCTTAGCTTCCATGTCATCCATCTTAGATTCCATGCCAGTTTCCATGCCATCCATCTTAGATTCCATTCCATTCTTCAAACCATCCATGCCTTTCTTCAAACCATCCATCTTAGTTTCCACGCCTTTCTTCAAAACTTCCATGTCATTTTTTGTGTCTCTTTGCGAGAGCAAAATTTTTTCCACTTGATCCTGTAATTTTGATATGTCATGTTGCCATTCTTCATCTTCATGAGTCATAGTAGAGCCTTATAAAGGCTTAATGGGTGTTGACTTATTTTTAGGGGCCATTTGAGAATCAAATACTGATATCTATTCTATAATATGCCCTTGGAATCAATTCAACTTGATTCTTCAAACAAGACTTATGTAATTCAGAAAACAAAATACACATCTTTTACTTGCTTATGAGGAGCTAGATATTGAAATTGACTTATCTATATACCTGTAGATTCTCAATATTTGAAATTTAGCCTTGTAGTATTCCTCTAAAGCTTCTTTCAAATTCCATAGGTCTGACTTGATTTGTATTATTTAAGGAAAAGTTATGTCCAATCTCCCACAATGACCTAATTATGGACTACTTCAGTAGATTGCACTTTTACGACTTGCCACGTGTCACTATTTGCTCATTTTTCTCTGAAATTTATAGACAGGAAACTAAAGTCTGTGTACTTCCAGTCACTTTTTACAAAATTCTAATCTGATTCTCAAAGAGAGAGAGTTATAAATATTTTCCCACAATCACCTCTTTGAGATGAAATTTGGGAGCCTGAAAAAGACATAACTTCCATAGATCATATCTTCAAAAATATTGCGAACCAAGCTCTAAATTTTTTCGATGATCTTCCTCAGGATTTCAGCTTCGCGCTATAAAAATTTTAGTTTCTGAACCTTTGTAGAACAACCATTATAGAGAAAATTATGCGATGACATTTTTAAGTGAAATTCAGGAGCCTACAAAATGACCTAACTTCCACAGATCATATCTCTGAAAATATTGCGAACCAAGATCTGAAATTTTGTGATGATGTTCCTCAGGATTTTGGCCTCTCACTCTAAAAATTTCAGCTTATGAACATTTGTAGAAAAAACGTTATAGTACAAATTCCATGATGTCCTGTTTGGAGCAGTGAAACCCTAGAATCCAAAGCTCTGATACCAAATGTTGTGAAACCAACTCCAAAAATAGAAGAAAAGAGATACCAACGCCTTAAAAGTAAGCAACGTCGAGGGGGAAACCTACAATACATTACATGAATGAAAAATTCTTGGATGATACAAATTACAAAACCTCCTTTCTATATATAGGAGTCCATGGGGCCACAATGTAATCCTAGCCGACCTAACAATAATAATTTAAGGGCACAATAATAACAATATGGGGGTTATAGGGGTACAATAATAACAATAATGGGGTTACAATAACAACAATAAGGGACTATACTAGTAATATAGGGACCTAACATTAATACGAACAACGATTTTGATGTAAGGACATGAGACCTTCATTTAAGTGAAAAAATTTACAAAATAATTTATTTTTGTTAATACAAACAATGATTTGGATGTAAGGATGTGACGCCTACATTTAAGGAAAAAATGTTTATAAATAAAAAGGAAAAAGAGCTGGGTTAATCACATAATCACGGAGAGCCATAGAAGTTCTTTGCTTATTCTTCTCCGCTTCCAACGCAGTAATTGTGAACTTTTGTTTGCTTGCATTGCAGTAGTTGTGGTATCTAGTGAACGAGGATGGAGGTAGGTAGTAAGTCTATTGGGTGCATGAAGAGACTGATGGCCGATCTCAGGAAGCTTGAATAAGATGTCCCTCTAGGTGTTAGCGCAGCTCCGCGAGAGGACAATATTGTGATATGGGATGCTATTATTTTTGGGTATGTATACTAGGGTTTTTGTCATTTTATAAGTCTCCTTCATCATTTAATGACTATGTTTCTGGATTTGAAATTCTAGTCAACCTGAACATGCTAGTTTTTTTCACATTTGATCCAAGTAGGTGACTGATCTATGTCCATAATTGTTTTCAGGCCTACAGACACTCCATGGTGTTGGAATATTAATTCCAAGTACCCGTAGATAACAGAAGGACGAGGAGAATTAAACCCTGATGGAGAAGGACACAAGCTGAAGCAGAAAGATGAAAACTTAATTTTTGATGGGATTGAAAGACAACGACAACAATCTCCAGGTTTTGAACTTGCAAGCAACTTCAAGTTTTGTATCAACTCAACCACCAGCAATGAATTCCACACCAACCACATTTAATTTGAATTGAGTTTGCTGCCAACACATTCTAGGGGGGCCAGAAAGCTTGAGGATAAAAGGGGAAGATGACCCACCAGTGATGGTAATGTCATCGCTTATCCGAATCAACTAAAAGCCATTTCGAGTGAGAAGAGTGAGAAGACTTTGCAGTGTAATATGACCGAAGGTAGAATAAAAAGACAGAGAGTAATAGACAGTGAGTGAAACAATGAGATGGTGTGTTGTCGAATAACCAGAGAGCAAAAAGTCCGAGTTTGATATTCGTTGTGTTTTGTAATAGCATAAGTTTATTTTTGTAAATACATAACATAGTTGTTCTGAAATTTTTTATTTTATTCTGTAATAGTTTAGCAATTTAATGAAAATATTTATTACTCCACCTCTCTATGCATGAAATTTTTTTAATCTCTGTGTTGTAGAAGAGGAATTATATTTTCCTCTCTGTTGTTTGGAATTATTCAGAAATTCAAACATGGTATCAGAGCTAGTCCAGGCTCTTTGAAGTTTTCAAAGAAGTTGAAGGAAGGATTTGTTGAAATAGTTCTCAAGTAGTGTGAAGAATCAACAAAAGTCCAGGTATTTTATAGAAACAAAGTTTTTGTTTTTGTTTAAAAAGAGTGCAGTCCAGAGAAGTCTCTTGAAGACATAGTTTCTCTCTTAAGCAGAGAGATGGTTTGTTTAAAAACACAGTCATGTTTTTATTACATAGTTCAAAAATCTAGCCATGTCAGGATCCAGCAGAAGCACGAGTATAGGAAATACTCAACTCCCACGGTTCAATGGGAATAACTATGACTATTGGGTAATCACAATGAGAGCCCTGTTTTACTTTCAACATTTATGGGAGATTTTTGAAGAGGGTTTAGAATAACCAACAGATGAACAAGCGTTTAATGCCTTAACACAGGCAGAGAAGGATTTTCTTAAGATCAATAGGAAGAAGAACTCAAAATCCCTCTTCTATCTCTATCAAACAGTGCATGAAATTTTATTCCTAAGGATTACAGCAGCAAAGATATCCAAGGATACATGGGATACTCTCTAGAAAACCTACCAAGGTATGGAGAAGGTAAAGACAAAAAAGCTCCAATTAATGAGAATAGATTTTGAAGTCATTTGCATGAAGGAGTCTGATTCAATAGACTCATCATTTACTCTACTGACTTGGTTGGTTACCCAAATTAGATCTCATGGAGAGACAGTAAAAGAGAGAAGAATAGTGGAGAAAGTGTTGAGGAGATTACCCTCAAGGTTTGATGTAATAGTCACAACCATTGAAGAGACAAAGGATCTCTCAAAGTTTACAGTTGATGAGCTACATGCATCATTGATGAAACATGAACAAAGATTGAGCAGAACAAAAAAATCATCTTTGGAGCATGCTTTCAAGACCAAAATGTCCTTTGGAAGAGGAAGAGGTCAAGGCAGAGGAAAGTATAGAGGAAAAGGAAGAGGCAGAAGTCAGAACCGAGGAGGAAGAAGCAGCCCAGCAATTGCAAGTGGAAGGGACAACAACCAAAATTAGAATCAAGGCTAAGGCAGCAACCAAGAAGGTGGAAAAAATCAAGTGCATGGACAAAGGTATGATAGATCCCAAGTCCAATGTCATTACTGTAAGAAATATGGCCATTATGCCGATGAATGTAGGAAAAAATAGAGTGACATGGGTAATAGGCCCAGTGCTAATTTTACTAAGGAAAATATCAATCAAGAGAAGTTGTTTTTAGCATGTAATATGGCTGAAGAAAAGACTGAAGATATATGGTTTCTAGATTCAGGATGTAGCAACCATATGTTTGGACATATTTCCATGTTTTCCATGTTAGATGAAAATGTAAAGTCTCAAGTAACATTGGGGATAGACAGTAAGGTATCTGTCATGGGAAAAGGCAGAGTAAGTGTCTTGACAAATAAAGGAGAAGGAAGATCCATATTAGATGTTTATTATGTGTCTGGTATGAAGTGTAACCTCCTGAGCACTGTAAAAATCATTCAAAATGGGTAAAATGTTTTCTTTTAAGATGATTTATGCACCATCATGGATAAAACACCAACCCAAAAATGCATTGCACAAGTGAAAATGACAAGGAACAAAATTTTCCCTCTCAAGATGAGAGAAGATTTGAAGAAAGGAGATGAAATGGCAGCAGTGACACAAGAGACATTCCAAAGAGAAGCAAAAGATGAAAATTATTTATGGCACTTGAGATTTGGACATCTCAACTTTGGAGGTCTGAATTTTTTGCATAGGAAAGGAATGGTAAAGGGATTACCATTGATTGAGAAACCGAATAGCCTATCTGAAGGCTACATCTTGGGCAAAAAACACAGAGAAATCTTTCCATCAGGAAAGAGCATAAGGGCAAGGGAATCCTTAGAAATAGTCCATTCAGATTTATGTGGACCAGTGAAAACACTATCATTAGCAAGAAACCACTATTTGTTGAATTTTATTGATGATTGCGCAAGAAAAACATGGGTTTATTTTTTGAAATTTAAAAGTGAAGTGTGTGAGAAATTTTACCACTTTAAAGCTCTTGTAGAGAATCAAAGTGGGCAGTGTATTAAATTTTTAAGGACAGACAGAGGAGGACAATATATCTCAAAAGAATTTCTACATTTTTGCAGAGAAAATGGGATAAATAAACAATTTGCAGCAAGGTATACACCACAAAAAAATGGAGTTGCTGAAAGGAAAAACTGAACCATCATGGATATGGTAAGAAGTATTCTGAAGGAAAAACATTTGACAAATGAATGTTGGGCTGAAGTTGTACATTGTGCAGTGTATATATTAAATAGATGCCCAACCGAATCTTTCATGAACAGAGTTATAGAAGAAGCGTGGAGCGGCATAAAGCAACATGTCACCCACATGAGAGTATTCAGTTGTGTGGCTTATGCACACATTATGGATCAGATAAGGAAGAAACTGGACAGTAAGGGGGAGAATTTCATATTTATTGGATTCAGTGAAGAATCCAAGGCATACAAGTTGTATAACCCATCCACCAAGAAGTTTTTTATAAGTAGAGATGTACAATTCATTGAGGAAGAAGCTTGGGATGGAAGCATTGAGAAAGCAATGAATGTGAAGAGTTGTTTGTCTCATGATGATAATGAGGAATAGATGGCTGAAATACATCCCTCATTAGCAGCACCACCTCCATCAACACAAGGAAAACAAGGGACACCACAAGCAGGTATGGGAACACCTTTGAGAAGTGATAGCAGTGCTTCTCTAAGCACACCACAAGGAGTAGATTTGAGTGCTTCTACAAGCATAGGTTCAACAAGTGAAAGGGGAACCAGATTTAGAAATCTGAATGAAATCTATGAGAAAGAGACAACAAATGAAGATATGAACTCTTTATTTTCATTATATCTTCATGTAGATGATCCTATTCATTTTGAAGAAGCTATAAAAGATAATAAATGGATAGATTCTATGGATGAAGAGATAAATGCCATAGAGAAAAATAAGACATGGGAATTGGTTGATCTCCCAAAAGGCAAAGAAGTAATTGGAGGGAAATGGGTCTACAAGACCAAAAGAAATTCCAAAGGTAAGATTGAAAGGCACAAGGCCAGACTTGTTGTCAAAGGCTACAAGAAGAAACAAGGAAGAGATTATGAGGAAAATTTCGTACCGGTTGCAAGAATGGAAAGAGTAAGAGCAGTGTTGTCCATAGCAGCAACACAAGTGGAAATTTTACCAAATGGATGTGAAATCAACATTCCTGAATGGAGTATTGATGGAAGAGGATTATGTTGAAAAACCTCTAGGATATGAGAAAGCAGGCCAAGAGCACAAGGTGTGCAGATTAAAGAAAGCTCTTTATGGGTTGAAACAAGCACCAAGAGCATGGTGCAGTAGGATAGATGCCTATCTAATTGAAAATGGGTCTGAAAAATGTGAAGGAGAACCCACATTATACATCAAGGAGAAAGATGGTAAGGTGTTGATTGTTGTTTTATATGTTGATGATGTTATATTCATAGGTAATGATGCTTACCTCATTGAGAATTTTAAAACAGTAATGAAGGATGAATTTGAGATGACTGATATGGGATTGCTGAAATACTTCTTAGGAATAGAAGTAGAGAAAAATGAAAATAAATTTTTTATTTCTTAAGCAAAGTATGTGAATGAAGTTTTGGAAAGATTTAATATGCAGGGTTGCAAGGCAGTAATTACTCCTACAATGATGGGATTGAAACTCAGCAAAGAAGACAACAACAAGGATGTTGATCCAAGTTTGTAAAAGAGCATAGTTGGTAGCCTCATATATTTGACTGCAACTAGGCTAGATATTATGCATGCTGTAAGTTTAATTTCTAGATTTATGGAAAGACCAAAGGAGACACATTGGCAAACAACAGAAAGAATTATGAGGTATATGAAAGGAACAAAAAGGTATGGAATTTTATATACTACTTCAGAAAATTTTGAATTGATTGGATATAATAATAGTGATTGGGCTGGAAGTATAGATGACTGGAAAGCACCTCTGGATATGTTTTTCATATGGGTTCAGGAGCCATTTCATGAGCTTCTAAGAAACAGTTAATTGTGGCTTTATCAACAACAAAGGTAGAGTATGTGGGAGCTATAGCAGCAGCATGTCAAGCAATTTGGATGAGGAGAATGTTGAGGAGTTTGTGTCATGAATATGTAAAAGGCACAACACTTTACTGTGATAATAGCTCAACAATTTCATTGTCAAAGAATTCAATGTTTCACAAGAGAACGACACACTTTGATGCCAAGTATCACTACATCAAAGAATTAGTGAGGAATGGAGAAATTGTTTTACAACATTGTAGAACAGAAGAGCGGTTTGCTGATATACTCACAAAACCATGGGGGTAGAAAATTTTTAATTACTTGAGAAAATGTTTGGGTATGGAAGAAAACCTAGCAGTTGAAATTAAGGGGAAGTGTTGAAATATTAATTCCAACTACCCACAGACAGCAGAAGGACGGGGAGAATTAAACCCTGATGGAGAAGGACGTAGGCAGAAGCAGAAATATGAAAACTTAATTTTAGATGGGATTGAAAGACAGCGGCAACAATCTCCAGGTTTCAAACTTGCATGCAAATTCAAGTTTCGTATCCAATCAACCACCAACAATGAATTCCGCACCAACCACATCTAATTTGAATTGAGTTTGCTACCAACACATTCCAGGGGGGCAGCAAGCTTGAGGAGCAAAGGGGAAGATGATCCACCGGAGATGGTGATGTCATCGCTTCTTCGAATCAACTAAAAGCCATTCCGGGGGGTAAGAGAGCGGGAGTTAATGTTTACCAAGCACCCCACGGAAAGCATAAAGGAATGTTTGTTTTATGTTTTTTATTTAACTTTTATTTTCCGCATTATATTTTTTTGAATTTTTAACCTTGGGTAAAATATTTTAATTTACCATGGTACATGTTGTTTTTAACTTTGGTAATGTATTTTGATATATATATTATAAATATGAAATATTTATAATATATATATCAAAATACATTACCAAAGTTAAAAACAACATGTACCGCGGTATTGTATATATTGTAATGTAATGTGCTGTGAGAAGAGTGAGAAGAGTGAGAAGACTGTGTAGTGTAATATGCCTGAAGGAAGAAGAAAAAGACAAAGAGTAATATATAGTGAGTGAAACTGTGAGAGGGTGTGTGCTCGAATAGCCAGAGAGAAAAAAGACATAGTTTGATATTCGTTGTGTTTTGTAGTAGCAGAAGTTTATTTTTGTAAATCTAGAACAAAGTTGTTCTGAAGAAGTTTCTTTTAATTCGGTAAGAGTTTAGTAGTTTAACGAAAAGAGTTTTTACTCCACCTCTTTGTGCATGAATCTTTTTTAATCTCTGTGTTGTAGAAGAGGAATTATATTTTCCTCTCTATTGTTTGGAATTATTCAGAAATTTCAACACATGGGATAGAGGTGAGTATTTACCCACAATAAGACTTTTTGTCTACATCAGAAATTTTGATTGACACATTCAAGATAACACTCGATTTTAGGGAGAATTACCCTGAAACACCTCCAAAGGTGAGGTTTATGTTGACCATGTTTCACCCTAATAGTAAGTGTTGTCAAATTTATTGCTTTTCAATAAATATAAATTTATTATTAAATAGTATTTGATGGTGCAACAATGATTAATTCTGCCCCTCTTGTTCTCAAACCCTTACCTGGAAAATCAGATGGTAGTTTTAAGGAGATCTTTGGTAATCATCAACCAAGTTTTCTTTGGTTTGTCATGTTCAGTTTATAAGGAAGGTGATATTTTCTTAGACATTATAAAAGAGAACTGGAGACCTGTCTATGATGTCGTTGCAGTTCTCACTTCAATTCAAGTACCTCTTTAGTTGTGAGGTGTTACTATTCTTTAGGAAGTATAATGTGACATTCTAAAAGAAGGGAAATATAAGTGACAGATGTGATTCTCAATACTTGTGTTTGTATCATGTGGGTGCAGTGATTACTTTGTGACCCAAATCCACAATCTCTTGTGAATCATGAGGCTTCTCATTTATACTGATCACAAAGAATATAACAGAAGGGTACGCTAGGTTACTGAACAAAGCTTGTCTATGTATAACGGAAAATTGATGTGCTCATAATTATTACAATTTTTTTGTGTCAATTTAATACCTAGCTTTTTCACATGCTCGAGTCAAACAGAAAATGATAATATGTTGATATGCTTAACCAAAGTTTCAAATTTTCTTCTTTTTCCAAATATAACCAAAAATAGGACACGAATCAATACTCTATATATTTTTGCATCCACACATGAGTATAGTATTGATCGTTATGATAGTGGTTAAGAATTATTTTTATTCTTAGCTAAGAATGTTATCTATATTGTAAATAAGAATGATTTTGGAAATTCATATTATTAAAAGTTATTAATATTTTTTTTTAAATTATTTGTTAATTTTATATATTAATTGCATATTAAATTAGTTGAACAACTACATTTAAATTCAAAGTTGATAATTTTTAAAATATTATTTATTAATTATATAGTCAATTAGATGAACAACAACACTTAAATTTAAAATTTTCTTTTCTTGACAGCTGCATTTAAATTTAAAATTTTGTTTTCATGTATCAGAATCAAAAGACCTTGGTTTTCTCATTTGTGATAAGATATAGGGATATATAACCCTCTCTATTTATGTCTTCCATTATTATGAAATATCTATGACTCAATCCTTGCCAACTTTTGCTTTTGGAGAAACATAACATTGTTCGATAGCAACATTCTGACTCATTGACACCTTTACAGCATCTACAAGTTCTTTCACACCTTGCACACCAAATATGATACCTTTTGCAGCATATTTTCTCTTCCAACACCGAATTCTGTCCGTATTTGCTACTCATGTTTCCAAGTGAGGAAGCAAGTCTGGTTGTTGCTCTCCAGAAATTTTTTATTAGTTTTGTTATGTCAAATTAATACCTAGCTTTTCACGTGGTCTAGTCGAGCAGAAAATGAATGCTTAACCAAAAGTGATACATGAAGTGAGCATCTGCATTGAAACTATTTTTTGATACTCTATATATTTTTTCATCGACATGAGGATGGTATTTATCATTATGATAGCTGTTAAGAATTATTTTTATTATTACCATTTTTTTAAATATTATATATTAATTTTACACATAGGTATTTGAACAATTGCATTCAATTTTTTTTTTTTTTTCTAGGACAACTTCATTTAAATTAAAAATTTTCTTTGCATGTATTAGAATTAGATTGGATAATTAAGACTTTTGGGCATTATTATTTCTGATAAAATATTAGGGTACACAACTCTTATCTATTTGTAAAATCTCACTATGCACACTATATTATATTAATTAAAGAGATTACACATATATATGAAGAATTATCTCAACATAGGAAAACTAGCTTGGAAGAACAATAAGGTGGTTAAGATAATATCTAAAACACACACCAAATTAGGAATATTTAGATTTAACTACCTCCTATGATATACGAAAAAACTCCTTAAATAGAGAGTCAACACTTTATACAAGTGGGAATTACATATTCCAACACACCCCCTTAATGACTACTTGTCTCGATAGTGATTCAAAAAATCTTATTGTGGTTAATCATAAAAACAGATGTATTTGCGACTCAGATCCACCACAAATTGGCAAATCCCATGTGCGAAATCAACAAAATATGTGTCTGCGACTCAAATCCATCACAAATTAGCAAATCCCATCTGCAAAACCAACAAAAGATGTGTATGTGACTCAAATCCACCACAAAATGGAAAATCCCATGTGCAGAACCAACAAAAAGATATGTTGACGTACATATAAAAGAGCATCCATCCATTGAAATGTATGAGTACCAACCATTTCAACTTCTAGTCTTGTAGGATGTCCTTCGCATACATGGTTTTGTCAACCATTGTCACTCTATACATGTACATGTATCTTCAAAACCCCCCCAAAATGTGCTTAGTAAATTGAGGCCTGTGAGAAACTAGGTTTTTCTTGTGAGTAAGGTGTTTCTGTAGACTACTTACTCCACTATGAGCAAGAAGGCTCTTGTATGCACCTAGTGCATCATAGCCACAAGGGCTTGCATGTAGTTTCTGGCTCACCAAAAACCATCACTTCAAAGCGACAAAAGTGGTTTTTAGTTGAGCACAAACTTGTAATTATAATTGCTATTACAAAGTGGTTTTTAGATAACCACGAACATCACGGGAATACATATTCCTTTGGAAGGCTTACATTACAACAACACTTGGAGTTACCATGTACATAAAAATACCAGTGCAAAACCATCCTAGACTTGCTTACCATTCAATTGTGTGACTCATCAACAAGAGTCTATTCCAAGAAACTCAGAAAAGACAAATTTCAACTTAGTTTTCTATCATAATCGATGTTGCTGCTTCTTCACCTCATCTTTTCATTATTCATATACTGAGCATCTTTGTCTTTGTGAAATAAATTCTTTGAACTCCATGCACAACCTAGCATTTTTTAAAGTCGCCAATTCTAACAAATTAATTTTACCTACATTGAGTTAGATAGGCTCAATAAGGGTCAATAATTTTAAACATGTTTCCAAGAAACAAAATAAACTTTGCATATTAACAAGAACATCAAATTTCTCTATCTTTGCCCAAGGATGACTATTTCCTAAACATAAGGGAAACCATTCTTCTCCAACAATACCTCTGAGGGTTCCAGTAATAAAGAAATGGATTGACGAATTTTCAACTGGTCTCAATGCAGTGCATTCCAGCATAAACGATCCAGACGTAGGCACTCACAATGCACAAAATCAGTGTCATCATGCATAAAATTCGACGATTTTACACACAAATTTCTCGTTTCAGCGTCCAATTCCCTTATCATCGCATCAGAATACCACTTCCACTGTTCACAATATCAAGGCTCGACTACTTCTTCCAAGACTGCCTCCTCATGCTCACTAACAAGCTGCAACAATGAAGATCCACTGTCGATCTAATCTCCTTACAATTGAACATGCATAGCAGCTTTCGATCAAACAACCGAATTTCTATCTGCTCGCTACACAAGCAAAGAAACTTTAGGCACTTTGGCTCAACTTTCCAGTTTCCATCATAATCTACTCCCTTGATCACCCTAGGCACACACAAACTCGATCATTCTCCAATCTCTGACGTAGCTCCAAGCACTATCCTTTGATGTCATTTTCAGTGTCATATCTTCATCATACCTGGTAGAAGTTTTGGTAAAAATGTGAAGTTGGGAAATAGTTTTTGCCCTTTTTTGACATTGAAAATTGTATTTTTCTATGTTTTTTCAACTTCAACTCCACTAGACTCATATTTTCAATGGAAATTACGCGTTGATATATATATATATTGACATATAGAGGGGTAGATTTGTTGTTTACTAACTGCATATACTTGAAATTTTCAGGCAGACTTGAACTCTAAATATTTTTAGGTAAGGTTATTCATTTTTTGGAAATAAACCATATCATAATAATCTACATATATTTCACTAGTGCACTGACTATTTTTCGGTAATTTTCAGATGGACGAAGATAAAAAAATAGTGATGTTTCAGTACATTTTATTTGCCCTAGATTTTCCTTTCAATGTGATTGTCAATAAGAAAAATGAGAATACCCTTTTGAAGAAGATAGGGAGAGGAATTGCAATATGATTTTTCTAATTTTTTTGGTGTTGCCATTTTAAAGTTATTGAATTTTAATCCAGTGCAATTTTTAGAAAAATGAAATTCCACTGTGACACATTTTAGTATAAAATTAATAACAAATTGAAATTTTCAATGAAACTCCACAAATATTACATCATTAGAAACTAGATTCAGAGATGAATCTAATGGTACTAGGTCCAAAATATAAAATTTTGTTTTTGTAGGTGTTCTGCCCCTCCAAAATTTCAGGTTTCTGAAAACAACAGAATTTTCTAGGTTTTTTGTTGACTAGAAACTCTTGGGCGAGATAATTTCTCGAGAGAGATATTTATTAAACTCTCGACCGAGAAATTTAAAACTCTCAATCGAGAGTTTAAACCACCATAGGCCAAATTTAACCATGTGGCTAAACTCTTGGCTGAAATTTTTAAAAATTCTCGGCCGAGAGTTTGCACCTGAGAGTTTCCCCAAGGCCAACTCTCATTTCAAAGTTTAATAAAATCTCATCCAAGAGTTTAATAAAATCTTGGACGAGAGTTTATTAAATTTTAATTGAAATCCGATGCAATATTTCAGACGTGAACTCTCAGACAAGAGTTTATTAAATTTTAATCGAAAGCCGACACAATGTTTTGTACAAGAGTTCTATATAAATACTCTTGTTTGAAAGATTAATTCCGCACACCATTGTGAACCAGTGAAAATTGCGAAGGTGCAAGGGTCTGAATTCTTTTTCTGCCAAGGTGCGAATATTTTCTAGGTGCAAAATTCTTTTTGCCAATTTTTTATTTTTTATTTTTTTGGGTGCGAAATATTTTTGGCGAAATATTTTTTTGAAGTTTTTTTGGGTGCATGGATGCATGAAGTATTTTTTAAAAATGTCTCTATGAATACATGAAGTATTTTTCCAAAATGTCTTTATGAAGTCATGAAGTATTTTTGCAAAATGTCTTTATGAATTTAATTATTTATTTAATTTTCTCTCTTATTGAAAGCATGAAGTACTTATTTTGAAGTCTTTATGTTTTTTTAGGCATTTGGTACAAATAGAATTGGATTTTAGGTTTCCAATTTTGTGAACATGGGAAACCAAAAGAATTTCCTATGAAGGCACGATCGAAAAAGAACTGATTCAACGAATAAAAGTGAGAGATTACAAAAAAAATGGCGAGAGGAAAGGGAAAGATTAATCCATGAAATAAATGTGGAGCTAGAGCATTGTGAAAGAGATGTAGAGGTGCATGACAATGATGAGGAAATGAGAAATTTTGAGGAACTTGTCAACGAGAATATTGAAAACACAAATTTCCAAGAGAATATTGATATCAATCTCATTGGTGAGTCAATAATTTCTTTAATTTGAGTTTTGTATTTTTTTTTAAAACATTGTAGTTCAAGATAGTTTTAAAATTAAAAATATGTATAGGTCAATTTGAAATTAGAAGTTAATATTTTTTTTTTATGCAGGGACGACATCAAAACCATAAGAATATACTAACACAACTCAAATTTCACTGCAATTAATTAGAAGTTCCAACTAAAATTGAAGAATTGGGACCACCAATGGCTAAAAGGATAGTTAGAGATAAAGTAAATTTGGGGTTGAAAC
The DNA here is from genome assembly GCA_034641835.2 of Pinus albicaulis. Classification (NCBI taxonomy): domain Eukaryota; kingdom Viridiplantae; phylum Streptophyta; class Pinopsida; order Pinales; family Pinaceae; genus Pinus; species Pinus albicaulis. Next base: position 1,044,857,517 of record CM076583.1, on the reverse strand, counting down.
ATATTTTTGAAGGTAGATCTATCATAACACAAGCTCAGATGTTGCGTGGATTTTTAAAGCACACATCTCTCAGAAATGTTGTGGAATTATTAGGCATTAAAAGTGAGAAAGAGGTTTTAGCAAATGAAATGGTATCAAAAAATGTGACGTCGGCGCTTGCCACACTAGCCAAAAATTGATCTCAAGTTGAAAAGAATTCTTGTAGAGAACTTTTAACAACTGTAGTTGTAAAACGAACTTCATCAATTTGGTTGATTTTAGCAACTTCAAAATTGTTTAAAAAAACAAGAAAAAGTTTATGGAGTCATACAAAATTTAGAATTCAATTAGATTAGAATGATGAAATTGCATGTTGGGCTAATATCTACAGGTGTCCATATCATGTTAGACTTCCTGATGGTGTGAGGGATAGGGTAAAAGCGTTTTGGGATTTGAATTCTCATGTGTCGCCAAATGAAAAGGATTTTGTGCGATGTCGTATATCTAAGGGAAATTATGAATCTCATGCCAAACATATAACATAGGTCAGTCAAGTAGAATTATTCCGGAACTTTATGGAGAGTAATACTGATGTGAAGGTTTCCCTTAACACATTTGTGAACATTAAACCATGGTATGTGAGGCCTATCACTATTCGAGACACATGTTGTTGTTGATACCATGTAGAATTTTGGCATAAATATTGGTCAAATGACCCCCCTCCTTCAAGTGTTCGTGAATTTTTATCGAAGATATTATGTGCACAAGAGAATAATGAATTATTTTATTAAAAATAATGTGTTGGTGGAAGAAAATGCACAAAATGTTCTCATTTGGCACTCTACGATGCAAATTGTCTCATTTATCCTAATGATCCGAGACTGTCAAATATCAATCTGAATTGGAAGCGATATGAAAATGTTACTTACACTCCTGTTACAGATTCAAGAACAACATTAAAAAATATTACTTTACTTGACGACGACATTTCATTGACATATTTTATGGAGAATTTCAAGGTGAAAATATACAAATATATTAAGCATTGTCATATAGCACGATGGCAGGATTTATAGTTCAAGAAATCACGTGATGTGTTCCCAAAAGGATCAATATTACAAGTGGTTGATTTCGCTAAGAATTACATGCTTAGTCCACAAAAGGAGATACAAAGTGAGTATTATCATTCAGACCAAGTATCTATGTTTGTGCATATTTTGTATGGACATGAAGAGCTTGCTATCGATGGTTTTGATAGCGATGAAAATAATCGTGAGGTGATTAAGGAGTACCATTTCTACATCAGTGATGATGAAACACATGATACATGTTTTTTTCAGCATTGTTTTAATGTTATTTATAATGAATTGTTGAAACGAAGGGTCACTTTTATAGAAAATTGGGTATGGTCAGATGGTTGTACTGGTCAATTTAAATAAAAAATATCGTTCTTTTGGTTGTCTCGTATTCATAAGAGAACCAACATTTGACATACATGAAATTTCTTTGAGATAGGGCATGGAAAAGGAGAGCACGATGGTGCTGTGGAATGCATAAAACATACCCTTAGGAGGCATCAATTGAATCACTCAGCTTCCCAACTTGCAAATTCTTTAGATGTTGTTAATGGGTGCAAAGAAAATTTAAGTCATGTATCAAACCCAAGGATGGATGATGTGCACAAGTAAGCGTACACATTTAACTAACAATATATTATAAATGTCTAGAGATATATGTGTGTATTTTTTTATTAAAGAAATATTAAATGTTGTTCAAAATTTGACTCATACATGTGTGTGTTTTTCTCAAGCATGTAATTTTGGAATATTGCAATGGGTGATGTTAATAGATTGTTGCCATTTAATTGCCTTGGAATCCCTCAAACAAGAAGTTTACACTCAATTAGGAGTAAGAACATGACAAGTATACATTACATTGAGAAACAAAAGTTCTCCTGGTTTTTTTCTGCATGTATTGATCAGACAGAGTCCATCGATGACTGTGAAAGAAAAATTAAGAAATTTGTTAAACCATGGAAACAAGAAGAATCGACACCATTTCCCCCATTCAGAAACGTGGCTGACAAGGAAATGGACAATGAAGTGGTTGTGATTGACAATGATTATGATCGTGTTTATGACACGGCTATAGAAGGTGATGTCTTTGCTGTCATTCCAAGAAAAAATAATCAAGAAAAAGTGAATTATTATTTATTACGATGCACTATGTCTAAATCCATGTTGCTGCAAGAGTATAATGATCCATCAAATTATACATATGCAATCAGTTTAATGGTGTTAATGGGACATTTCTTTGAAGAATTAAAGAAATGTGAAGATCATATTATTTTTCAAGATTACCAGCCAAAGGTTATTTATGCCCAATATAGTCACTTGGTCATATCAACTCAGTTGTAGTTGAAGCAAGTGAAGAGTAGAAAAAAATAGCGACAATGGAGGTTATCGATAGATGATCATGATGCCATTATGGAAAATTTTCCACTAGCATATTTCATATGAGTGGAACACATTGTTCAAGATGAACAATGAACTTTGATTCTAGCGTTAGAACATATAATTTCTACAATGCATTGGAATTTATATAGTTTAAGACTATATTTTGGATTTCTTTCAAATAAATGGACATGTGTATTGTTAGATGTGTGTTGGTACGAACAATATATTATGATGTACTAGATAAGGGTGCTTTGCTAGATAATTAATTTATGGTGATTTAATGTGTCCATGATATGGTGATTTAATGTATCCATGATGTTTTCTCCTAGATGATCTTAACTGACCCCTTTTTTTTCATGGATATGATGGTGATGAATGAATATTTAATCATGTATATATATTATTGTATCGTTAGTTTAGTTTTGATATCAAATGTCATCATATTTTCATCTCTTCATTAGTTTAGATTAGTTTATATTTGATGTGGCTAATCTCCTCATTATTTTCTCTTCTCATGATGGAGGTCTCCTACTTTTATTTTCATTTGACATGTTTCTATTTTCCATGTGCTTGGAAAATATTGTTCACGACATGGAATAGATCCTACAAAGGAAAATTAAAGAATACAAAACTATTCATAAAGGTGTGTTTAACTCTATTGATTAATTCTTATGTTAGAAAGTTTTGCTCATAATTGATTTCACACTTTTATATTAAGAGATAGGTATCGTACCCATTGTAGCAATAAATCAAAAAGTGTTTAGATGAAATTATTATTTCCAAAGGAAAACAACTCAAATCTCATCAATGTTTCAATATAGATGAAGAGAAATGGTTTTGGTAAATTTCAAATTTAAGGAGAAAATTTATTCAAACTAGTTTATAGCTCGCATATTGATAGCTTCAACAAAGTATCCTACAAATGCCAAATGTCAAATGTTTCTATGTTCATTTTACATGTTTCTATTTTCCATGTGCTTGGAAAATATTGTTCACAACATGGAATAGATCCTATAAAGGAACATTCAAGAATACAAAACTATTCATAAAGTTGTGTTTAGCTATGAATTAATTCTTATGTTAGAAATTTTCGCTAGTAATGGATTTCATACTTTTATATTAAGAGGTAGGTATCCCATCCCTTGTAGCAATAAATCCAAAAGTGTTTAGATGAAATTATTATTTCCAAAGGAAAACAACTCAACTCTCATAAATGTTTCAATATAAATGAAGAGAAAGGGTTTGGTAAATTTCAAATTTAAGGAGAAAATTTCTTCAAACTAGTTTAAAAAGCATATTGATTACTTCAACAACGTATCCTACAAATGTCAAATGTCAAATGTTTCTATGTTCATTTGACATGTTTCTACTTTCAATGTGCTTGGAAAATATTGTTCACAACATGGAATAGATCCTACAAAGGAACATTCAAGATACTCCTAATTTTCAAAATTAGAAGAAGGATTAGCTTTATTCTTTTATATTTTATGGATGGAGCATAAAATTGGAATCATAAAAAATAGAGGACATATGCACTTTGAAAAGGGTTTAAAATTAGTAAAGGAATAAGAATGAATTTAATGTCAAATTTCAAATATGTTGAAAGGATTTGGCCTCAATCACCAAATAGAATGCCATTCCTTTGCAACATTTTTTACAGACTGCGCTAAAAGATTAAAAAAAGTATTATAAACCATAAAAAATGTGTTGTATGTCAAAGGCCAACATGTTAATGAAATTCATGATAGAGAGAGTAATGGTAGGAACACATAAATACATGTTGATAGAAGAAAGGGCCAATAGGAGCTACAACATGTTGTAATTGTTACTAAATACTTGGTAAAATTTAATAAATATTTCAAAACATAAATTAATGTTCAAGAAGAATTAAATATATAGTCATATGCTATGGACCTAAACTTTCAAAAAGTTTAGCAGCAAGATCTTTGAACAAGAAATTCCAAATACCATATAATCAAACCAAGAATTAGGTACCATGCAACTTGCAAGTGACTTAAAGAACCAAAAAAGAATCATTCCAAAGAAAGGTATTTGGAAGCACCATATAATGAGACCCCAACATGCTAGGTTTGGCACATGAGAACCCCTTTCCAGGAATGCACCCACCCTAACCCCTTTGACTTTGACATAATGACAGAGTTTTGGCATAAAATGTCATGCACACCTGATTAAGGGACATAACAAAACATATTTGGCATAAATAATCCTCATATCCCTGGAGAGGCACAAGATTTTACCCTTAGGGTAGCTTTAAAATCTGATACATGAACCGTAGGAATTCTTCCTCTGATAATGATATTAAGAAAATGAAATTAAGACACAGTAAATGATGGACATGATCTTTGGAGAACCTTGCTTGCTACTAGTGTTTGATTCATCATTTATATATTCCTAATGAGAAAGGTTTTATAAAAGTTAAAATTAAATTTAGCGAAAATGATCAACAACCAATGATATTGATAAGCAACAAAACATTTAAACCAAAATTTTTGATGCAAGAGCATGAAGCTAAATTTTCATTATTTATGTGTGATTTAGGGGGCAAGGTTTTATTTATTTATTTTATAAATTATGTACATTTTAAAAATAATTTGAGAGAAAAATGTGAGTGTGAGGATTATTGTAAATATTCTTTTAATAAATGGAGAATATGAGTGGAGTTGAGTTAGGTAGATAATTTAGGGATCAAGAATTCCTTCAATGGAACTCAGTTGAGTCAAATAAGGGATAAATCTATTTTAGATTTTGGTTCAGATTTGTGTGGAGAAAATCATGGATTGGAGTTAGTTCGTAATTCTGTATAAATATGAAGCTTGTGGGAGGGTGGAAACAGAGTGAGGAATATAGTGAGAGATAGGGATAAATGGTGTGAGAGTTCATGTGAAGGGCGAGAGTCCAGAGGACCAGAAATGTAATATTCGAAAATTGGTTTTGAATTTGTAATTTATTATTTATTTATGAGCAAGTATTTTATTTGTTTCGGCTCACTCTTCATTTTTTGTAGTAAATCTAGCTAGTTTATATGGGATTTTGTGTCAGGATTTCTGTGTAAAGAGAACACACATTTTATTGTGTGCAAGGATCTGTTTTGTGCAGAATCCCTGCATCATTTGGTATCAAAGCCAAAGATGCCTATGTGTTGTGGGATTAAATTGGTTCTGAGTGGATTGTGTCCATTGTTTTGAAGAATTATAGCACTGATGTAGAGCAAGAAAAAGGATGAGGGATTTGAATAAATGAGAATCAACAATTTGGTGTCTGGTCATACTCGACTCTGGGTAACTCCTGTGGATACAAGGCAAGTTTCAAATTTAGTGTTTTTCATATGAATGCATGTTTTTCAAGGCTCGATATTTGTATAAGTCGAGACATATAATTAATCCATTCATATTATATAGAAAAGGAAAACAAAAAAACAATTTGGTTGAATCCTGTGTGTGGGGCAATAGATGTAACACAGAGCTATGAACAAATTTTAATTAATGAAGAGCGCATTCCAGAACTTTAAAATGTGAAGCTATATCTATGTAGATCCATGTGAAGAGAAACATACAACATGTGCATTTTTTCACATTGTAATGTTCAAGAAAATGGGTCGAGAAGTCATCTCATGGCATTATTAGTGTTGATTCGTCGAAGCTTACAGTCGATTTGAAGCTGCGTACACGCTAGAGAGAGATCGACTGAAGGTTGTTTGATGTTTTCCTCTCCTTCAACGGGCACATATTAGACGTTGTCACCGTGGAGAAGCTACAGATGTTAGATGCATATGGTGGAGAAGATTTTTCATTGTGGAGATATGGTGTGTGATCAGTGTGGACTGAACTCAATGTTGTGTTAGCAAGTTGACATAGCCATGGTGGAAACTTGGAGTGCAGCCAACATGATCTGGCTATTGTGTTTTGGTGTGTGTGGATCGATTTCTGGTGAGACTGCATGAAATATTAAACACAGTTCCCACGGGGTCATGGTTATGGGCCAATGTTCGGTATTGTGCGACTTCAATAGTGCAAATTTTTTCTTCCAATTGCATATTGGGAAGTAATGAGTTCAGGATGCTACATGGATGTATTGATTGTGTGGATGAAATAACAAATTTTTGGATTTGTTGTCTGTGTGAGCAGTGAATGGTTTTCATTGCCATTTATACACGATCCTATAGTGCCCACAGAGTTCCCAGTATGCACAGATTAAGCGAGAATAGTTCTATAAACAAAATGATTGATTTTTCAATATGTCGCTAATAGCATAAGTCATCAGCCTCAGATTTGTTCAAAGATCGAGCAATTACTAGGCATTGAACTACCTACATAAACTTTTGGAAACGAAGTTATGTATTTTTCGTAGAAAATAGGTCGCCATGGGATTTAAAATGCAGTAAACCATCACCAAAATTTGACAGAGATTATAGATTATGTTTTTAACATAGTCTCTAATTTATGCAGTGTGATTCATATGCTTCAAATATATTTATTACAGTAAATGAGATCCATTTCTAGAGCCAAGTAAAGTCTCCAAGCAGTGAAGGATGTTTTTTCGTAGATCATGTTGGGGGGCTGTGTTTGGAGACAGTGGTTGTGTGGGAGAGTGAATTCATAAGGCATCGATCTGTTATCCAGAATATCGACCATCCGAGCTTTATTACATAGGCAATGAATCTGGAGTTAAGGTGATAGGCAATGAATTTGAGTTTGTACTTAGAAGGGAAGTTGTACGTCAAGGAGAGACGAAGATCGGTGGAGATCTCAATGATTGCAAGCACAATCATCATCTACGATAATTAAAGGCCATGGAGCAGTAAAACTGAAATTACAAATTTGCAATTCACATAGATAGAAATGTTGTAAGCCCATTTGGAGATCTTGCTTCTGATGAGACCAGTAAATGGGCTGAGAGTAGGTTCACTCGGACAAATTAGAAGGGCGTAGAAAATTGGAAAGGTATGTTAAGTAAAATTGTGGGCCGAGCATATTATATGTTGACATTTTTGGTTTTTCCTAACCAAAATTGAAATTATAGATAAGTATTTTTGCGGGAATGATTTATATATGTGTCAACATGCTCAAAACTAAAGTGAAATTTTTTTAAATGAACATGTGTAAGGGTTTATCACCACAATAGTTTTAAAGTAAATTAAGTTTCGCTTAAATGAATGGAAAATGAGAATGCGCTATCCTGGATGATATAAATAGAAGCATGCATTTTTATATGAGGTGGTTTATTATGCATAGTGTGGGTTCTTAGCAGTCTTGGTTACATCATTTTGGGATCCAGGCTTGTATTTGGAAATGGGAGAATTATTTTGATTTGTGTTTTAAGGTTGAAAACACAAACAAACCACAATTTCTTGGTGTTGTAGAATCCTTGTTTTTACCATCATGTGGCAGTGCCTAAGGAGGTGTTGTTCAGGATGGGAACAATGAAAAATGTTGTGCTAAGAAGATGAGCTTATTGTATGAAGGGCATGCAAATGTTCAAAATGATAATGATGACATAGAAGAATGAAATCCAGAGAATTGAAATTGCAAAGAAAAGGTTTATTGACGGGAGCATAAGGTATGATAATTCAAAAAGGTATTTTTGAATGTTGAAAATTAAATGGTCTATTTATTTTCACTATAGAACAAATCTTGGGAAAAATGGACTGCATTTCAATTTAAAGACTTCAATATCAGGTGCAGTGAGGAAGGGAGATGATGTAATTGGTGACTTGTGATATTTTCTTAAGGATGGAGTGTGAGTGAGTGCAAATATTTTACATCATGAAAATGTATTAAGGGTGGATGTTCATCAGTATGTTATATAACTTGAATTACAGTCAAAATATCCACTGTTGTAATTATTGGATCAAACCTTGAAGTCAAATAATATGTTAAGGTCAAATGAAAATTTGGATAGCTTGAGTCAAGTTAAACCATTGAGTCATTATACAAGAGGGTGTATTTTTCATCCAACATGAAGAGTTGATGTAAATTCTAGAGTCAAAGAGTCATAAGTCAAGTCAAAGGTTTGAATGTAATTAGGTGCATGATCAATGGAGCCTGACACCCAAGTTGGTCATCATAACACAAGAATTACTGAAGTTGTTGTTTGAAGCAAAGGGGAGCAAGAGAGTTTCCAAGAAATGATTCCAAGACATAGAACCACAGGAGGTCAAGTGCAAAAAGAGAGATTGTATTGTTGGATAGTAAGTATGAAGGATTGATGAAAAGAGGATTTGAATGAAGTCCACACGTGAACAAACGAAGTTCACAAAGGAGGAGAATATGAATGGTGATAGTAATTTCAGAAGATCTGATGAAGACCATAGCAGAAGAAAGAAGAAGGAAAATTCCAAGTTAAATGGAATATGTAAACAATTGACTAATGAAGAGTATGAGAGGGAGAAAGATGAGATAACAGTTCACCTTGAGTTATTGATGGAATTGTTGCAAAGAAATAAAGACCAGAGACATGGTTGGACCATGAGGAAGAAAGTGAAGTGGTAGAGACTACACACAAAGAGGGAAAAACAGGTAAACATACAATTGACAGAAGAGCTGAGGAAGCTCGAGAAGATGATGAGTGTGCAATTGAGATGTGAAGAAGTGAGAGAGGCTGAGTTGAAAATGGAAGTTTCCATTTGTGGCTCAGAATAGGGTGAAATTCTGGGTGATGAGATGAATGAGAAAGATCTCATGGACTATTGGAATAGTTCAGAAGAATTGGAAGATATGTTAACAATAAAAGCAGATGAGGCTATGAAGCCTTATATTTTTAAATATCACATTTTATGTATGTTTTCAAGATGTGTAGAAGATGGTGGACAGTCTGGTGAAACTGTCACAGAGATGAATGAAACTCTTAAGGTGAAGTATGAAGGAGAATACCTTTCAGAGGGTGAATGTACTGATTTGTTACAACAGGAAGAAATCATAAATGAATTCTTGTTTGGTGTAAGAAAACCAGTTGAAGTTGTTATGGAGAAGAAGCATAATGAAAATGTCGTAGTGATATTCCAAGGAGGTAAACAAATGAATTTGTTTAATGAAATTGCTGACAGAATTTTGCAATGTGATGACACAGAAACCAAGATAACTCAGGAATATTGGAAGAAGAAGAATGAAGCTAAGAATGAAGGTTATGATGAAATGCTGGAAAGGTTTCACATGGAAATAGAGTTCTTGGAATGATGGCTTAAGGAACCTGAAGGGGAGATGAAGCTTGCAGAACTTGATACAGAAGAGATTGCAATTGCCATGCATGATAGGGATGAATTTTTTTTTTAAATTTATAGGGTTGAGTGAATGTTATAACGTTTGAAATAATAATGTGGCTATAGGTAAAAAAATAAACATTAATAAATATGATGTTGAAATTAGAGAAACTAAACAGAAAGTATTTGGAGCTAAGATGAAAGATCAGGAGCCACAAGAAATTTATGTCAATAGAGACATAAAGGAAACATAAGTATTGAACCAGTAGGATAAAGATAGAAGCAACCAGCAATTCAAAGCATGATCTACTAAAATGTAGGAAGTCTATGATGGGAGATTGGTGCTTGAAGCATCAAACTAGGCCAAAAGGTCTTATCTTTTTAAAACTAATAGTTTGTTGATGAATGCGGGTACAACACCAGATGAGAAAGTTGTTTCTATAAGGGAAATCAATGAATATAATTGCAATCAGGAAGAAGTTATTGATTATTCTTCATTTCAAGAAGTTGAGTGGTCAACGCAATTGGAGACAAAAGAATCAGACAAAGAGGAATTACTCTGAGGAATTGACAAAAGTAATTGTTGTAAAGATCAATGGAATCCAATTGGCAGAGTAAGTGATGAATTACAAAAGGAAGTTGATACTTTAAAAAACTAGTGGCAAAATAGAGTTTGGAATCCTGGAGGGAGCAAGTCATCAAGACTTGTGGTTGTTACATTATTACAGAAAAGTGACAGACCTCATAGACAGGAGTCTATGGAAACTTCTGATGCAGGAGCATAAAGCTAAATTTTCATTATTTATTTCTGTGATTTAGGGGGTGAGGTTTTATTTAATTATTTTATAAATTATGCACATTTTAAAAATAATTTGAGAGAAAATGTGTATGAGAGGATTATTGTAAATATTCTTTTAATAAATTGAGAATATGAGTGGAGCTGATTTAGGTAGATAATTTAGGGATCAGGAAATCCTTCAATGGAACTCAGTTCAGGTAATAAGGGATAAATCTATTTTAGATTTTGGTTGAGATTTGTGTGGAGAAAATCATGGACTGGAGTTAATTCATAATTGTGTATAAATATGAAGCTTGTGTGAGGATGGAAACAGAGTGAGGAATACAGTGAGAGATAGAGAGAAATGGTGCGAGAGTTCATACGAATGGCGAGAGTCGAGAGGCCCACAAATGTAATATTCGACAATTGGTTTTGAATCTGTAATTTTCTTGTTTATTTATGAGAAAGTATTTTATTTGTTTCGGGTCACTCTTCATTTTTTGTATTAAATATGGCTATTTTATATGGGATTTTTTTTCTATATTTCTGTGTAAAGAGAACACACATTTTATTGTGCGAAGGATCTGTTTTTTGCAGAATCCTTGCATCAATTTTCTAGAACAGATCACTTGCCCCTTATGAAATATTAGATCATTGATTGGAATCTATATATATTGGTGGAGAAATATTACAAAATTAAATTTCATTAGTTCTACAATAACACTTGAATTTATTCTCTTGATGACAAACATAAGACTTATATTTTGAAATTTCTTTCAACTCGAGAAACTAGACTCCATTCGAGCTTCCAGAAAATTAGTAAATGATTATAAATTTGATTGCAAGGTAAAATAAATTACTCATGTTGAACCTAATAGATATTTGATAGCATGTGGACATAGTGTATACACAATGCACGCAAGAATACTTGACTATGTAAATCTCTCTGATTGTAGGAAAATGAAGTTTTCCCTCCATCAACGGCATATAACATTAGGGTAATTTTGAGGTATAAAATGGGAATCCTAAGGAAATTATAAAATAATAGTAGAAATAATAAAATAAGATTTGATTACATCATCAAATTTTTTCAGGGAAAAAAGAAAAAACTACTTTTTCAACTCATATTTTCAACTTATATCCCAAAGTTTTTACTCAAATTTCGAGTGGGAGTACTCACTGGATGAAAAATTTAATTCCTCATCCAAGGAGTACCTATGTTTCATACTTTCGATGGGTCCTGCTACATGAAAAATGAGAAATACATGAAAAACGTGATTGCAATCACATTTTTTATGTATTTCTCATTTGAAGTATGAAACATGGATTTACTCCTTGGATGAGTAAATTACATTACTCTGTAAAATTGAGTAAAGTGAGAATGGATTATCTGTGAAAAGTAGTTTTTATTAATTTTTAATATTTTTACCCTTTTACTTAAAAAATGGTGAATCATCCCCTATGGTTGACATCATCATCTTGAATCCTATTGTTTCTTAAAAAGTTTATTTTTGTTGTACATTTTTCTTAGGAGGCCCATTTTAGACCTCAAAATTCCCCTAATGTAGGTCGCTTAAAATGTTAAATATGAGAGGTAAAAATTGACTATTTGGTCATCTTCATCGTCTTCCAGCTAATAAGTTTCAAGAGTATTTACTGCCTTCTCATAAATTTCATTATTGACATGACTTTGCAAGTTCTCAATCTTCTCAAGTCCTTCAGAATCATCAATATATTGTGCATAGATATTTACAACTCCATTGTTGCCCAAAACCTTCTCCACTTCCCCAACTTTCAAAATATTCTCTAGTCCTTCAAGACAAAGAGTCATCATTGTCACATCGGGATCAATCTAAGGAGGAAAAGGGATATGAATGTGATACTTATTGTGATCAACCCTACATAAATAAAGAAGACCATCAATCATTACATTCCTAACAAAACCCACAAGGTGTGACCTAAATAAATCTCCAAACTAGTTAGCATATGCCTACATACAATTTTCAAATTCCAAAGTTTCTTAATTTAGCATGAATTCTCTTGAAGAAAAGTGAATTTTTTTTTTTTTTTTTTTACTAGGAAGAGATTACCCAAAGTTATGCCTATAACTGTTATGCTAAATGAATTTTTGTATTGACCATTTATTGACATAATACTATGTTGATCCTATTGGCTAAATGAGGAAATATAAAATGTGAATAGACGATGGATTATAAGAGAATTGAAAAACCTCTTGCATCTTTTCAATTTTTTCTTTGTAACCTCCAACATCATTTTAAGTAACATATGAATTTTCTTCAATAGTCATCATTTTCACACTGGGATCAATCTTAGGAGGCAAAGGGATCTGAATATGATACTTATTGCGATCAAACCTACATAAAGAAATAAGACAATCAATCATTACATTCCTGGAAAAACCCACAAGCTGTGACCTGAAGAAATCTCTAAATTTTTTGATGACATTAATGCAAATAACATAAAAAATTAGAGTTGAAAATGTAGTAATTATTCAGTAAGAAGTAATGTGATATCTCATGTGTTAGCGACACTTAGAATTGATGGATAATATGACACTCAAATCTAAAGGAAACAAACTCCCTAGAAGACAAAGTGAACATAAAAGGATGGTTTTGCAAGGGGGGTTTTTTTTAATAACTAACCCGACACACATGCCTTCTTCAATATCAGCAGCGGAGATTTTATCACCCAGTCCAACCACAAACTACATTCCCAGGAGAAAACTTTGTAAATACTACATGCAAGTCAATGTGGCTTTTGGGAAACATTTGGTTTTGAATTCATAAGTTTTTTTGTGAGAAAAATACTAATCACTACAACTATAGTTTTAATGTAAGAGTAAAGTAGAAGTTTTTATTCTTGCTGCACCTATAAGAGAATAATGACTTTACTGTATGATCACAACACAACCTAGAGAAATAGGCATACCTTGGCAATTTGTTTAACATTTATGACATACTTGGAATTGTCAGTGTTTTTATTAGTGATATTAATGTGCCTCACTACCTGCATGAAGAAACAAAACATATTCAGATCAATTAGATGTGACAGAGACTGATATGCTTGACCATTCTTACAAAAAAAAACATTTTGATTAATCAAACATAACAAAAACTGATTTTTTGAACATTGTTTTAGGTAAATACAAATCAATTAACACAAACATGATATACATCAAATATTGCCACATATATTGCTTGGTAAAATACAATCCTAGGTCTAATGTTCAACAGTTGACCCCCAGACTACGCTACTCTGAAGCAGGTCTGATATTTCAATGTTCGACACCTTAGTTGAATCTAATGAAAAATGTAAACTACAGTAAAAATATAGGCTTGAGACATAAAATATGTTACATTAAGAATCCATCTTGACCATTTTATTGTTTTCAAGGACGGGTAGCTTGATTCTCATTCCTAGACCAAAGGATCGTGCAGTGCATTCCACTTCTTTTCTTTTCCTTTCTCCTTTTAATTTATACCATCCATTCTTAGAGGATCCCAGAATAGGCTGTATTGAAAGTGGCCCTATTTGATAAAAAAAAATCAGCTTTTCTATAAAAAATAGTTCCCTTTAACACGTCTATCTTCTCCCCCTTCTGACACTCCCTGGGAGGGATATCAGGGAAGGAGGTAATAAGATGAGAGGGTGGCTCCTTTCCCAAATACAGGATAGCATCCCCACTCCCATCTTGAGAAATGTCAAGGCTAGGAATATTTTTAGCTGGATTATGGTCATTTCAACCTATCGCCAGGACCACACACATTTGCTCGTTCCCCGAGTATTTACAACTAAGGGGGTTTACGGTGCTTGTTTTTTTAAGAAAAGAAATCTAAATTTTTCTTCAGGAAAAAAGCAGCCAATGTCTGCAGTTGAAACATACCCTCCAACAGAAAGAAGCATGTTCAAAATCCAACACTTAGTTCGAGTTGCTGTTCTCAAAATCCATCAGTTTAATATGCTTCCATAATAAAAAATAATATACCTCTGTGTTTCTTTTGGAACAATAAGGATGACCAACTTTGGCTTGAACTCCAAGGCTTTGTTAATAATTTGTTTGCAAGAGCAGCTTTAACACCAAATGGAGGATTCAACCCCATAATCTGCAAATAAATTCAAGAAAAAACAACACAGATTAGAAGGCATTTTATTGAAGGGCACAATTTACAATTACAGGATTCCTCCCTAAAACCACCTATAGATTCAATCTGCACAACTAAAAAAAGCAAGGCCAACAAAAATTATTTCTATTTAATAGTGACTTTTCCATCTTTGTTAAATAGAAGCATGTGTGAAATTATACTTACCAATCTGGTACCGATTGGTAATTCATCTTTACTAATAGTTAGCCAATCCCATTTTTCGAACTCAAAATCATTCTGTAAATGTCACAGAAATGCATCCACGTTAGACTACCTATGATAATGACTTCAAAAAAAAATTCGTACTTTTGTTGAGCGCCAAAATCTACATGCTCTTAAAAAATACTCAAAAGACAAACACTTGAACAACAAATGCAGTTCATTACCAAAATTATCTTGGCAAGGAAAGCGCCTGATATAATTATTGAGATAAGAGACACCTCCAAATTATGTTCTCTTGAAGGGTCATTGGCATTCACAGGGTGATATTTTCCTATGGGTCTGCATCTCACGCCCATCTTGGGCACCTAGGTGGGCTTGGAAAATTCCAAAGGACTTCCCGAAACATTACCAGAAATTACCAAGGCCCAAAAATCCTTGGAAATGGCACTGGCCATACCACACAACATTTTCAATACCAAGGTGATATTCCTAAAATAGCAATCCCCTATCTATTTTTTCCTTAAATGATCATTTTCATTCACACGCCAAGAATTTCATATGGTTCCCACGAATAACTTCATATGTTTCCCTAAGTTGCACAATATGGACTCCCAAGGTCCATAACCATCCTAGGTTCCTTAATTTTACATGCTCATTCTGGGGGTAGGCTTTCCCTACGGCAAAGGCATGCAATCTATGAGGAAAAAGTGCATGAAGAAGTAGGGGTTCGTAGGTGGTGGCACCAAAGGTCTCCAAGGTCGTGGCACCAAAGTTCTCAATTGGTATTGTGTCTACAAAATTTCCTTAATGCATGGTTGGGTTATTACACTATTATAGTATATTGTAAATAAATCAAATTTGCAATTGTCAAAGTAGGGAAATTAAGTTGTGAACTTAGGCTTTTTCTTACATAGTCAGATACTTGGGTCCCCTTTGCATCTTGGGAAGCCTCTATGAGCCATAGTATTATTCCTTCCTCCTTCGGTGGTGCCCACAACCTTACACCTTCTCCTCTACAACTTTAAATTCATTTACGCTTAGCCTTACTTGGCGTTTACACCATTGAAGCTCCTTCCTTTTGGACATGGCTATATCCATTTGAAGTCTTCACCTTTGTGCATACCCATGCTTGATTACTCCTCTGCTTGACAACTCAAATGCCAGAAAAAAGAGCCAAATCCTGTTGAGGGTCCTCTTCTCAAGTAGAAGGGAGCACTCAAGGCACACTTCAAGCTCATAAGGAAGCACAAAGATATCATTCCCAAACCCCTACTCCTATACAACAGGAAATCAACTATGTTGATATTGAGTTTCATGTTGAACATGACAAGCAAGTTGATGAGGAGGTCATGGACTCTATGGTTTAGTGGGTGATTAATTCGGGCCATACTTTAGGGCGCAAAAATTAATATCTATGTATAATCAAGATATACTAGAACATGAAATCGCTCCCCAACAATGTCTTACTAGAGCATAATGAAGTTCGCAGGGAGATATTATTACAGATTGATGAACTACAAATGGAGCACAAGGATCCCAGTTTGCAACACTATGACATCTCTACCAAGTTCATCCTTCAAATTTAATAGATGAGACAGAGAACAAAGCCGAGAACTAAATATCAATCTTCCCTAGGGTTTCATGGTAATAGAATGGGCTGCCATTGTTCATGCCCTGGACAATGAACTAAGAAATTGTTGTGAAAACTTGTGCCAAGATTGAGAATACATTGTTTAAGTATTTGCATGGAGGATTAAGTCCTTAATGAGATCATAGCTTTTTCATTATGAATAAACCTTCAAGCCAGTTTATTCACTAAAATATTCTCATTGTGATTCATTATGAAAGTGTACCTAACACTACATTGGGCAATTGTGATCATGCCTCTTAGAGAATAGTCAGTATGTCGATAGAATGGATCTTGCTTTGGTTTTTGCTAAATTAGTAAGTTTGTATTTGGGCTTACAAGTATAGGATTATGGTTGATTTTGACATACGAAGGAAGCATAAGTATACACTACATATTACTTCTTTAGAAATTTTCAAACATGAGATTTGAGACCATTTTCAAAGAGGCATCTTCCATAGTGGAATTTCTCTATAATTTTATTGATTACTACCGATTACTGTTTGGATATTCTATTAGAAATGCATGAGTTACACCTTTTTTTCCATGCTACTAAAGTTGGATTCTTTCTTCAGTTACAATGTTTATTTCTTTGTTGAATTTTTCTTTTGCAGGCATCGTGTAAACATAATTATTTTGTTTTAAAGGGTTGGGTGTTCCTCTTCTTCAGTGCATCTACCTTTATATCGTCCCAAAAAACCATTCATAGGAATTTTTTAATCAAAAAAATGTTTGTATTTCCTGTTGTCATCAGAAGATATGAAAAAATGTGGTTCTCCCCTGAGTTTGGCCTCATAAGATTCAGAGAAAGTGCTAGTTTATTGTACCTTTGTTCAAACATGAGATATGAGACCATTTTCAAAGACTCTTCTTCCATAGTTAAATTTATATATAAGTTTACTAATTACTGTTGGGATTTTTATCTGAAATTCACAACTTACACCCTTTTGACTATAGTCCTTAAGCTGAACACTCTCCCCACTAATGCTCTTATGACACTTTCTTTCTATGTTGAATTTCTCTCTTTCATGTCCCATGTAAATATTTTTTTGGGTTGTGCGTTCCTTTCCTTCAGTGCCTCTATTATGCCTTTATTGCTCGTTATAATAGTGAAGAAAGTATAAGTCATCCAAGAGAGGAGCTCACAAATTTGCCACATGTGGACAAAAAATAGTGATGTAGCTGATGGTATTTCCTATGGGTTTATAGTCTATGATGTTTTAAAACATGTGCATGTAGTTATGTTTGATGAAAATGGATTTTTACTCATTTCAAAATTTTGGAAAGTTGGGATCATTGTGCTACTCTGCAAATGTGATAAAAATCACATATGCAGTCCCTTTTCATTGGTGGACAAAACTTGGTTCCAAATTGGAGATGTGTTCTTCTTAGAAGTGCATGAGAACCTCAGAATCATTTCATGCACATATGAAAATAGCCTCCATGTTCAAAAAAATCATCACTACATAAAAAGTTGGCCCTTATAAAGCAAAGCACAAGAAATTAAAGCCTATGAATCTAAGAATTGAAGAATGCTGCTCAAAAAAGCTTATTCTACTCTAAAGTACTGTTGAGTAGAGCTTATTCATTTCCTATCCTACTGTAGCATGTTCCAAAATAATGATTCCAATTGAAATTAGTGAATTAATGTGGGCACCTCATGGATACAATGGTCCTTTCCTCTATGCTTAGTCATCATGCAAAACTAGGAAACCTCGAAACCAAAATGTTTGTAGAATGGAATATTGTCATTGCTGGGCTACAATAGAACCTGGGTACTTGCAAATGAAAAATTTCATCAATTTTGATGCAATAGTGGAAATGATCTGCCAAGAGATATGTGTATCTTCCCTGAAGAGAATTGTTGTGAACTCTGTTAAATGACATACTACCCCCTTTTCTTGAAATTCTCATTTTACCATCACATGAGAATAGATAATATTGTCCAAATGATTGTTGTTAAAGGTATGTATTGGAGAGATGAAAACTTGTCACATGGGAAGCATGATCTGCAATTTTGTCTTTTAAGGAATATTGATTCCATAGTCTTCCATAACAATTATTAGGCCACCACAAGTGCTAGTAATGCAACCTATCTAGAAGTTCTGCACCTAAGGCTCTAAGTGATAGGCATATAAATAGTTGGGGAATGCAGTCCACTGTCATAGCTAGAAAGTTTCCCCTGAGAGATCACATCCACATTATTACAGGAAAACAATTATGAAGCAGTAATATGTAGTGTAGAGCACTACTTGCTAGTTATTATGGAGTAGCAAGGTCACCAGACCAAATTCTTCCAACCCTAGGTCAGTCCCTCTACTAGTTCTTATGTTTCAGTAGGGGTAGTGTCTTCCTGGTGTTCTAGGATTTCTTCTTCCCTTAGTTCCTTTTTTGGAGTAGCAGGGGTTTGGGTGGTGGTAGGAATGTATCATGTCCTCTCCTTTCCTAGAACATAGGGGGGGCTATTTTGATGCCCTCTCATTCTCTCAGTGGTTGGTTTGCTACTAATTATCTCAATGTCAATATCACTTTCCTTCTATGGTGTAATAGAATTTGTCTCTTCTTCCTTAATATGAGTTAGTTGGTACTTTGTAGCCAATGGATTCATGAAAATATATTATTCCCCCTTCACAATTGTAATGAGTGGAGTCACACAACATTGGGCTCATTTAGTGAAGTTGCAACCATTGGAGTTGCAATGACTTCTTCGTAGGATTTTCTTCCTTTTTTTAGAGTTGGTACCATGAGTAACCTGATAAGGTCATGGTGAGAGATGAAATATATTCCTATGTTTTCTTCTGTGCATGGGCTTCCTTATTTTGTATGGACCTTAGTAGGAAGTATGACATATTGACATTTTGATAGTCTTTGAGATGGTCAAGGAAAAAAATGTGCATATTCCTCTAAGACAAATGAAACACCTATACTGTCAGTAACCTAGTGAATTGACTATGGCTCAAAGTTTTTACTGAAAATTAAATATTAGTTTTAGCATTCAAAAGATACATAAAAGAACCTCTAAACTATCTATAAATTCACTAGATAGCCTGTTTATAATGTGGCAATGATACCAGCAAAGAAATGGTAAGAGGTTACCATATTTTAATGTAGAATCTATGATCCAGAACGTACAGATCTCCTTGAGGCTCAGTTTGCATCATCTCAATATTATCTGTAGCCTAACAAGTAGAAACCAAAGTTAATAGAAAAGTTTGCGAAAATAAATATAATAAACATTATAAATATGCTTAACAAAAAGTATCGATACCTGTGTCACGAATGGAACCTGGAAAGGAATAATCTCTTCAGGCAACCCTTGATGTGTAGCGCTAACCTAAAAATTCCATAATGTTACGACTCATACAACATAAAATTATGTGACATAAATTAAATTTCAATTTGACGTACAAAAAATATAGATATATAGTAATGAATGTGTCACTTGTACATGATCATGTCCATGATCTACAGAATGAGGATCAGGGACAAGGCAATGTTGTTGTAAGAATGTTGTAAACTACATAAGTTAAATAAATATAGTGGCGTAAGTTTTTGGAGACTAAATGTATATATACACCAAAAAAATATGTTACATGCACTCCAGCTCATCTTATAAATGTGTAGCTTAAAATAGATAAAAACATGCTTCTACATACCTCGCCCATGGTGTGCATTTGTTGTGTAATGGCTTTCTCATAGTGGTCTCTACATGAGGATGCATACTCCATAAGCTCATCTCGCTCCATCTCCCTCAACGCGTCATTTGGAATACTCACAAATGAACGAACTCCTGAACTAGATGAAGGTGGGCTTGTCCCTAAGCTGACTTACACCCCTTCTAAAGCAGCTGCAATATGTTCTTATAACTTCTCCCTCATCTGTGATGCAGCACTAGAGATAAGGGCTAACTCCTCTGGAAGTGTAACTACCCTAGGTGTTCAAGGTGCTAAACAAGGTACTAGAGGCCTAAACCCAACATCTTGCATAGCATCAAGGCGTTCATATGTACAACCTTTTCTAGCTCCATAGAATTTGGACCTCATATCTATATAGTTAGGGTACATGTGCTCTAGAAATTGAGCATACAATATCGTAACAAAATATTGTGGAACCTCATCATTATTTAGGAACTTTCCGTATGCATGTAGGAAATTCTCATAAATATAAGGTGCAATATTGGGATTATTGAATCTTGCAATATTCATATGTTTTTTGTCTTCAAGCCACAAGCCAAATAGTGACAAGGCCATTTCTTTACTGATCCTACTTTTAACTTCATTGTAGGAGTGGATATCAATCACTGACACTCTCCTCATACGCATCATGTCAAAAAAAACTTGGGTTGATGGTCCAACCCCATGATAAGTCTCTATCAAACTCTCCAAAATATGCAAAACAATTTGGAGACAATTTCAACTAGGGGCAGAGAGATTGCAACTTTGCAATTCATTACGCAATCTCATGGAATGCTTCCTCATCCCTTCAATAGTAAGTAAGGAGATGGTATCTTCCGAAGGCATCTGCTCAGGAATATCACCGGGATGGATGTAAAGGTGATCATAGCTCGGATTTCGAGAAAAATCATGAACCCTATGACCTCTCCCCCTAGGAGCGTGACCACCACCACTTGTAACATGTTAAATTATTGCACATATTAAAAAATAAATAATTTAAAAGGCAAATTTATATTTAAAAAAAATTTCTGGTCATTTGAAAATATGTCGTGGAAAAAATATTTCATCCTCTTCACTCATACTAAGATTGTTCCCTTCCAAGGAATGAACGTCTCTACCACCCACTATAAAAAAAATTAAATTGTTTTATAACACAAGTACATGAGACACACAATAAGTTTCACATTGAAAATACATCAAATAATAAATTTTCATTTATATTTTACCTGAAGGAGAAGTATCCAAGTGTGGGATGGATGCCACGAGCTGAGACATTGTTATACTTTGCCCCTCACTAGCAATAGGTCCAACCCCAAATCCTACATTTTCACCTGTGGAGAATAATGTTTTCACATTAAACACATGTCATTTGAAAATAAATATTCACCTATTCAACATTGAATATAACGTAAACTTGAACATTTTAACTAGAAATTGATCTAATGTGTACCTATACCATGTATAATATACCCCTCAAAATGAGCTCTATGAAATTGGGGATGAATGGAAACAGGTCTATGGGGCTCCTCTTGTTTGATTTCATGTCTGGGTGCATGAGTCATATGAGTGCGTCCACCTGTGCAGGACACAAAAAATTCACATTAATCAATTTTTCATGACGAACAATAAATATACCTTACTTGAAAACATGCCATAACTAAACAACCAATGTACCTGATAATCCTCCTCCCATGGAGGGTTCTCTGAAGGGCTCGCCTGATGCCATTGTTTCTATAGTATCAAATCAAATTTTTGCCCCTCATAAACAAATTATCAATGGACAGTCATGTCATCAACCAATGGATAACAAGTACTATAGCTCCAACATTTTGAAGCCAACAACAATATTAGTTATATGGTATAAAATGTGTGGTAAGCAATTTTCAATGTTTGGAATTTTGTTAGCAATCTCGTATAAAAAGTTAATGTTAATAATTTTTTATATTTATTTCCTGTATCCTAAAATTTTAGTTATTAACCTCAAAATTTCCAAATTTGATTTACAATCCCAATTAAAACCTCTTATATTTTCCTTTGCAAAAGTTGAAGTGTCTCTATGAGGACATGGTTCTTGTCAAAGCGCAAGGTTACAAGGTTAAGGTTATAGGGATGCAAGGACATATAGGAATACATGCTTAGGTTACGATGACAAGGGTCAAAGGTTACAATTATGCGGTGTCGAGGTGGAGCAAGCTATGGAAATTAGCATACAAACACCAGCCAAGTTTACAAAAACATACATGGACATCGGTCAAGGCTACAGTGACTCACCAAGTTATGGGATCGAGGTTACATGACATACAAGGATGTAACCAATGTTCCTCTGCTCAACATGGCTTCTCTCTAACTATGGATTATTAAACTAGATTTTCATGTATGTTCATTGATGAAAATGCTTGTTCATATGTTTTTATTGATATTTATCTTATCATTTTATGTTTTTTGTGTTATAATATGTATGTGTGAACGCAATGGAAAACCTCATACAAACTTCATCATAAAATTTAAATTCAAATCAAAATTACTCATTTACGAACTCAAATTTGAACCCTAACCATGTGACATAGACGTACATGAATATATATTTTTTTAATTAATATTTTCACATTTTATATTATTCTGGTAAATTGGTTAAAAAAAACAAGACAATGCAAGCTAGTTTTTTATTCTAGTTTCATTAGACCCTCACTTGGTTGATTCTGGTTCTAGTTTTCAAAATAGGGTATCAACATACCAAATGTCGAAAATACTCTTGAAATTACTAATAATGGATGAAATACTATATTTATTAATCTTAAAATTGGCATGGATGGTTGGGGCCTAACCCCAAAGGACTAGGATGACCCACCACCCAATGCTAGGATTTTTAGTCTGGAATAACACTTAGTTAGTATTCAAGGTAAAATTAAACCATGATGAGGTATACTATGGAGGATCTAGAAATTATAAAGAAAATGAAAACCCCTTTTGAGAAATATAAATCAGAAAAAGTTCAGCCAGAAAGAGATGCAAGAAAAGATAGAGAAAAGGAGAGAGATTGTATAGAAATGTAGCCATAATTTTCAAGTTTCCTCCTCTAACTCTATAATTGTTAGGGAACACTTTAGACATGTTTCTCCCATTCATGAAAATAATCCCACATTTCACTTTCAATTCCAGAAATGAGAGAGTATTGTTGGTTTTCTTCCACCTTCCTCCACCACTACTAGTTGCACTTAGCCCACCATTGAAACCATTAGCATAAGTACAAGGAATATGCTTATGAGTACATGGCCAAATTGTGGTAAGATGAAGATATCCCCTTCAATAGTTTCTACTCAGCTTATTACCAATCTACTCTAGAGCTCATAGTTGTTGTTAGTAAGAGCTTCAAAGGGCATTTTTATAGATTAAAACAAAAGAAATGTTTAATCCATAAATGACTAGTTTATAGAGATTGAAAAATCATGGGGAAAAAAAAGCGATTTATTCTCAAATGGATGGAATTATGGAAAGTCTCTTACCATGATTAATTTCCATTTTTATTTTCACATAATGGTCCTTCTTTTTTAGATCAATAAATGCATCTAACTGGGTGAAATATGCAAACTTGTTATTTCAGCCATGGAATGTGATTGTACTCAAGGTGGGTGTGGAGAATATTTTTTATGTTATTACTGATAATGCCTCTAACAATGTTGTTGTTGTTAAGAAGTTGGGTAAAAAAAAACCCAACCACACTACAAACTACATGCATTGCAACTACCTAAACTTTGCATATTTGGTGTCTAATTATTTGGATTTACATTGAAGTCCATGAATATGTATTTTTTAATTATTTTTTTAATATTTTATTTTGTTTTTAGTAATTTGGTTCAAAAACTAGTCGATATGGACCACTTTCTTGTTTTGGTTTGGTAGAACCCTTAACTAGTTGATTTTGGTTGTGGCTTTAAAAAAATTGGTCTCACAATACCAAAATCTAATAAGCCTATTGGACCTACCAATCATGGTTGGGAACCAATTATTGTTATCCCTAAAATTGTTGTCGATGATTGGGGCGTAACCCCCAAGGGCCATGGTGATCCACCACCCAGTGTTGCTTATGTTTATCCCAAACCTTGAGCCATTATACTTTCACATACTATACGTTTTGAAGGATTTGGTAAATATTGTTATTGTTGAAGGGGTGTTGGATAGCCATTTGTGGGAAATTTTATTTAAGCCCAATCAATTTTGATTTTTTACAATGCTAGTGGCAATGAAACACCACTTAAAAAATGAATTAACACATCAGAGGTTGATCTCTGATATCCATGACCACAGAGTCAAGTCCACTGACAACATCGCCCTCATTACATTAGAATTACCCAACCTGTAGACACTCTTGGAAATGTATTCCTGAAACATCGAGGATGTAATTCCAAGCACACTGTAGTTGCTCATTGAATTTATGTAATTGTCAAAGCATGCTTTTTCACTCTAGCTGTTATTAAAGGATTTCATTTATTTTATATATAGAAATAATTCTCCCTTGAGCACCATTTTTTATATATACTAGGAAATATCCATCTTCAACCCAGATGTAATAAGCACCATGTTGGAACAGGGTCTCCTAACAAGATGCGAAACTGGTCCATTTTGGTTAACTTTGATTATATTTCAAATAGCGTAGGGGTTTTGGGGTGGGTCAAAGCCCCGAATGCATTGTAATGGGCCAGAGGATAAAATAGGGGTCCGAAAGCTATGGGTTTCGGACCATAGGAAATTTGGAGCTAGATTGATATAAATAGAGATGTATTTTGTATAAAATAGGATAGGATTTGAGGAGGTATTGATGTGATATGTTGCTTAAGCTGTCTGTTTGGGTTTTCGGGAATAGACTCCTGCTGGCTGTGTGCGATGAGATCCTAGTCTAGCTGTGTGTGGACCTTTCTGCTGTGTGCACAGATTGGGGAGGGAATTGTAAGGAAAGGTTGATGAATGAATGAATGAGAAGAGTTATTAGAGATCTAAATCTGTGAGTTCTGTTATATGAATTGCTGATAAATGTCGTGTTATGTATTTTCTGTCTTTAATCTGTGAAATATATGTGTATTGTGCTCTTGGATCTAGATCTACTACTCTCTTTTTATGTACTGTTGTGTTGATGATATAATAAGCTATAACTATAGATCTAGTGCACATGGATGCAAATAGGAATGTAATTAAACCTACACAAGACAAGGTAATATGGGAATTACAGAAACAGGATGCAGCCCTGCTTGCCTTACCCATCCTTTCTCAGGGTGCGGAAACCTGGTTCTAGCACCCACCCACACTACCTCGGGTGAGACTGTGACCTGCGAAAGCAGGTCACTGCTGAAAGGGCCAGTAGTATAGCAGTTTGCCGGCAAACCTTGCACACCGAACCTGGGTTAGGGCCCCTCAAGCTAAAAAATGGTTCTGTTTCGAGGACCAGAAGAGGTCTGAGAAATTAACCGGGTAATGACAAGAGAATACTAGAAACCTGAAAGAAAAGAGATCGAGGACTAGTTCAAGAGACAGATCTAGGAGTTCACAGTAAAAGAAAATCACAGTGAGAAGTTAATGACGGAAAGACGGAAAAATAGGTACGTCCTTACTGAAAGCTTCAAAATATTCTTTGTGACTTTTGAAATTGAACTCCAAGAGTGGTTGGCCAGACTGGAAGAACTCCAGAAGTGCTGGAAAGATGAGCGGGTCACTTTTTGGACCTCGGAGTTGCTCGAACAGCTTGAAAAAACTAATAATACTATCACACGCATGGTGGATCACTGGGTGGATAGCGTGCTGGGAGGATTTGTAATGAAATTTTCCATTGATCAGTTTGTATAATACTCTGAAGCCGAACGATGATTTTTCAAGGGATTCTGAGGCAAGTTCCTAAGGACATTACCATTGTTGATCAAGAAATTACTGTGTGAAAAGAGCATTTTGTGTAGTCATATGGACTGAATGACCTTGGATCTAGATAGGAGCGCAAACCGCAGTGGTAAATACTATTGAACCAAACTTGAAGGAGGGACATCCATCTACGATACGTTTCAGGAACCTGCTACGAATGACCCCTTGGATGTATCGCCACCTCGGATGCGTAAAGGTAAGAATTTGTCTGAACCAATATCTTTCCTCGACAGTGATATGGCTGCGCATTTGAAACTAACTACCTTCAAGGGGGTGGGAGAAGAGGATATGGACATTTTTTGGTTTGTGGCAGACTCTGTCTAGACTACGCAGAACGTAGCAAGTGACACAATCAAGAAGGTGCAACTGTCTTTAGCATTTGAAGACAGAGCTCTGGACTGGTATATGCGATACATTGCCCAGAATGGGACCGCTTCCATTTGAGATATCAAATATGCTCTGAAGCAACAATTCTGTAAACTAAAATCTTATTCCCAACTGGTAGTGGAGGTAATGGACTTCAAACAAGGTGCGTCTGAGTCAGTATGGGAGGTTGATCAGTGATTGAAGAAAGAAATTAGGGACGGAGGGTTTGAGTATGATGATAGACAACATACAGAGTGGTTCATCGCCATGTTGTTACCTCACCTACGTACGCCGATGGGAAATCAGACCTTTTAATCATAAGAGAAAGCTATGGAAGTCGCTATGAAATTAGGGACTGCACCCCGGGAGGATACATCCGCAGGGGTACAACAAATCCAGGAACAACTTGGGGCTATGCATATGGAGATAGAGAACCTGCAAAAAGAATGAGGAAAGGAAATATGTGCAGATATTTTGTGCATACATTGCCGGGCATCTGGCCATACAAAGGATCAGTTCCCTCTGTTGGCCGACTATATGCAAGCAGGAGGGCCTAGTCCGATACGACCCAGAGTAAGTAGGGAACTTGTCCTATTATGACTAGGATCAAGCGGATCTGCACTATGGTGTGATGATTGTTGGGTAGCAGGCCTACATGATATGAACCATTGCCCTCGGCTGGGTGCATACGTCCCAAAACTCAAACAAGAATGGTGTCGCTTCTGTCGATCAGTGGGAAATGATGAGCAGAACTGTCAAAAATATGACTTAATGATGGATCGGGGGAACTTATATCAGATGAAATCGGACCCTGCATCACCAAGACTGGCTGGACACTTTGGAGGATCACCGGCACGAGGTAGAGGAGGTCCAGGAGGTAGCGCAGGTCAAGGACGAGGCCAGCTAATCTATTATAACTGTGGGGAAATAGGCCACTTTTCCAGAGAATGCCATAATCCCACCAGGTCAACATGTAAATATTGTAGACAGCTCGACCATGAGGTGGAAGACTGCCGAAATTTAATAGCTAATATGCAGAAAAGGTAGCCTACCCCTACGCAGAACATACAGAGGGTTAAAACTAAGTAGCAGGAGGCAGATCCAAGTGTAAAATTCATGACACGTAGTGGGTTGGACACCCAGGGAAGCAAAGAAGGGCTTGCCTTTCAGAAAGGAGTGCCCTGCAAGGAACAAGCACCATTGGTAGCCCCCGCGTAGCCTCAGATCAAAGAAGGAGCTGAGCCTTTTTTAAAGACATGTCTGAAGTTGCTAAGAAATACGTAGGCCATAGGAAATATCCTAGCATTACTGAATACCTGCGTAGCTTAGCCCACCATCATCCCTGAGACCAAGGAAGTACAAGAATTGTACAGCCATAAGAAATGCACTGAGAGAGAAATGTGGTTAACTGCATAGATTAGAGACTATGAAATGGATCAAGTTATCTTAGATCTTGGTTCGGATTCCAACATCTTAACAAAACAAACATGGCAATGAATGGGAGAGCCTAATTTGGAATGGTCGACTATCCAGCTACGAATGGAAAATCAAAAAAATATCATCCCTCTAGGTAGGTTACCCAAAGTCATGGTAGACATCACTGGGGTACGGGCCCTAACTGATTTTGAAGTAATAGAAATAGTAGAAGATGTAGACCCTTACCGTGCACTCCTTGGATTGGACTGGGAAATAGACATGGGAGGTGTCATTAATCTCAAGAAACACAACATGGTATTTGAAAACAAAGGTACGCATGTCATAGTACCACTAGACCCAGTAGAAGGTATGCGGTACACAGAGCCAGCCTATGAAAAGGAGGAATTGGATCAAATTTATAAGATAACAACGTAGAACGAAGATCATGTTAACCCCACAGATGAAGGAATGCTTTGTTGGGAAAAGGATAGCGAATTTTTTTCCGACTCTGATGAAGAGCTGGAGAATTGGAAAGGTTAGTTGCATAAGGTTTCAATGCTACAAAGCCTTTGGACCATCACCCTGCCAAAAGGACGCAGACGAAGATCAACAGCCTGATGAACCAAAGAGTCCTATAACATTACCAATAACGATATGTGAAACACCTACGCAAAAGGCCGGTATTCTTTACTCAGATGAAATAATAGAGTAAGGTGATCCTACGCATAGGGACCCCAATGGCTAGATGGGCTCCTGACCTAAGCAGATACTTACTACAGAGCGACGCTCAAAAGTGTGAGCGAACCTGGCCCGAACGGAATTACCAGGGTACCACAGCCCTTAGCACACGTATGTTACAGACCAGTCTGAACACCAGCAAACATCTCAAATAATAACTGACACCGGGAACATCCTACCCACAAGCGAAATAAAGGCTTTGACAAGACTGCTATCCAACTTGCAGGTTCACCTCGCCTCGACCCTCGATCCAGATACACACACGACATACAAGTATCATCTATGGTCTAAAAACTCATGGACACGACCTAGGGAATTAAGGATAACCACTGGCATGTCCCGATTTCATAAGAAAAGACCCCCGCAGGTACGAAAAATAGGCGGCAGGGTGTCAATGCAGCAATTAATGGACAAAATTGTCCGCAGAAGTAAGGGTACATGCCACGAAAAAACTCCCTCACCAATTAATAACTCTGGAGGGGGTGTGGATGGATGGAGAGCTTCGTGTTGGGCTACTTATTCACCGTTTGGCAGGCTCTGGCTATCTGCATTCCAGATTTTTATGTTCATCCATATTCTCTGTAATGTTCGACATTTTGTTAACACTATGGACCCGGACCCGCTGAAAGAACTGGTGCAAGGACCTGGGACTGCTGCGTGCAGTTATAGGATGGAGCTCAGGATGTTGACAACAAGGATTGTCTACAGGCCATGAGGAATGCTAAGATACAGAGACATTATATGATGTCTCCGCAGGTCCCAAGTGCCACCTACCCAGAGAAATGTATGTGTCCTCCCTCGCGTAGCCATAATTCGCACTCCTGACCCAACTAATGAGGACATCCAACTAGATTAGCACAACTATCTAGCTCAGAGTTACAAAGACTATCCTCCAGGGTGGTGCGGGAGGTTCACCACCGTAACCAGGACAAGCAGCAGTACGCCATACCTCCAGAAGTCTAGGCCCACCGGATTGCTGTAGTCACAGACGCAATGCGTATTATTGAGGAGTAGCTGACGCAGGGAGCACAATTGGTCACGACCACTATAGATCTATGGATGACAGTGCAACACCATTCCATGCTTCAGCATATCCAGCATGAATTATAGCAGGCAGAAGATGTTCTGGATCAAGTCCGAGCTTCCGCACCTTCCCCCAATGCTGCGCAATGCCTAGCCAGTAGAGACAGGATTGAGGACCTCCGAAAATCCAAGAAAGTTGTTCGAAAACAACTAAAACCATAGTCTGATACTACATTCCAGCTCGCACATGATGCTTAGTCCGCCATCACACATCTCCACAAGCTGTTAGAACGGATCACTATGAATACAGATGGGTCTTCCTCCCTGGCATTGGTCAACATTGCACAGCAAGCTACGACCCAAATTCTGGACGTATTCCCTCCGTTTTTCTACGCTCTAGATACCTTGCATATGTAGATCGACGATGCACTAGTGCAGTGACTCAGGATGAGTCACAAGATTGTGCTCGGGGACTGTTGGAATGGGGTCTCCTAACAAGATGTGAAACTAGTCCATTTTGGTTAATTTTTATTATATTTCAAATAATGCAGGGGTTTTGGGGTGGGTCAAAGCCCTGAACGCATTGTAATGGGTCAAACGGTAAATTAGGGGTCCGAAAACTATGGGTTGTAGACCATAGGAAAGTAGGAGCTAGATTGTTATAAATAGATATGTATTTGTATTGAATAGGATAGGATTTTAGGAGGTATTGATGCGATCTATTTCTTAAGTTCTCTGCTTGGGTTAGGGGTAACAGACTCCTGCTGGTTGTGTGCGTGGAGATCCTAGTCTAGTTGTGTGCAGACCCTATTGTTGTGTGCATAGGTTGGGAAGGGAATTGTAAGGAAAGGTTGATGAATGAATGAATGCAAAGAGTTATTAGAGATTTGAATCTGTGAGTTCTGTTATATGAATTTCTACTAAATGATATGTTATTTATTTTCTATCTTTAAGCTGCGAAAGATCTATGTACTGTGCTCTTGGATCTAGATCTGCTACGCTCTGTTTATGTACTGCTGTGTTGATGATATAATAAGCCTATAACTATAGATCTAGTGCACGTGGATGTGAATAGGAATGTAATTAAACCTGCACAGGACAAGGTAATCTAATAATTACAGAAACAGGACGTAGCCTTGCTTGCCTTTCCCATTCTTTCTCAAGGTGCGAAAACCTGGTTCCAACACCCACCCATACTACTTCGGGTGAGACTTTCACAGGTCACTGCCGAAAGGGCCAGTAGTATAGGGGTTTGTTGGAAAACCTTGCACACCGAACCTGGGTCAGGACCCCTCAAGCCAACACACCAATAGGGATCACGAAAAGCCGGAATACAAATCTATCGATATTTGAAAGATTCAAGATTAAGATGGATCTATATTTCCAAATTTAGTTTTTATTTTTTATTTTTATTTTTTTTAACCAGGTCAAGAATTTCTATAGAATCAGTAACTTTGAAATATCAACTACCACGATTACACCAGGTACAACTAATTTAGAAATGCCACAAACATATCAGTTACAAGATATCTATAGAGTCTTAAAGCTAGAAATATGCAGAAACAAAATTTTCACCAAACCACTCGAGCTAAAATCATTTGGCGTTTAGTTTTTTACATTAACTCTTTTTTTTTTTTTACATTAGGAATCAGACATCAAATTTTTTCCATTTAATTTTATTAGTTTTATGAGTATGTATATGACACATCTCTTCCACAAAGGTTGTAAGAGCACCTCACTTCTCTCTATACAATCAAGCCGCTGATGTTGGATAATTGGGTGAGAAATGAGTAATTTTCATGTCTCTCTTTCCTATATTGTACTTCTTGCATTCTTGAAGTGATTTATGACATGTGATTGATTGTGTATTTCCAAAGTCCCTCTAATCAGGGAAAATTTTAAGGATGGAAATTTATCTTAAAGTTTAGAAACCTTGGCGAATCTTACTAGTCCCTAACATGCAAAATATAAAATGTTTAGCGATATTTTTGTAAACGTATTAAAACTTCTAATGATTTGATATAGTCTCTATAAAAAATTGGCTATTTTTAAGGTAAAATGATTTTATGATATAAAATTTGGGCGAATCATTTTTACAAGAAATGGAAATTGCGAAATTTTTTTTTGGAAAAAGCATAGAAAATTAGCCCATCCGTGAATATTAGCCCCTAAAATCTTCCCTACCTCTAATTGATATCAAAGTAACTTACTATTATTGAGAAATGTACCTCAAACAAGAACTTCTTGCATAGGCTTCAGAAGTAGTCTGAGACATTTCTTTGGTGGTCACTAAGAACTCTATCTTGTAATTTCACTTGAAAAATAAAAAATGAATGTGAAAGTATTGTGTTTTGAAGTCAATTATTCTTAGGAATTTACATGAAATGTTCTAGAATTTCCATAACATTAGTGACTTCAATTAAGACTTAAACATAGCCTTACATTTCAAGATTGAGATAGATGGAAACTAAGATTGAGGAGAATAGTTGCTAGGATTGAGGATATTAGTTATCTTCTCTAAAAGCATAAAAAGGACAAGATAGGAGAGTTCAGTCACACCTCATAAAGGAGCAATAGAACAGTAGAAGGGAAGAGCGCATTCAAGGAGAAGATAAGCATATCATTGAAGTGACTAGCAAACACAATAGAATATACACTATTATATCAATATTTTCCATGCACATGCCATACATATTCAAATTTGCAGGGCATACTTCATCTTTTGTGACTGCTCAAGTGTATTCAATTATTAGAGAATAGGAAGATGAATCTACTATTTAGAACAAGAAAAAAAGGGCAGGTCCTATTGTTCTACCATACTATGTAGCTATTTAAAGAAAATCAAGTTATCCTAAAATATTCTTTAAATCCACAATAAAAGAAAAAGACAAACAAATAATGAAATCCTAAACATAAAACCATTATTTTTTAAACTCATTATATTAAATACAACATTTTTATGTTTGAAGATGTGAAATTTATTGCAATATTATTCAGATCCCTAGTCTCGGAGTGGAATCACCAGCTTCCACCACTGCTGCCAGGGTTTGTTACTATTAGAATTTGTTATAGCGGACAATGGATTCAACCGACATAGATATGATTCCCGTGCCCTGTGGTGAGATTTCCAGCTCTCAAGCTAGACCAAGCACTTCCACCAAGAAGGCTAAACGTTTTGAAATAAAGAAGTGGAATGTTGTGGCCCTTTGGGCGTGGGATATTGTGTGTTACAACATTTTTTGGTCATCTAACCTTTTATCATTAGATGAAGCCAAGTACACCATGTAAGACCAATTTTACCCTAAGTAAAATTGCTTTCACTATGTGAAATAACTTAGTAAATCACCTTTATTAAGTTGTTTATGGTCTAAACAGGAAACCCCAAAAGGGAATAATAAACAAATCTACATTTGTTTATATTTCTTGGTCATATTTAACCCAAAACAAGGAAATTAATTAAATAAATCATTATTTATTTGATTATTTCCTAGGAATAAGCTATTTAAATCATCATTTAAATAATATTCCTAGTTAAATTTTACTAAATCTTTTTTAAATAATTAAATAAATCATTATTTATTTAATTATATTCCCACCATTTCCCTAAAATAATAAATAAATCATTTATTTATTTATTGTTTATAAATAAAGGAATTGACCCAAGTCAAAAATCATTTTCCCTCCAACAAATATAATAAAATATTCCTAAAGGGTGGTTCTAGAATTTGATTAATAATATTTTATTCATGCACTGAGTTCTAGACCACCCTAATATTTTGTTATAAATAGAAGGGTTTTCCCCATTCATTAGTCACCTCCATTGCATTAGATCACTCTGGATCTATACTAGGTCACATTATCCATTTTTGCCTTGTGAGCTCCCATTGAGTTATATGTTTGTCTGGGTTTTCTACAACAACAATAGAGAGGAATTTTAGATCTGAAATGTTGAGGACTTTCAAGAACCCATCCTATTGAGGAGAACCGGAAAACACCTTTCTTGTTTTCCTCTCAGGTGCCCCCTTTTTAATATAATATAAAAATTCTTTCAAATACATTGTTCTTGTCTTGTCTATTGGATGCATGGAGCCACATTTTACTTTATCTGCTTAATGTTTTTTATGATTAGATATGGATTTGTGCAGCATTATTTGGATCACCTAATTGCAGATTTAAAGATATTTGGAAACCATAATCGATGTTAGGAATACTTGTTATGCGTAGCTAAAGTGATCTTTTACAACGAAAGATTCATATTAGCATTGTGGTTGAAAATTTTGGAATTTTGCAGAAATCAAATTATGGACCTTTGTATTGAGTTGAGTGTGGCAAGGGTTCTAGCTCTCAAGCTGGACCAAGCACTTCCACCAAGAAGGCCAAACGTTTGGAAATCAAGAAGTGGAATGTTGTGGCCCTTTGGGCATGGGATATTGTGGTTGACTCGGTTTTGGTTAATTAGTTTATTGTACTGTGCTGAGTTTTTTTTGGTTTTGCTGAGATTATGTTCAGTGATGTTTTGAGTGTTTGTTCCCTCGTATTTTAATAAGACAAGTTAATGTCGAGTTTTTCCCATACATTGTGTTGAATCTCTACTTTGGATTTGTTGGGTCCAAATTTTGTGACTCTAGTGTTTGTTTACACATATATTAAATTGAATTTGTCAGGGAGTTTATTCCTTCTCACAAAATTGGCACCTAAGAGGATAAATTTAGGTAGGGTGCAGCCAGGAAACCTCGAAACAATTGAGGGATCTCTGGCTGTCACTATGGATGTTGGGTAAGTTCCCTGAATGTCCCCCATTATCCACGCGATGTTCTAGGGTAGGAGAAGGTATGCCCCATGGAAAGGGGATGTGCCCTACAATGCCCATCCCCTAAAGTATGTCCATACAACCATACAAAAAAACACTAATACATACATATATATGCATGCACCATATGTCTGTGAAGGTCGGTGGTTGAGTTCTAGTCATGTTATAGTAAGTCCGCACGATAGAAATAACATTTTAGCCTATAGTGTTTTTAACTAAAATGCAGTTCAATAACAGATGTTGTCGGTATATGAGGAACGAATTAAGGGATTCCAAAACAAATAAGAATTGAAAAGGCAGTACTCGAGTAGGCTTTAGACATGAGGTTTTTGTAGGAGGAGGCTTATCCTTAGGCGGCTGTTTCTTTTTCTTAGAAGTTGGAATAGGACTAGTGAGGGGATTATTTTGCAGTATGCTATCATAGTGAAGAACCTTGCTCCTGTGCTTCTCGATCTTCCTCTTAATTGAATAATCTTTGAATTTGTGCAATTTGACCTCGGAAAATCAAGCAAGTGCATCAAGTGAAAAGACTTACCTCGCTATAAGAATCATGATGGCTCGAATGCTCAGCGAAAATGACAGCTCTAGTCCAAAATGACGATAGCTCCAGTCCAAAACGACAGCTCCAGTCTGGGAAAAAGAAAGCTCTAGAATGAAAACGACAATGCAAAATGCTGGGTGAGACAAGAATTTTGGGGTTTTTTTATAAGAATAAAACTCTAGGACAAGAGTTAAAAAAACTCTCAGAAGAGAGTTTTACAACTCTTGTTTGAGAGTTTCCCCGAGAGTTTATGTCAATACAACTCTCAGACGAGAAAATACTTGACTCTCGTCTGAGAGTATTTTAACTTCGGTCAAGACCAATAAAAATCTTGGGCGAAACATTAAAAATATCTCATATGAAAGTTTTAAAAACTCACGGTTGAGAAATTAAGTTGAACATTTTCTCAGATGAGAAATTAAAAATTTCACCCAAATTCTAGCCATCTGCCAAAATGTGTTTCCCAACTTCGGGATTTCACCCTAAACCATTCCTGCAAATAAATTTATCTATTGTTGGAATGGTCAATTCCAACAAAGACTCAAACTAATGAAAATAGTTGGCCAAACTAAATGTCATAATAAATAAATCAATTCTTTAAACCAGATTTACATTACTCACATGAGAACTCTTAAAGAAATATTAAATAATGACAACATGACATCATGTAGGGGAGCACTGAGATCCATTAACTAATAAAAATGCATAAATATTCTTTCGTTATTCTCTCTTCCATATGCTTAATTGGGCATGAGCATGAACACAATAAAATAAATCCCCATCTTTGCATTTCTACAAATTTCTCTGGCAGAATACCCCTAGCTATGGCAAGAACAAGTCGCGAGAAGATAAAATATTGACAGCAAATCACTCGATGTGATCATATTTTAGAACACATTTCTCAAAATATCTATGAGAATTTCACTTCCATATTCGAGTCTCGATCACCACCAGAGGTAATATCCAACCAAGCCATGAAAAAAATCATGTGACTCCTCTATCCATTAGATAAATTCTGCATCGTTATAATCTGACCTTTTCCCAAATTTCCCAATTACCGCATTCATTCTTTCTTTCTTCAATCCCTGGATATTCATTCATCATGTTTTGGAGCAAAAACACAAATATATCTAGTAATCTATTTTATCTGCCTAATTATGTTGAAACTAAGAAATTTGAAGATGGTTATGGTGCTTCACCATTTCGTTCCTTAACATGATTTATCAACAACAAATGAATTTTTTGTTTAAATGATAATACCACGTAACTCCATAGAAAATTACACTGATAACGCTCCTTTCACGACCTCAAAAAAATAAGCAGAAAATTAATAACTCACTTGAGACACTCGACTCCTCTATGCACTCGGATCCGCAATTTGAGGCCTTGAGAATATCTAATGCACATTGTGCGTCAATCAAGGAAACTACCAGTTGAACTACTAAACTTCTGAAACACAAGAAAATGTCATTCTGATTTTTGAATATGCAACAAACTTGTGAACCAGGACATCTATCCAGCTAAAAAACACTTATGATTGTATTACGATTGTATTACAACTATTTTAAACAAATTTGAATTCCTCAACACTACAAAAATGAATATTTCTCTAGCAGCTTCAAAACTGCTTCTTGAGAGTTCTTTAGCGACATCAATAGATTTCTTCCCATCCAAATTTTGAAGGGTCACAGTTGCTCCGTGTTTCAAAAGATGTTATACCCATTCTTTCCGTTCATAGCCAACTACATAATGAAGAGTTGTGTTTTTGTTCTTATCAATTGCATCAATAGTTGCACCTACTTGAAGA
Source organism: Pinus albicaulis (assembly GCA_034641835.2). Classification (NCBI taxonomy): domain Eukaryota; kingdom Viridiplantae; phylum Streptophyta; class Pinopsida; order Pinales; family Pinaceae; genus Pinus; species Pinus albicaulis. The sequence goes on along the minus strand of CM076583.1, from coordinate 1,044,820,857 downwards.
TGTATTTCAGCCCATTTCACCTCACCATACCCACAAGCAAAGTGCAAAGTTGTTTGGCCCTTATAGTTTTCCTCGTGTTTTTCTGCAGCCATCGCGAGGAAATTCTTCAATAACCACTTTCAGTGTGATGAACAATGAGCTCATCATCATCCTCATCCCCATTATCCTCTTCAAATTCATCTGCACCAGTCAATGAACTAACATGACTCCCTCGTCAAGATCGTGAAGAGAAACATCACCTTCCAAGACACGTACTATCTGTCCCGTATGAGGTTTTTTTTTTTTTTTTTTTCAGAATTTCGAGCACAAGAAGATGCACATCACTCACATTACAGTTGTGTTGTATCCGGGGATCAACAAGGGCATCTACATTGTCCTCTTCCATCGCTCGAGCAAGCAAGGATCAATTACAAAAATACACAGGCAGAAAACACCAGCAAATGTGAGACAAGCTCACTCAACACAATTAATTCAATCGCTCAATTACATCACACTTAAATAAGAAACTCACTCACCTAATCTTCCTGAAGAAGAGGAAACAACCCTGAATAGATGGAACTGATTTCTAAATGCACACTCCCGTACAACAAACAAAAACTAAATCTATTTCTAGATTATTCTCACATCCTCCCTTAATGGAGAAATGGATTTTCTACAATACCTAACTGACTTCTAAAAACTTCAAATTTGATTTTACCAAGGGGCTTAGTAAATATATCAGCCACATTATCCTTGGTGTTACAAAATATCAATTCAATTTCATTTGAATCAATTTTCTCACGTACAAAGTGGTACTGTAACTCAACGTGTTTTGTTCTAGCATGGTAAACTGGATTATGTGCTAATTTGATAGCACTCTGATTATCACAATTGATACATGTTGAACCACTTTGCGCTTCTTCAAGATCTGCAAGAATTCTCCGTAACCAAATAGCTTCACAGGTGGCATTGGTCAAAGCTTTGTACTCTGATTCTGTTGATGATAAAGAAACAGTTGGCTGTTTCTTACTACTCCAAGATACGACCCCTGATCCAATATGAAATGCATAGCCAGAGGTAGATCGCCTGTCATCTGGATTTCATGCCCAATCTGAATCAGAAAAACCTGTCAGTGCAACATCAGATTCATCAGTATACATAATACCAAAATTCACTGTTCCCTTTAAGTATCGGAGAACTTTCTTTGCAGCATTCCAGTGATTTCCTGAAGGCTTAGCCATGAATTGACTAAGGATACTGACTGAGTATGCAATGTCTGGTCTGGTAGTGGTGAGATAGTTCAAACTTCCCACTAGCTGACGATATAATGTTCCATCTGCCTCTTTCGATCCATCTTCTTTGTACAACTTTGCATTATGTTCTAAGGGAGTTGACATAGCTTTGCAATCTGTCATATTGAACTTTTTAAGAATCTCCTTAGTATATTTGCTTTGAGTGATCAAAGTTTTACCAGGCTCTCTCCATACCTCAATTCCTAAACAGTAATGCAATTCACCCAAATCTTTCATTTCAAATTCCTGTGACAACTGAATTTTAATTTCTTCAATTAACTTGTGAGCACTCCCTGTGATTATGAGATCATCCACATACAAAGATATTAAAGCAACATTTCCTTTTCCATCTTTCTTAACATACAAGTTAGGATCATTTTTGCTTTTCACAAATCCATTCTGAAGAAAGAAGGTATCAATCTTTACATACCATGATCTCGCTGCCTGTTTCAAACCATACAATTCCTTTCTTAACCTGCAAACCAGATGCTCCTGTCCCTGTTTGACAAACCCTTCAGGTTGAACCAAATAGACTTCTTCCTTTAAATCACCATTTAGAAAAGCAGATTTGACATCCAATTGATGTATATTCCAATTATGTTTTGTGGCTAAGGCAATCAGTAATCTAATTGTATTTAACTTAGCTATTGGTGCAAAAGTGTCTTCATAATCAATTCCCTCCTTTTGAGCATATCCTTTTGCTACTAATCTTGCCTTAAATTTATCAATTGTACCATCTGCTTTAAATTTCAATTTGTACAACCATTTGCTTCCAATTGGAACTTTATTTTCAGGAAGTTCCACTAATTCCCATGTTTGATTTTTCATAAGAGAAGCATACTCATCATTGATAGCATTAATCCATGGTTCATGTTGTTTAGCCTGCTCATAATCAATTGGTTCTTCAACATTCATTATATTAGACATTAAGGCATAGTCTCTATACCTTGCAGGAAGCTGAGTCTGTCGGGACGATCTTCTTGGTGCTTCAATGCCTGTGGGTGTTCCATCCATGATTCGTCGGCTTTGAGGTGAATCACCCCCTTGTGATGACTCACTGCTGCTAGATGTGCTCATACTGCTCTCATCCTGATCCTGTACCTGTACCTGTACCTGTTCCTGTTCCTACTTAATCAAAGTATCAAGTTTGATATGTGCATCATTAGATATATGCCATGCATCATTCTTTGTATTACTTTTATCAGCCTGCTCATGAAACAACACATCACGACTTGCAAATAGTTTATGGGAACTTGGATCAAACAATTTATAGGCTTTCTGATCCGTACAATACCCAATGAAAACACACTTGATTGACTTGGCATCAAGTTTTCTTCCGTTAGCCTTAGGAATATGAGCAAAAGCAGTACATCCAAAGACTCTGAAATGACTCACATCAGGTTTATAACCATGAAGAACCTCAAAAGGAGTTTGAAAAACTAATTTCTTAGTGGGACATCGATTCTTCAGATAAACAACAGTATTAATGGCTTCTGCCCAGAAACCATTAGAGATGTTCTTACCTTGCAGCATACTACGAGCAAATTCCACCAAGGTTCTATTCCATCGCTCAGCAACACCATTTTGCTGAGGGGTATGTGGCACTGTGAGCTGTTGTTGAATTCCATTAGATTTACAATAGGTGTTAAATGCTTTTGACTTATATTCACCCCCTTGATCAGATCTGAGTATTTTAATGTACTCACCTGTTTGTTTTTCAACCATAGTTCGAAACTCTTTAAAATACTCAAATATATCACTCTTCCTCCGAATGAAATAGACCCAGGTGTACCTAGATCGATCATCAATAAAAATAACAAAGTATGAAGCACCACCAAGAGACCTAGTTTGCATAGGTCCACATACATCAGTGTGAATTAATTCAAGTATATCATACTTTCGTTTCTCAGTATGAACCGGAAACTCTTCTCTATGCTGCTTACCAAGTGCACAAGCTTCACATGGTAAATGTTCACACTTCATAACATGAAGACCTTCAACCATTGATTTCCTTTGCAACAACGATAAATCATTGTAATTTAGGTGCCCATACCTGTGATGCCATAATTCTGTTGTCGATGTCTCTTTGGATGTCAATGCAACATGGCGCTTCACTGTCACATCCAATCTGTATAATCCTCCAACCCTGGTACCTGTAGAAACAACCCTGTAGTGGTCCTGAACATCTTTCACAATACACCCCAGTTTACCAAATTCAACTTTTAAATGATTATCAGTGATCGTGGAAACAGATATCAAATTCTTTTTGAGAGCAGGTACATACATAACATTATGAATCTGTTGCATTTGTCCATTAGGTAAGTACACATTTATTATGCCATAGCCTTGAACTTTAAGTGACCTATCATCTCCTAGGTAAATGTGTGTACCATCAGATTTCTCATAATATTTATCATACCATTCTTTATTACAAGTCATGTGTGCCGATGCACCAGAATCGATGAACCATGCATTCTCATCATCAGTTTCAGCAGATAATGGAGCATCAGAAAGAAATAACTTAAGATTTTTAAATCCATCAGTCACTGAGGTGTCTCTGTTTATGTAATTTCCATTATGCCTTCTATGTCTTTGATTTGATTCATTATTCTTTCTCCTATAGAAATCTTTAGCCAGATGTCCAGGTTTTCCACAATAATCACATTCAATGTTCCTCTTAACATAAGAATCAGGAGGTGCCATACCTTTCTGTTTTGCTTGAAATCGGCCTCTGTTCCTGTCCCATGGTCTCCCTCGGAATGGTCGTTTGCCTCTTGCAGTCAAAGCCAAATCAGAACCATTTGACTCCAGGTCAAAATTTTTCATGCGCTCTTCTTCTTGAAAAAGAATTCCAGCCAATTCTTCAAATGTAGGAGGTGTCGGTCTAGCTGAGAGAGCTGAAATAAATACTTTATAGTCTGGAACTAACCCCTTTAAAGCAACAGTTACCAAGTCTGTACTAGAGACCTTTTCACCAATATCACCTAGTTTATCACTCAGGTCTTTAATTCGGGAAACAAAGTTGCTAATGGTCTCATGGGCTTCCATTTTAATAGATAGCAGCTTTGTTTTTAAAAATAAAATACGGTTTGCATTAGTAGTTTCATACAAACCTTTAAGCGTGTCCCAAGTCGCCTTGGAAGTTTCACAGTCCCGAATGTGAGGAATAATATTGTCCTTCACTGACATGCGTAGCAGCACCCTTGCTTTCATTTCCCGCTTCTCCCAATCTTGAGTGGCAGCAGGAGGTTGAGGCTTGGGCTCGTCACCTTTGACAATCGTCCAGAGATTGTATGCCTCCAGTACTGTTATGAGCTTAAATTTCCAGTTTACATAATTTTCTCCATCAAGTTTTGAAGACTCATTTAAATATGTATCTGCAAGGGGATTAGCCATTTCTCGACTAATGACCAAATTCAAAAAAAAAAAATTGCAAGCTTTTCTCACACTCTATTGAGTTTGATGTTTTTTTTTTTTATAAAAAAAACTTCAAATTTGCTCCCCTTTTGTTACAAAAAAAAATGATGAGAACAAATATGAATTTGTTCAACTTTCAAGCACACAACCAATAAAACGCCTTTGACTTCAGAATGCAGAAAATGGGCAGCACCACGAGCTTGCCAGCTCAAGCTAACCAAAATATTATTAAAACCAACGCCTCCCCACCAAGATTTCGAATAACTCCAAAACTAAAATCAGGAAATTTGCTGACAGCGTTTAAAAAAAATGATATCAATTGCTGACTCAACTTGATAACGAATTCAATGGCATAACAAATAAAAAAAAACGCTTTAAATAAGTTGCTGACAGCGTTTAAAAAACTTGTTCAAAGTTCGATTTCAATTCAAGCTTCGGCTTCAGATTTTTTAAAAAAAAACCGTGATTGGAAGTCAAACTTCAGCTTAGACCACTGCTCGAGCAAAAACGCCACGCACAGGAAACTCGACTTCTGGCTGGGTCGATTGCTGTTCCAAGGGGTCGATTGCTGTGACAGAAATGTCCCACCGGGCGAATGGAGTCACGAACCAGGAGGGGTCAACTTTCAGGTGTAAATGCAAAGCAGATCTTATCTCTCCACGTTCGATCCAAATGATCTCGGACAGCGCCTTTCCTGCAACGTTCCACAGATGTGTAATGCCGCAGATATGTGATGGCGTACCACAGCAGAGGTTACCTTAATTCAAAGCAACAATACGCTGGTTTGAAAACTTCACTCTGCGCACACTCTAATGGCAGATTCATTCACTGCCCGCGAAGAGGAGAGAGGCGCAGACAGCAACAAAGCTCCGATACCAAATTACAAAAATACACAGGCAGAAAACACCAGCAAATGTGAGACAAGCTCACTCAACACAATTAATTCAATCGCTCAATTACATCACACTTAAATAAGAAACTCACTCACCTAATCTTCCTGAAGAAGAGGAAACAACCCTGAATAGATGGAACTGATTTCTAAATGCACACTCCCGTACAACAAACCAAAACTAAATCTATTTCTAGATTATTCTCACAGGATCGGGCCCAATCCATTCAGTGACCTGACATCGTTATCTGACTCAGCCACGTGAGCTTGGCAAGGGGCACGGTTCCTCGCCCACTGGTTCATCTCATAGAGGGAATCAAAAGAGCACAGTTCGCAGACCCGAATAGCTAACTTCACCTTTGAACTAGCATTGCATCCTCACTAAGATCCACCATAGGCAGACCATGTCTGGGAATCGATCGACCACCATCCACTGTGCTATGCTCGCCAATCGATCCACGCATGTCTCCCCAACCATATGAACCAGGAAAATTCGATCATGGTAGCAGGTAGATCTCGAAATTCAAGGTAACACACGCAAAATAGTGTCACCACACTTCAAGACTTAAAAATTACATAAACACGTGTTTTTAGGGTCATCACGGGTCATCTCATCAAATTCACCGTGTCTTCAATACACAACACACAATCATCGTGCCTCCACGTCGTTGCACTTCCAACGAAGCTCTCGCCACGCAACTGCACTCTCTGCTTTCTTCTGTAGTCCAACTCTGGCCACATCAAATAATGGATGCACCGTTGCTGCCCACACTAATGGAAAACCAAAAAATAAAACTAAAACACAATATATTCTCTTATTTCCCTTAGCTCAGGAGGGGCTGAGGTCCAGGCTCATATGGGCTTTGATACCAAGATAAAATCTTACTATGCACACTATATTATATTAATCAAAGATATTACAGATATATATATGAAGAATTGTCTCAAGATAGGAAAACTACTTTTGACGCACAATAAGGTCGTTGAGAGAATATCTCAACCATGTACCAAACTAGGAATATTTAGATTTAGTTACCTCCTATGATATAGGAAAAAACTTCTTGCATAGAGAGTTAACACCGTAGACAAGTAGGAATTACATATTCCAACAGTTTCTTCCCATTTGCAATAGTTATGACTCCCTCATTGCCATCTTTTTCCATTGTTTTGGAAAACATTTCACCAATTTCCCAATCACCATTTTCTGAGGTGGTCTTACCTATTCAATTTCCTCATATTTTCTTACCATCCTTGCTATACATTTGAAATGTGCCACAACTGCATCAATTGTCATGCTAATGTCCTGTCTCAAGGCCATTGCATTCTTCCCATCTGCAACTGACTTCCATCCTTCTGTGAATATTGCACCAGTAAAAATGGTCCCAGAGTTAATGACATCTCCTACAACATCATTTGTAGAATTGGAAACTTTCTTGACAAGACATGCACCAATATTCTTTAACTTCAAGTCAGGAAGCGAGTCTCGCTGTCGCTTTGTACATTTTGAGCAGAAAACTTCAAGTCGAGCCCAGAAATAGAGCAGGGGAGACGACTACGCACTTAGCACTGCTACAATAGTGTCATCATATATTAATTCTAAAGTGTTTTAAAAATTAATTCTATATTAAACATCACACGAATTATAAATCTTCATCAAAGTATAATAACTAATAAATTGTGTTCTTTAATATGAGCATATAAATGTTTTATTCATTCTTAACACCAAAATTGTTATCTTAATAATATGTTTTTGTTTTAATTACTAAACATCACTTTAATATAGAATTATACACTCTAATATTAATAATATTATAGATTTATCGATGTAATATTAATAATTTTATAAAACTAAATATAGGTATTAATATAATAAAACTAAATATAAGTTTTTAATTGATATTTGTAAATTTCAACTTATATAGTAAAGTTGTAACATTATGAAACAATATTTTAGTGATTCTCAAATGTAAAAGCATATATATATATATATATATATATATATATATATATATATATATATATATATATCATTTCCATTAACTATATTGTAAATAATTTATCAATTTTTATGTTTATGTTTAGTAATTTAATAACATGTACTATTCAAAATGCTTATTTCTAATATTATGAAATTTTCAAATATGATATATTTATTGAGAATTTAAGTATTCTCAATGTATTTAAACATATACAACAATTAAAAATACTACTTAAAAATATCTATACTTTATTAAATTTAGTTGTCAAAAATTTTGGGAATAATAATGAAATTGAAGCTCATTCCTTTAGTTGCATAACTTGTCATGATATTTCTTATAATTTTATTTATCTCATTCAAAATTTTTCGAGAGATAAATTCTCTTACCAACTCCAATTTAAAAGTAAAAAAAAATAATGAATTACCTTTTCCATCTTCTATATATCTCAATTTTATGTTTTGTAGGTATGTAACTTCACTACTTTATATTTTCTAAATTTAAATATATTTGATATACTCCAATTAGCTTTTATTTGTCCAAACTTCTATTTAAATTTGAATTCTTATTCATCTCACTTATTCCAGTTTTGTGAGTGGACTAATAAGCTTTCTATATAACTAAAAGTGCTTTATTTTCATGTCAAGTACATCCAATATATCCAATTGCTTTATTTTCATGTCAAGGACATCCAATATGTCTTTATTTTACCATCCACTGATATTTATCTAATTCATTTATTTTTAGTTTTGTTATGAAATACCCTCTATGATGAAGTGAATGAATTGGTCAGAAATATTGATTTAGACTAGGTTAGAAATAAAACTCATATAAACTCTACATCTAAAAATATATTTCATCTCAAATCTAAAAAAGTAGCCCAATATTTCATTTAAAAGTGATATTTTGTCTCAATAAATCCTTATAAATAATACCAAAATAGTGTTGAAAAAAACATGTATATTTTGTATGATCATCATTTATGTACAAAATTTTTCTCTTTAGTCACTTCACAATTATTTTCATTACTATCAGATCCATCGATACAAAGTTCTGCATGCCTACAGAAAAAATTCACTAGTATAGAGACCTGGTCTAAATGATAATATTTTATTTTTATTTCTTTTGTCTAGAAAATGTCTAATTGTCAACAAGATCAACCATCGATAATATTATTCCTTTTTTGAACACATTTCACGATTTTTTAAACTATAACTCATGTCGTTTTTCTATATGACAATGATTAATATATTTATACATTTGCTCTGTGAACTTCTCCATAAAAAATTTCACGAAAATGTTCTTTTCAAGTAAACTAATATTTCTTGGCGTTGTAACCAAATCTATAACCATAGTGTACAAAAGGTTATTTCCTTATTTATGATTTTTGGTTGTGGGGTGTCTCTAGAGGTAAATTATTCTTTTTGTGAGCCTTTAATTTAATTTTTCTTACTAAGGAGGCTCCTCCTGCGATACATTAATGTGTCTCATTTCTACATGGAGTTACACATATTATCCATCTATTGCTCCTAAAATTATCTATGAAAATCATCGTAAATGTGGGCTATGACATGGTTATTCTTGCTAGGATTACCAAAATGGTTCATTGAGGAGTGATAAGTAGAACCCATAATTGTCATGTTGCACAATGGAAAATAAATGTTTGTGACAATGTCAATCCTCCCTCATTACCCACTTGTTACTGAAGCGGTTGATGAAGATGAAATAATGAGTACCTAATCCTTCAAATTTATCATTGGAGTGCTACCTGCTTTCGGATAGCCATTTGGGTCCAATATTTTAGTCACATAAAATGCTACATATCCTCCAAGTGTTGGATATCAAAATTGTAAAAACTTGAATAAATTTAAATTACTATAGAATCAAGTTATTGTTATTGTTAGTGTTTTTTTTCTACAAGTATTTGAACTTTTTTATACTTTCAAAACACATGGAATTTTTTTTCACAAAAAAATAACAAATATTAGGAAAAAATTAATAAATCTTACTCTGTTACCACTCCATACTAAGATTCATGCTTAAACATTACCCAAGGTATACAACCTATGTAAAAAATAAACAATATCATATCCATCAAAGTGGAATTTTTAATTTTGGAAATTAGACAAACTCATATAGTCATATTAATGTTGGGAACCATACATTGTTTTATATTTTTAGGGTTCACTAAAAAGAAAAATATTGGAATTATTTCCATGGGTTTGGAAATTGATAGAATAAAAATTGAAGTGAAATGTTGAATTTTTGGTAACAATTGTGGGGTTTTGTATTCGATGATGCATTTATTTATCTTCTTTTCATATAAAATTTTGAATAAGGATATTTCCTCTATCTATATAGTGTAATGAAGGGACTGTAATTCATCAAAGTGTTTAAAAAAACTGTCATTACTTTGGAATTACTTTCTTTGGGATTTTCCATAACCTACTTGTTGTCTAAGAAAGGATGGAATTGTTTAACAACTTTAGGGGAAAAAATCCTATTCATGAAAATTAATTTTGAAAAATCCTATTAGACGGTGGAGAGTCTATATTTTTATTTTTATTATCAGAGTAATTTTTTTATAACTAACCAACTCTCATTAGAAAAAGGGATGCCTTCGATTCCTTCTCTTCCATTTGTATATCTCCATAAATTCCCACATAAAATTCACCAATTTCTGCATTTAAAATTTTATTAACTTCAAATTTAACATTTTATTAACTTCAAATTGATCAGTGTCTTGGGATTTTATAATATAAGTTTAGTTAACATAATTTAAGAGTATTTTTGTATTGAATTTGTTAGGTCCCCATATTACTAGTGTATTCCCTTATGTTTATTAGTGTAGCCCCCTTATTTTTATTGTTGTGCCCCTGTAACCCCCATATTGTTATTATTGTTCCCTTACATTATGATTGTTAGGTCAGCTAGTATTATATTATAATCCCATGGACCCCTATATATAGAAGGAGGTTTTGTCATTTGTATCATCCAAGAATTTTTCATTTATGTAATGTATTAGAAGTTGCCCCCTCGAAGTGGTTGATTTATAAGGCATTGATATCTCTTTTCTTCTATTTTTGGAGTTGGTTTCATAATATTTGGTATTAGAGGTTTGGATTCTAGGGTTTCGCTACTCCAAACAGGTCATCTTGACATTTTCGCTATAATTTTTTTTTCTACAAAAGTCATAAGCTGAAATTTTTAGAGCATGAAACCGAAATCCTAAGGAAAGTCATGGAAACATTCCTGATCTTGGTTTTCAATATTTTTGGAGATATGATCTATGGAAGTTAGGGCCTTTTGCAAGCTCCTGAATTTAACCTAGATAGGTCATTGTGGAATTTTCGCAATAAATTTTTTCTATGAGGGTTCAAAAGCTAAAATGTTTACAGAGCGAATATGAAATCCTGAGGAACATCATGGAAACATTTCAGATATTTATTCACAATATTTTCAGAGATATAATATGTGGAATTTAGTGTTGTTTCAAGCTTTTGAATCTCATCTCAAAGAGGTTACCTTGGGAAAATCGTCATAACTCTCATTCTAAGCATCAGATTGGAATTTTTTAAAAATTCGCTGCAATTACATGGACTGTAGTTTCCTTTTTTATCAATTTTAGAGCCTAAGGAGGAAACAGTGAGATGTGGCACACTGTACAAGTTCACTCTACTAAACGAGTCAATAATTAGGTCATTGTGGGAGATTGGGCATAACTTTTCCTTGAAGAATCCAAATCAGGTGAGAAAAATGGAAATTGAAAGAAGCTTGATAGGGCTACTACAGAGTTGAATTTAAGATATTGAAGATCCAAAATCAATGAGATAATTTAGTTTCAATATCGAGCTCCTCCAAATCAATAAAAAGGTGCGTATTTTTTTTCTGAATTGCATAAGTCTTGTGTGAAAAATCAGTTTTAATTGATTCCAAGGGAATATTGTAGAATAGACATTAGTATTTGGCTATAAAATGCGTCCTAAAATTAATTCAACATCCATTAAGCCTTTATAAGGCTCTACTAAGACTCATGAAGACAAATAACTGCAACATGACATATAAAAATTACAAGAGCAAGTGCACCAAATTTCGCTTTTGCAAAGAGCAACAAAAAATGAAATGGAACCTTTGAAGAAAGTCGTGGAAGCTAAGATGGATGGCATGGAAGCTGGCATGGAAGCTAAAATGGATGATATAAAAGAAAACATGGAAAACATGAAGAATTATCTAAATTCACACATGGAAAGTTTGACAAAGTTAATACAAGAAATGTTTCCTAATTTCGAAAATATAGTAGAGGAAACTCATGATGAGAACAAAATAAATGTTAATCGTGATTTCATAAGCTCTAATTTTGGATAGAAGAACGACCATATTCCAAACATGGATATGAGGAATTTTGATGGCAAGGATCCTGTAACATGAATACTACATATGGAGCAATATTTTGATCTCAATAATGTGCAAAATAGACAAAAGGCACACATTGCAAATTTACATTTAAAACAAAATACATTTTATGATATTGATGGCTTTGCTCCCATAAAAAAATTGTCACTTGGTCAATTTTTATGGAGGAAATGATAGCACATTATGATGATACAAAGAGAAACACCTTCTTTAGCCAATTGATAAATCTCAAACAAAAGGGTTCAGTGGTGGAGCACATTGAGGACTTCCAAAAATTGAATATAAGGGTAATTGATATTCCAGAGGAACACAAGATTGATGTCTTCAAAGGGAATTTAAAGGATAACATCCAACATAAATTTTTCATTTGGGAACTTGATTCATTGGATAAGGCATTCAAGTTGGCAAGAAAAATTGATTGTAAAATTATGGCGACAAGGAGGCCTGCCACTCACATCTATAAATATGGAAGTATTGCTACTCGTAGACTCCCAAAATCTACAAGGTTTACACTAGAAAAATTGGAAGAAAAAAGAGAAAAAGGGATTTTCCACAGTTGTGATAGAAAATACACTAAAGGTCATAAGTGTTCTGAGAAGAAATTATTTTACATATATTGTGAAGAGGAGGAAGAAAATGAACAAGAAACCTCAAAAGAAGAGGATATACACCAGGAACCAACCCTAAGAAGAAGAAGAAATGAGTTTGACCATATTGTGTAATGCATTGGTAGGAATTACCACTCCTCAAACTCTCAAGATAGAAGGACATATCAAGAAGAAAAAGGTAATAGTGTTGATTGATTTAGGTAGCACCCATAATTTTATTCATTGTAAGGTAGCCAAGGAATTGAATTGTTTCCTCTACCCAGCACCAGAATGTCAAGTCATGGTTGCAAATTGAGGAACTATAAATTCCTTTGGAAAATGAAATAGTATCAAGCTAACCATGGGGGAATATGTATTGAATAGTCAAATTCTTTCCATTAAATTGGGAGGTGCTGATGTTGTACTAGGAGTAAAATGGTTACAATCTTTGGGGACGGTAGATTTTAACTTTCAAGAACTTTTCTTGATTTTTTTTTCGGAAGGAAAGGATATCAAATTACGGGGTATCACAGGGAATTCGGGAAAGATAATAAACTCTAATTTCATGACAAATCTTCTGAAGAAAGAATAATGAGGTGTAATTGCACAATTATGCTCACTAGAAGTTCCAACATCAAAATCATCTATTTCTCCATATATCCAAAAAGCCTTGGACAATCATTCCAAGATTTTTAATACTCCTGAAGGATTCCCACCTATTCGTGATCAAGATATTTCTATTCATTTGATTCCAGGAAGTGTTCCTCCAAACATTGGGCCTTACAGATATCCTTATGTCCAAAAGACAACAATTGGACATATGATTGTAGAAATGTTAGAAGCTGGTATAATTCAACCTAGTTAAAGTTCTTTCTCTGCTCCAATAGTATTGGTGCACAAGAAGGATGGATCATGGTGCATGTGTCCGGATTATAGGAAGCTCAATAATCTCAGTATTAAAGATAAATTTCCCATTACTGTGATTGATGAATTATTGGATGAATTACATGGCACTATTTATTTTACCAAGTTGGATATTCGTTCAGGGTATCATCAAATTAGAATGAAGAATGAAGATATTCCGAAAACAACATTTTGAACTCATGAGGGTCATTATGAATTTTCAGTCATGCCTTTTGGCCTTACCAATTCACCTTCTACATTTCAAGGGTTGATGAATTCCATTTTCAAACCCTTAGAAAAATTGTGCTAGTATTTTTTGATGACATACTAATATACAACAGGTCTTGGAAGGATCATGTTCAACATGTTGACAGGGTGCTCAAACTATTGGAGGAGAAACAATTATATGAAAAAACATCCAAATGTTTCTTTGGAGTACAAGAGGTGGAATATCTGGGTCATATTGTATCTCACGAGGGTGTTAAGGTAGACCCTAACAAAATTAAATACATTAAAGAATGGAAATTCCCCACAACCATAAATCAATTGCGAGGATTTATCGGGTTAATAGGGTATTATCACAAGTTTTTTAAGAATTATGGGAGAATAGCAGCACCTCTAACAACATTATTGAAGAAAGATGCATTTTCATGGACTCCTAAAGAAACTAAGCCCTTTAAACATCTTAAAGAGGAAATGTTCCTAACACCGGTCTTAGCTATGACAGACTTCACAAAACCTTTATTATGGAATGTGATGCCTCAGGAAATGGAATTGGTGTTGTGTTAATGCAAGAAGGAAGACCTGTTTCTTTTGAAAGTCGTCCAATCAAAGGAACATATTTACAGAAAGATATTTATGAGAAGGAAATGTTGGCAATACTACATGTACTAAGGAAATTCATACCTTACCTAATGGGAAGGCACTTCAAGGTAAAAACTGATCATGATAGTCTTAAACACTTTTTTGAACAAAGACTATCTTTAGAAGAGCAGCAAAAATGGGTCATAAAGATGTTGGGTTATGAATTTGAAATAATCTACAAAAAATTGAAGATAAACGTTGTTCCAGATGCACTCTCAAGAAAGGATGAGGAGGTAGAAACATTTATTTTTGCAATTTCTATTATCCAACTAGATTGGATAACAGGAGCAAGAGATGAATGGAAGAAGGATGAAGAAGTGTGGACACTTATTCAAAAGTTGAGGCAAGATCCTAGTACATCTGATAAATTTAGTTGGAAAAATGATTCCTTATGGTAAAAAGATCGCTTATATCTTTGTAATAATTCCCAAATAAAAAAAAACATTCTTTTGGAATTCCACACTTCTCCTTTAGGAGGACACTTGGGATTTTTAAAAACTTACCACACGGTGAAGAAAGATTTTTTTTGGAATGGCCTTAAATCTGATATTCAAAATTTTGTGGCAGAATTTTTAGTTTTCCAACAAAATAAAGTTGAGACAATTAAGACCCCTGCTCTTCTACAACCTTTATCCATTCCAAGTCAACGTTGGGAGGATATTTTAATGGATTTTATCACAGGTTTACCTAAGTCTGAAGGAAAGAGTTTCATCATGGTGGTAGTTTATATACTTACCAAGTATGCACACCTTTGTGCATTATCTCATCCATTTAGAAAGTACAATTGCTACTATAGTTATGGAAACAATTCAAAAGCTACATGGAAACCCAAAGATTATGGTAAGTGATAGAGATCCCATTTTTACTAGAAATTTTTGGACGGAATCATTCTTGTTTGGGTACTAAACTAGCTCATAGCTCATCTTATCATCCTGAATCTGATGGTCTAACTAAGATAGTGAACATATTTTTCAAAGGATATCTTCGTTGTTTTGTATCTGATAAAAAAACACAACGGGTCAAGTGGTTACCTCTGGTGGAATGGTGGTATAACACTTCCTTCCACAATGCAACAAAAATAACCCCATTTATGGAACTTTATGGATATCATCCATCATCCATCACATCATATTTAAGAGAAAATTCTAAGGTGCAAGTACTGGAAGATCACATTGACCATTAACAACAAGTTCTCCAACTCTTAAAGGATAACCTCAATTTGGCACAAATTCAAATGAAACAACAGGCAGATCAAAATCACAGCGAGAGAAGTTTTGATGTAGGATACTGGGTATTTTTATGGCTACAACCATACAAACAAATGTTCCTCATGCAAGCTAAGAATGATAATAAATTATTGCCAAAATACTATGGTCCTTACAAGGTGTTGCAAAATATTGGTACTATGACATACAAATTGGATCTTCCTTCTTCTTTGCGAGTGCATCTAGTTCTCCAAGGTGTTGCAAAATATTGGTACTATGACATACAAATTGGATCTTCCTTCTTCTTTGCGAGTGCATCTAGTTCTCCATGTTTGATGCTTAAAGAAGGTTATAGGTGACAAACTTCCAGTTCAAACAATATTTCTCATACATACACATTGGAATGTGGAAGAAGATAATTTACTAATGTTGAGGATGTAATTCCCAATTTTAGATGAGAACCCTACTTTTATGATAGAACTAGAGATATGATAATATAGCACATATTCTCGACGAGATAAAAGATCTATTATATGGTGGCCTACAAAAGAAAGGATGTTTATTCTCGTCCTTGAAAAAGAATTTTTAAATAAATTTTATATGATAAATCTATGTTTCTATGCAATAGGATTATGAAATTATATTTTCAAATTTCAAGTATTCCTTTGTGTATATTCTAGGAATCACAAGGGATTCTCTACTCTAGATAATACTATAGAGTAATCACAATATATTTGGATGAATATATTGAATTCATAATGTTTCCAAAGAATCTCAAAAAAGTCTTTGTAGCAATACATTTTTTACTAGTCTTTATTTTAACACACTCCAAAGGAAAACTATTTTTGGTCGATATTGGGTTCCATTTGTAGTTATGCATTACATGCACTCACACAAACACATGGAAAAGGTTATTGAATATTGTATGTTAACTCAACCACATTACTTTGAAACTTTCAATTAGATTGGTCAACATTAATCACTCTTCCATTCCTTTTCAAAAATACCTTTGCCACTGTAGCTATGCATTACACACAAACACACACATGGAAAATGTTATTGAATATATCATGTTAGCTCTAACACATTACTTTGAAACTTTTAATTAGATTGGTGAGCATTAATAAATGTTCCATTCCTTTTCAAAAGGACCTTTGCCACTATAATGAAACATGTCTTAATATTAATGCTTACTTTACAGTTTCATGGTGTTTATTGGAGATTATTAAAATATCCTCTCAACATTTATATCCAAGTTTTGAATAATTTAGATCCAACAAGTATTATATCTAGGTAATAATAGTTGAAAAATGTTTTTTCTTTGTGTGGGAAATTTTACCAAGCTAGTATCTATGCATGTATGTGTAAAATAGTATAAATTCCTAAAAAATAACAAATCTACAGAAGCCATAATTTCATTATCAAAACTTGTTATCTATCAATTATTGCCCAAAACTGTAATTTAACATAATTCCACATTTCCATACAACATGACATTTTCCTTAAATGTAAGGGTCACACTCACTAAATTCATTTCTTACACAAGGTATTTGATATAATATGCATAATTTATATTTCCATTTGTGATACAAGGAATTATCTTAATCACATTATATTGATGGTTCATTCTGGTCTTCGGATAATTTCCACACCTTTTCTAATTTCATATTTTGTACCATAGACTACCATAAAAATATTCAAATCAGTGAAACTATGGTATAACCATAGGAGTGGAGGATTCATACAGAACAATTATCTACACTGGACTATGGGTAGATTCTTTTTGCTCGCCTTTGATGGATCATCCAAATGCACAACCAAGTCTTGAGTGGAGAAGCTAGACATATACTTCTAGTTGAACCAAGTACCAGATATGGAAGCCATCAAAATAGCAGTGCTGCACCTTGAGGGTGAGGCACATGATTGGTGGTTTCATGGTCTTTCTACATTTGGGCATGCCAATGAAACTCCTTCTTCAGAGTTCACCTAGAGGCTTGTGGAGAGATTTTATCAAAGAGACCCAAAGGCACCTTTTATTGAGCTATCTAAGCTCAAGTAGTCAGGTAATCTAGAAACCTATATCTCTGAATTTTTAAAATCTTACGTCCTAGTTCCTGATTCTTCTGTAGCTAGGAGGGTCTATATGTTTATTGATGGGCTAGGAGAGCCTCTACATGGGTTGGTTAAATCAACCAAGCCAAATACCCTTCAAGATGCTATTGAAAGGGCTAGAGATCTACAAGATGCTTTTCCAAGGGTAAAGGAACTATTTCAGCAAAAGCCCACTTTTCCATTAAAGGGGAAAGATATGAAGGCTCCTCCTTCAAAGGAGAGCCAAAACAAAGGGCCTCTTAGTGATGATGTTCGAAGAGACTTGAGGGGAAGGAAGCTTTGATTCACATGCCAAGAACCATGGGCACCTAGACATAGATGTGAAACAAGGAAGGCACACTATATAGAGGTGTTCGTTGATGGTGAAGAGAAGGAAGAAGAGGAACCAAAAGGAGGACCCAACACTGGGATAGCAGGAGATGATTCACCACCACCAAGAGGTGGGAATGGGGCATTTTCTCTAGTTGGAGGGGACCTTGCATATTTTCAGCGAGTACCCAAGTATCTGACCTTGAGAGTTCAAGGTACCATTCAGGATTAGAGGGTATCAATGTTGATTGAAAATGGGGCTACTGACTACTTTATTGATTCCTAGTTAGTACAGAGGAGGGAAATACCTACTGATGACTTTGAGGGATTTTTAGTTTTGATACCAAGAGCTAGAACCATGCAGTACATGAAGTATGTCCCAACATTATTTGTCACCATTGAAACATACACTTTGACTGATAAATTCTTTGTGGTTTATATCCCTAACACCAATACGATATTCAGTGTGCAATGGTTGATTACTTTGGGGAATGTCACCATATATTGGGAGACTTTATAGATGGAGTGGATAGAAAAAAAGAGTGGTAAGCATCAGGTGATCATGGGCATGCACACTTATCCATCTCAGATAGTTTCCACACAGAAAGTAGAGCTGGATTTCAGTAGTGGAAGCAAGGACCCAACAGTCCATTCAGTTATGCAGTTGACCTTGGCCCATGACACATTACTATTTGGAGCAATTCCACCAGGAAGGAACTATTGTGTAGGTAAATCTCCTATACAGACATAAGTGATCCCTCCAGCCCTAAGGTGCATCTAGCAGCAAGAGGACATGTTAATATGTCGATTCCTACATAATGAATGAAACTGAGTTGGGATATATGCCCTACCTTTGTTCCAATGTAGTTTTCATAGCTATGGAAGCAGTCTCCTAATCTTCGTCCCAACACGTCGTGGTCCCTCAGCAATGGTACTCACTTTCCTGCGCAAGGATCAGAGAACAATAGCAGCATACAAAACAATATTACATTAATAAATATCTAACTGGTCAAGGAGAATTAAACATATTACACAAGACTGATCATATCAAATGCAAGATAGGAACGAAAGCATCAGTCGTGTATTAATTAAGAGAAAGAAAGAGATTACAACCAAATGAGCCTTGACGTCACAACCTCCTTTAGCTGGTCCAGTCGAAATGTGTCTCAAGAATTCGTTGGGGAATTGGACTTGGCAAGACAATAATCCTAGACTCTCTCTCAAGAAGGGTCTTTCTCTTCTCTATCTCAGACCAGCTATATCAGACTGTTTCAACTATTTTCCAAAATGTTTAGCTAGCAGCATCTATGTGAGAGAGATGTGTTTATAGGAGAAGAGGAGGATGTTTGGATCCCTTAAATGGTGCAAGGGAGGCCTTATCCTTTGGGAGGTTGCTCAAAAGTAGGAAACAACAAGCCAAAGGAAGATTTTCGACGTTATTCAGTCGAACAACCCATGCTGACTCCGATCAAAAAGTGGTTGGCAATGGAAACTTCACTTCTATATTTAAAAGAATTTCCAAAAACATCTCAGCGTGGGCAGTCCACTGAGACAGAGCGCCAATGGGTGTAGGGCCCAATGCTAACTTCTTTTATTGGTGCAAGGACATAACTGCCTACCAGCGCCAACCCAAAATCATGTGCTTTTGATGGTCTGTTGCAAGGATAGTCAACAGAGGAAATGTTCTTCTCATGGAAAAGGATACAATGACACATTTTTCAAGGCATGACACTACATATAAGTCACAAAAATGGTCCTCCAATGTGTAGTATGGGGATTACAGGGACGTTGACAAAATGTTGTGTAACAGATGCCCCCTAAAGCATGAGGTACGAGAGAGAGGGAGGAGTGAAATGCTTTACGAGAACGCGTTCAAACCAAACACCATCATTGGAAGTCCTGCAAGTACAAATACAACTAATATCTCTGATACATGAACATGTGGCATGGGTGCAACCATCCATAATAGAGTACATATAAAACTAAGATTTGAGGTATGGATGCAACCATCTAGCAGTAAATATCCATAAATAGACTCAAGTATGGTCGCAGACATCCAATCAAAAGATTCATGCATATAGTCATGATAAACCAAAATATCCCGTAGCCTAGATCTTATCAGACAAAACCCATGGTCGTTTGCTCCATCTCAACCCGAACAAGCAAAAATTCAAACATGCGAATATGTGAGCTGAAGTCGAACATGCAAGAAAGTCACCTGATTACCAGCCAATGATGTAAGTTGTTAACAGGCACAAGAGAAAACACCAATAATGACAATGGATCTCAAGGTACAGCAAGTACAATCCACAGAATGTGAATAGTGATATGGCGTCGAACACTCGTAGAATCACTTGATCGAAAGCCAATGATGAGGACCTATCGTCAAATGAAAATAAATTTCCATTGAGGCATGCAAGCTCCAAGGTACTGGAGGGGAGTCTCTAGATTAGCTTCCTGGATAATGAGCTAAAGTCAACAGAAAGTGACATGGTCGAAGGAGGGACATAATGTTTCCCACATCATCGATATGAGACATAGGAATATGATGATAGTGAATTAGGATGAAAAAGACAATCAGAGGGAGGTTGAAAAATATAAATGGAAACTTCTCTTGAACATATCAGTGACACGACTCCGGATTTGGAATTATATGACATCAAGGGATCTGAGGTCATGACGATGTGGTAAAGAGCGAATGAGCAGTCAAAACAGATTACCCAAACCCATGGAGGAAGAAAATGATGAAATGAGATGTCCCCTACCAGACACGAATGGAGATGAGTTTCATGTTCAAGAGTGACATACTTCCAACATAACTAAGAACTGGTTCCATTTTCCCCCACCATTGTTGGCGAGTAGCCCAATTATGTAAATTTTTCCCTCGAACAAATCCATCCTAGTACATTTTACGAGCCCTAGGAAGGAGGAATTCGGTTACGTCATGGTGACGGTTTCCGATTTCATTCAGGTTTTAATGAGTCTGATAAAGGAATAAATCGACATATTTTCATGTTTAGAGTTTTTGAAAAGAAGTGGAAAAGAAAACTCCAACAGGTCCCTTTTCGTAGGTAGTCTCGTAGATTCAAAAAGGTAGAAAACTATGTCTGAGAGAACCTCTTAGTCGCGATAGGCTAAGTTATTGATTTTTCGTAAATAATCTATGCCAACCCAAAAAATGGGTAAACGTATACTAGGTAGATATCATTTTGTAGCTGTTTAATGAGTTCAAAACGACAAGAGTCTCATCAATATTTTCAATTTTCGAAAGTCATAAAAGAGCTGAAAGATGACACCAAGAGTGAATTTTTCATGTTTTTACCAAGTCCCAAAAAGTATGAAATACAACTTGTTACATCATCATCATCATGTTGAGGACCTGTCGCTGCACAAGAGACACATGTAAAAACCATTTTTCAAAATAAAATAGCGAAATAATAGAAAAATACACTTTAAAATCTAATTAGGGTTATGAAAAGTTATAAAATGCCAAAAATGGTAAAAAATAAATTACTTTTAACTTTTACATCTTGTGAGAAATTTGTTACCCTTTTTCACGATGATTTTGCAGAGCTGACATTGGGCAATCTGGAAGACTAATCGTGAATCTGTCTGTTCCAAGTAAGAACTCGCATCATTTCCTACATTTTGATATCATTTTCATTACCTGCAACCCCATTTTTGTAGATGTATTGGGGGATTTCATAAAATCTAGGCCGCGGCAGTCGGCGTGAGTATCAAGCACGAACTCCTAACAACCGACCTAAAAATTGAACGGGGGCATGCCAATTGGCGCGACTATTTCTAAAATAGTCACACCAACCGCGATAACAATTTTTAGCTTGTAGGTTCAAACAATAATCCCAATTTAACTAGTTCAAAAGCATTGTATTTGGCTAATGACAACCATATGGATGTTTTTTAGGTGTGAAAGGAGAAAATGGTGATTGAATGGAAAGAATGATAACACAATGAAGAAGAAGAGGAAGCCATGAGCAATGTGAGATGCATGGAGACTCTCAGAGATTGCGGGCTCAAGAAATTATTTATGGCACCATGTCTCAGAGCTCAACCGGAGGTGTTGCAGTAATTGATCATTGTTTGGGACATTGATAAGGAAAACATTATTATTCATGATTAGGAACTTGAGATTGAGGTCTCATATATTTACATCATAACCGGATTGTTGTAGAGGGGGGCAGTACCAATCCTGATTGATACTCAGCCAACAATGGAAAAAATGATTATGGTTATCAACAGAGTGTGCCCGGGGGCAAGGAAAGGGTTCAAAAATAGAAAGCTAGACATCCAAAATATTCTGAATTTGGCTCTAAAGTTAGTGCTACACACCATCACGTGAGTTGTGGATCGCAAGCTCCTTATGAAACCACAAAAAAAAAACTACTTATTATTGTAGATTGCATGGCACTGACCCTTTACAACTGGTCAGAGGTGGTAACAATCAACATGAAACATCAACTGACAAAATGCATGAACAAAAAGTTGAAGTAGTTCAGTTACCAGTCCATATTGGTACCTTTCATCTCAGAATGGTTACCAATCTTCCAACACCAAGAGGTAATAGTTCCGACAACAGCAGCCCAGGAGCCATGGATGGTCCGTTGGGCAGCTTTGGTGCCAAGGTGAGGGGGCAGTCAACAAATTTCCTGGAGACCAGAGTTCTTTGAGTGGCTTCACTGAAAGTTGATTCTCGTGGAGGACTGGCCCTACTATTTCACGGATTTCACCGGTGATTCATATCTCCCACTGCCAGAAGGAGAGGATTGGGATGAAGTACTCAGTAAGAGTCATTTTTTATTTGATGAGTATTATGATTTTTTTCTTATGCATGTTTTGACATTAATCCATGTAATTGTAGGTGTTGGCCTAGAAATACGTGCATGCATGTCACCAATAGCACGGGGGGTTCCTCGTGATTTTGATGTGGCCCCTCACGGTGAGGGAGGTGAGGAGGATGAAATTATACGCAACTTGGAGGGAATATCCCATGGGATCTTGGGCTATGCACGATTTGATGATGTTCCTTTCCTGTACTTGAGACACACTACAGGGTTGTCAAACTATGTTCACTTCTTGTTGAGGCGGCTTGTACGGGCAATGACGTGCTATCATGAATGTCATGTCGACAGGACACCTAAGATTTCATTTTGGCATAATTTTTGATAGACATGATGTCCCAGGATGTAACTGAAACTTACATATTTTTTGAACTTATGATGCACATGGATGAAAGCACTCGATATAGATAGATATATACATCTATTTTCCTATATGGATCTTTTCATGTGATGATGATGTTTTACAAATTACGCAAATGCCTATCTAATACAATATTAGCTACTGTATCAGTTAACACATTCATTCGTCTAGGAATATGTTGATATTTAATGT
Source organism: Pinus albicaulis (assembly GCA_034641835.2). Lineage (NCBI taxonomy): Eukaryota > Viridiplantae > Streptophyta > Pinopsida > Pinales > Pinaceae > Pinus > Pinus albicaulis. Next base: position 1,044,797,499 of record CM076583.1, on the reverse strand, counting down.
AATCAAAATGTCTTTCCAATAAACGAACATGCAAATGCAACCTTAATATGTAAGGGTTTGTAACAGAATAGTCACCCAAGCTGCTGAATACAAGTTTTGGGTACTACAAGAAGCACCATCCGCAAAACCGACATAAGGGGTAATGGACATCTTCACAATAAGCAACGATCCAATCAAAAAGATAATGCTTGAAGAGCACACCAACCCAAAAAAGTAGAAAAATGAAAAAAATACCTGTGTACAAAAAACATGAACAAATGACTCATGCATAGTACTTTTTAAGATAAAACCCATTTCAAGGTTGATCCAGAGGATGACCTTCAGTGTCAATAAGCTCATAAGCCCCATTCTGCAAAACACATTTAACAATGTAGGGCCCATGCCACATGGGTTAAAATTTCCCTGCCCCCAGCTTATCGTGGGCTTGGTCGTATAAGAGGATGAGGTCTCCTTCTATAAAGGAACGAGGGGAAAACGACTTGTCAAAATGAGCTTTGACCCACTTTTTCTATGCTTTAATGACAAGAGCAGCAAAGTAGTGAGTTTCATCAAGATGCTCTAAATATAGAAGACGTTCTTCTTCTGGAGAAGTATTCTGTAGAAATTCAACAGCTAACCTGAGAGAAGGAATTTTAAATTCAATTGGAAGGGTAGCTTCTAGACCATAGACAACCTATAATGGAGTGAATATGGTCGTATCCTTCACTGAGTTTCAGTAAGACTAGAGAGCTGAAAACAACATGAGATGCCAGTTTGACTTGTGCATTGTTAGGTCCCCATATTACTAGTGTATTCCCTTACTTTTATTAGTGAAGCCCCTTTATTTTTATTGTTGTGCCCCTGTAACCCCGATATTGTTATTATTTCTCCCTTACGTTAATATTGTTAGGTTAGCTAGGATTATATTTGTACCCCATGGACCCCTATATATAGAAGGAGGTTTTGAAATTTGTATCATTCAAGAATCGTTCATTTAAGTAATTTATTGGTGGATGTCCCATTTAAGTGGTTTATTTCTAAGGCATTGATCTCTCTTCTCTTCTCTTTTAGGAGCTAGTTTCATAACATTTGGTTTCAGAGCTTTGGATTTTAGGGTTTCGCTGCTCCAAACAGGTCATCATGGAATTTTCCCTATACATTTTTTTCTATGAAGGTTCAAAAGCTTAAATTGTTCTAACATGAAGCCCAAACCTTGAGGAACATCGTGGAAAAATTTCAGATCTTGGTTCACAACATTTTTGGAGATATGATCTGTGGAATTTAGGGCGTTTTTTCGGCTCCTCAATTTAACCTAAACAGGTCATCGTGGAATTTTCACAATCACTTGTTTTCTACAAGGGTTTAGAAGTTGAAATTTCTACAAAGAAAAACTGAAATCCTGAGGAATGTCATGAAACTATTTCGGAGCTTTATTCACAATATTTTCAGAGATATGATCTATGGAAATTAGTGTTGTTTCAGGCTTCTAAATTTCAACTCAAAGAGGTGACCCTGGGAAAGTCATCATAACTCTCTAACTGAGCATCAGATTGGAATTCTGTAAAAATTTCCCACAAATAGACAAAATTTATCTTCATTTGTATCAACTTCATATCCAAAGAACAAAACAGTGACACATGGTATGCCATACAAGTTTTCTCTACTGAAGTAGTCCATGATTAGGTCATTGTGGGAGATTGGGCATAACTTTGCCTTGAATAATCCAAATCAGACGAGGCCTATGGAAATTGAAAGAAGCTTCAGAGGGCTACTACAGGGCATAATTTTAGATATTGAAGATCTGATATCACATATAATTAAGTTTCAATATCCAGCTCCTCAAAATCAATAAAAACGTGTGTATTTTTTTTTCGAATTGCATAAGTCTTGTGTGAAAAATCAGTTTGAATTGATTCCAATGGCATATTTTAGAATATATATCAGTATTCAGTTATAAAATTCCTAAAAATAATTCAACATTGATTAATCCTTTAGAAGGCTCTACTATGACTAATGAAAATGAATAATTGCCACATGACATATCAAAATTACAAGAGCAAGTGCACCAAATTTCTCTCTCGCAAAGAGCGAAAAAAAATGAAATGAAAGCTTTGAAGAAAGTTGTGGAAGCTAAGATGGATGGCATGGAATATGGCATGGAAGCCAGGATGGATGACATGAAACAAAACATGGAAAACATGAAGAGTGATCTAAATGCTCACATGGAAGGTTTGACAAAGTTGATACGAGAAATGTTTCCTAATGCAGGAAATATAGTATAGGAAACTCATGATGAGAACAAAATAAATGTTAATCATGCTTTAATACAATCTAATTTTGGATGGAAGAACCACCATATTCCAAAGATGGATATGAGGAAGTTTGATGGCAAGGATCCTATAACATCGATACTACAGATGGAGCAATATGTTGATCCCAATAATGTGCAAAACACAAAAAAGATACGCATTGCAACTTTACATTTAGAAAAAAATAAATTTGTATGGTATCGAGGGTTTTTCTCCCATAAAAAAATTGTCACTTGGTCAATTTTTACGGAGGAAATGATAGCACATTATGAGGATACAAATAGAAACACCTTCTTTATCCAATCGATAGATTTCAAACAAAAGGGTTCAGTGGCAGAGCACATTGAGGACTTCCAAAAATTGAATATAAGGGTAACTAATATTACAGAGGAACACAGGATTGATGTCTTCATGGTGAATTTAAAGGATAACATCAAACAAGAATTTCACATTTGGAAACCTGATTCATTGGAGAAGGCATTCAGGTCGGAAATAAAAATTAAACGTAAAATTATGGCGACAAGGAAGCCTACCACTCATATATATAAAGATGGAATTATTCCTACTCCTAGACTTCCACAACCTACAAGGTTGACACCACAACAATTGGAAGAAAAAAGAGAAAAAGGGATTTTCTACAGTTGTGATAGCAAATACACTAAAGGTCATAAGTGTACTGAGAAGAAATTGTTTTACATAGATTGTGAAGAGGAGGAAGAAAATGAACAAGAAACTTCAAAAGAAGAGGATATACACCAGGAACCAACCCTAGAAGAAGAAGAAATGAGTCCGAACATATTGTGTAATGCATTGGCAGGAATTACCATGCCTTAAACTCTTAATATAGAAGGACATGTCAAGAAGAAGAAGGTAATAGTGTTGATTGATTCAGGTAGCACCCATAACTTTATTCATTCTAAGATAGCCAAGGAATTGAATTGTTTCCTATACCTAGCACTAGAATGTTAAGTGATGGCTGCAAATGGAGGAACTATAAATTTCTCTAGAAAATGCAGTAATATCAAGCTAACCATGGGGGAATATTTATTGAATAGTCCAATTCTTTCAATTCCAATGGGAGGTGATGATGTTGTACTAGGAGTACAATGGTTACAATCTTTGGGGATGGTGGCTTTTAATTTAAAAAAAAAAATTCTTGAATTTTTTTTCGAGAGGAAAGGAAATCGAATTACAGGGTATCACAAGGAAACCATGAAATACAATAAGCTCTAATTTCATGAAAAATATTCTGAAGAAAGAACAATGAGGCATAATTTCACAATTATTCTCACTAGAAGTTCCAACATCAAAATCATTTATTTCTCTAGATCTCCAAAACATCTTGGAAAATCATTCCAAGGTGTTTGATACTCCCAAAAGACTCCCACCTATTCGTGACCATGATCATGTTATTCACTTGATTCCAGGAATTTTTCCTCCAAACATCAAGCCTTATAGATATCCTTATGTCCAAAAGAGCGAAATTGAATGTATGATTGCAGAAATTTTAGAAGTTGGTATAATTCAACATAGTCAAAGTTCTTTCTCTGTTCAAGTAGTATTGGTGCACAAGAAGGATGGATCATGGCGCATGTGTCTGGATTATAGGGAGCTCAATAAGCTCACTATTAAATATAAATTTCCCATTCCTGTGATTGATGAATTACATGGTGCTATTAATTTTACCAATTTGGATCTTTGTTCATGATATCATCAAATTAGAATGAAGAATGAAGATATTTCGAAAAAAAAATTTGAACTCATGAGGGTCATTATGAATTTTTGGTCATGCCTATTGGCCTTACCAATGCACCTTCTACATTTCAAGGGTTGATGAATTCCATTTTCAAACCCTTCCTTAGAAAATTTATGCTAGTATTTTTTGATGACATACTAATCTATGACAGGTCTTGGAAGGATCATGTTCAACATGTTAACATGGTGCTCAAAATATTGGAGGAGAAATAATTAAACATAAGAACATCCAAAAGTTTCTTTGGAGTATAAGAGGTGGAATATCTAGGTCATATTGTATCTCATCAGGGTGTTAATGTAGACCCTAAAAAAATTAAATCCATTAAGGAATGGAAAGTCCCAACAACCATAAAGCAGTTGTGAGGATTTCTCAGGTTAACAGGGTATTATCACAAGTTTGTTAATAATTATGGGATAATAGCGGCACCTCTAACAACGTTATTGGAGAAAGATCATTTTCATGGACTCCTCAAGCAACTAAAGGCTTTGAACATCTTAAAGAGTAAATGTTCCTAGCACCGATCTTAGCTGCATCAAACTACACAAAAATATTTATTGTGGAATGTGATTCCTTAGGAAATGGAATTGGTGCATTGCTAATGCAAGAAGGAAGACCCATTTCTTTTTAAAGTAAACCAATCAAAATAAAGTATTTACAGAAAGCTATTTATGAGAAGGAAATGTTGGCAATACTACATAAACCCTTTAGTCCTAAACCCATAGTCTTAAACCCTTTTTGGAACATAGACCCATAGTCTTAAACCCTTTTTGGAACAAAGAATATCTTCAGAAGAGCGGAAAAAATGAGTCACAAAGATGTTGGGTTATGACTTTGAAATCATCTATAAAAAAGGGAAGCTAAATTTTGTTGCAGATGCACTCTCAAGAAACGATGAAGAGGTGGAAGCATTGCTTTGTGCAATTTCTATTATCCGTCCATATTGGATAACTGAAGCAAGAGATGAATGGAAGAAGGAAAAAGAAGTGTGGACACATTCAAAATTTGAAGCAAAATCCTAGTACATCTGATACATTTAGTTGGAAAAATGATTCCTTATGGTAGAAATATTGCTTATATCTTTGTAATTATTCCCAAATAAAACAAAATATTCTATTGGAATTGCACACTTCTCCTTTAGGAGGACACTCAAGACTTTTAAAAACTTACCACAAGGTGAAGAAAGAATTTTTTTGGGATGGCCTTAAATCTGATATTCAAATGTTTGTGGCAAAATGTTTTGTTTGTGAACAAAATAAACTTGAGACAATTAAGACCCCGGGTATTCTACAACCTTTATCCATTCCAAGTCAATGTTGGGAGGAGATTTCAATGGATTTTATCTCAGGTTTACCTAAGTCCGAAGGAAACAGTGTAATCATGGTGGTAGTTGATAGACTAAGTTACCAAGTATGCACACTTTTGTGCATTATCTCATCCATTTAAAACAAGTACGATTTCTAATGCATTTATGGAAACAATTCAAAAGCTACATGGAAACCTAAAGATTATGGTAAGTGATAGAGATCCCATTTTTACTAGAAATTTTCGGATGGAATTATTTTCTTGTTTGGGTACTCAACTAGCTCATAGCTCATCTTATCATCCTCAATCTGATGGTCAAACTGAGATAGTGAACAAATGTTTGGAAGGATATCTTCATTGTTTTGTATCTGATAAACAAACATAATGGGTCAAGTGGTTAATCTGGCGGAATGGTGGTATAACACTTCCTTCCATACTACAGCAAAAATTACTCCATTTTTGGCACTTTATGGATATTATCCACCCTCCATCACATCATTGTTAAGATAAAATTCTAAGGTGCAAGTAGTGGAATATCACATTGAGCATCAACAACAAGTTCTCCAACTCTTAAAGGATAACCTCAATTTGGCTCAAAATCAAATGTAACAACAAGCAGATCAACATCATAGCGAGAGAAGTTTTGATGTAAGAGACTGGGTATTTCTACGGCTACAACCATACAAACAAATGTCCATCAAGAAAGCTAATAATGATAATAAATTATTGCCAAAATACTATGGTCCTTACAAGGTGTTGCAAAAGATTGGTACTATGGCATACAAATTGGAACTTCCTTCTTCTTCACGAGTGCATATAGTTTTCCATGTTTCATGCTTAAAGATGGTTATAGGTGACAAAATTCCAGTTCAAACAATATTGCAGAAATTGATGAGGAACGAAAAATCATATTGGAACCTGAAACGGTCACAGAAGCAAGAACTCGACAGCTATGAAATCGATCAATTTCAGAGTATCTCATCAAGTGGAAAAAATTACCCACTGAATATTCTACTTCGAAGGATGAGAATTTTATACAAAAGCATCGAGAGCTACTCAAGTGTTGAGGACAACACTTTTTGGAAGGAGAGGTGCATGTTAGTTCCCCATATTACTAGTGTAGTCCCTTATTTTTATTACTGTAGCCCCCTTATTGTTATTTTTGTGCCGCTGTAACCCCCATATTGTTATTATTCTTCCCTTACATTATTATTGTTATGTCGGCTAGGATTATATTGTGACCACATGGACCCATATATATAGAAGGAGGTTTTTTCATTTGTATCATCCAAGTATTGTTCATTTATTTAATGTATTGGAGGTTATCCCCTTGAAGTGGTTGATTTCTAAGGCATTGATCTCTCTTCTCTTCTATTTTTGGAGCTGATTTCATAACATGCATCCCAATCATACATTGAAGCATAGTGATGAGAACTTTGTTCATAGCTTCAACCTAGACATTGGCCTGAGGGTAGTATGACGTTGAGCTGTCGTGACACAGACCCAACTTCGAAGTCAACTCCGCCACCATGTAATGCCAAAAATGGGAACCATGATTGGAAACAATGGCTTGAGGGACACCAGACCTAGAAATGACATCATTGAATAGAAACTATGATGATGTCTTATCATCATCCATAAGTGTAGGCATTCCTTCGTCCCATTTGGTGAAGTAGTCCACGGCTACTGTTACACTGAAATTTGTCATCATGACATCTTAAGTGCTCCCTTAGAAATCTACAATATCAAAGTTCCTAAAGTTAAGCCTTGAAATTAAGAGAAAAGCTCATAGGTCTTAAAAACTCTTGTACCGCACTTTCTCTTAGTATTGCTTACGGTGCCACACTTTATTGCTCTAAATCATGCGAAGCTAAACACACTTTCTATTTATTAAAGGTGCAGACCCCTGTAAAATATAAGAAAAGGTGCAAGTAAAATCTAAAAGCTCAGTTTAATTCATTTTTGGAAGCTTCTAGAAACATTCCTACGGTGGAAAGTCTGCACCTTTTAGGTTCATGCATCCCATCCATTGAGGAGCTAACCCCTTGATGTAAGGAACTAATCACTTTGAAGGAGGATTCTATCCCTTCTTGTTTGGAGCTAACTTCCTCTCTTTCACTATAAAAAGAGGCATAGGGCAGCCTCAAAGGGTTAGAGTTGATGAGTTCAAGCTTTAGTATTATTAGAGGTGAAGTGTTGTTGAAACTTAGACCCTTTTAGCTGAGATTTCATGTGGGAAAGATTATATACCTATATGTATCTCGGTTGGAAGAGTGCAAGGCTAGTCAGAGTAAAGGAAACACTTGTTATGGAACCCAGGAAGGCCTGTATGACATCAAGGTGGACACGGTTGTAAGGTTCTTCTTTATTTAAGTTAATACAAATAAGTCCATTTTTCTCAATAAGCTGTCAATTGATTGGTTTATTTTATGGATTCCTTGATCACCATAATAGATATGATTTATGAATATGCTATGCAGGTGCTATTTAAAGTTTGTTTTTTATGATTTCAGATCTTCGAAGGAAACTCTTTTGAGTGACTGAAGGACTACTACTACAAACAAGCGTTGGATGAAAGGTAAGATCGTTAAGCCTTTATAGCATTTAATTATGAATCACAATATATCTAGAGAAAGATATTTTTATTTGTCCATTTGTTACTAGCTATCCATAAGACACTTGGGAGGTTTGTCTTGTCTGCAAGAACGACTTCTCCGTCCAAAAAAATGGCGACTCCGCTTGGGAATGATTGGATTTTTGGTTTTCCTTTTGTTTTGACTTGAGGAAATGATTTTTCTAGTTCTTGATTGATGTATATTGGTTTGGGTGGCTTAGTTTATTTTTTCTGTACTTTGAAAAGTTTTGAAAAGTTTTTTTTTCTTGAAGTTTTCTGATCTCCGTACTTTGCATTCATGCACAGTGCGGTCATCTCCGCAATTTTCTTGAGTAACCAGTCTGGTACCGCACTTGTTTACTCTAGAGCCTGCGGACCCTGGGAAAATTTTATGAAAACTTAAAATTTCCTTTTTAGTCTTACTCTAGGATTCTTAGCATCTACCCAGATCTGTATTTTTTCTGTCAGAAGTCCTTGTTTAGGAGTTTCTTTCAGGAAAATTTTCACCTCATCAATGTCCATTAAGTTAATTGGGTCTTTTGAATATTCTTTTTTAAAAATTCTTAATTTGATTTCCTTTGGTCATTACTTCGAGGTTTCTCTCAGTCTCTTAACAATTTTGCATCTTTTTGCTTTTGTTTTTGTTTTTGCTAAATTGTGTCTGAGTGTTAATTTCCTTTGAGTGTTTTTATTTTTTGATCTTTGGAACTCGCACCTGATTTTCTTTACTTACACTTGATTGGTTCTATAGATTACATTAGAATCATCTTATGTTTGAGAATTATCTTGCATAGATCACATTTGCATAATTAGAATTCTCATTTTCAGAATATGAATGAAAAATCTGCATAGATTACATTTGCATACTTTTCAAGTGAATTGTGCACAGATTACAATTGCATAGTTTATATTCTAAAAAAATCAATCATATATTTAGATCAGTTTTCTTTAATTTGAATTTACATGTTTTTATGCTTGTTTTAAAAACACAAAAATAAAAAAATATGGAATTGATTAGCATTAGTTTTTCTTGATGAAGTTAGTGGGTTAGAGAATTTGTTATATTTTCTCTTATTAATTAATTTTTTGCATTGTTGGAATTGAAGGGAAACTCTCTCCCTACTTTAATTAGGGTTCATTGAATTGAAAATATTACATTATCCTATTCGATTGAATTTAGTTTTGGGTTGGGTCATAACACCATTGGTTTCATATCCATTTACCCTTTTGAGTAATAACAACCCAAATAACACAGCGCTTAATTAAAATTCATCTAGTAATTTTTACATTTTTAGGGCTCTTTCCACCAACAAAGCTCAGGCTAGTGTCTTGGAATAGGATTTAGTTAAATCTCCAAGACACTAAAACAAACAAGTATTCGATCTTGCGGTAGGAAAATTCCAATAGTAGCATATATGCTCTGGGAAGCTCCTCCTAAAAGAGTCAAGCACGAGATCATATCCGAACTAGTGAGGTAATCAATCCTTCCTCATTTGGAATGATAGAAGATATACACGTATTAACAATGGTAAAACTTGGATTGACCATTTTCGAGGAGCCTGGGGTCACTTGTCGGTAAACCTTGGATTATGTCAAGGAGCCTTCAAGAGGATTGAGCTTTGTTACTCTGCCCTTGTGTGTGTGTCGGATCGTAGACTGTTCCTCCAAGTATATTTGTTTCTGTTGGTAACCTTAGTGGCCATAATATATAGGATTATTTCCCAAGGTGATGGTGGAGGGAAGGTCCCACTGTACCTGGAACAAACGTCGGCTAGACTCACTTGGACTCTCCGAAGGGTTATCTTCACTCGAAATGGTATAGTGGAGAAACTTGCACCAGTCTGTTTCATTAATCAAGTTTTTGGGGTAACTGTTCCAACTGCTATTTCTGCATTAAAATTATATGCTGTTGGATTTCATCACCAAATAGTGTTTTTAGTGTGGGAATCTACTATTTTTGTGTGGTTTGACTCCTAGATTTGATAGCATGTGTTCATTTCTTTTTTTTTTACTTTTAGAGACCATAGGTATGAATTGTGAATTTTAATTGTTTAGGTGTGAATTTTGAATTGTTAATTTTAGTTTTAAATTGTTAGTAAAATCATTGAAGTTGAATCTAATGGCAACTATTCCAGAATTTACCAACCAAGGAAACCCTCTTAACGAGAATCCTAGTACTTTTCATTGCTTTGGAAAGGTTGGTCCTCCTTATATGGCTACATTGTCATTACCTGTATTTACAATAGGTTTACCGATATGGTTATTTTCAACTTCATTTTCCCCTAATACTCTAATTTTTCCACTTCAATTGGATGCTTCACCTCAACAGAGTTCACCATCTCAACATCACCAACCTTTTTTTGACCCTTTACCCTTTTCACCAATATGTCTTCCTCCTTTTATTCCTCTTCGCTTGGTAAAAGCCTTGATGCTAGTAACCAGGTGGCTAAGAAGAAGAAGAAGAAGAAGAAGCAAAAGAAGAAAGAAGTCAACCAACCAACCATGGCTGCAAGTGTTAGTAATGTTGAGGAAACCTCCAACATGCATTGTAAACCAAAATTCCCTTGCAAGCTTTGTAAGGGTGACCACTTCCTTATTAATTGTCCTAGTATTCCAAAGGTCTTGGAAGCATGGTCAGAAAAATATCATCAACTTACCATTGATCCATCAACCAATGATAGTCAGGTTCCTAGGAAAAAGGGTAAAGTTAGGTTTCCTTGTAGGTTATGCAAAGGGAGTCATCAAACTCACATTTTCCCTCACATGGATGAAGCCTCAAAATTGTTGGAAAACCTTCCTATTCCACAGCAAGAACTTCCAACTGGTTACAGTCAAATTTTTCCCAACCTACCGTCAACTAACGGAGGGATTGATCTAATTCCAAGTACAGTCGATCCCACTCTTCCATTGAAGAGTGAAACTCATATCACTCAGGTTGATGATCCATTAGTTGATCAAGTGGTCGACTCAATTTCACATTCGGTCAATCCCACTCTCCCTGTAGAGAGTGAAATTCATAATGTGTCTTCTTGTTACATCAGATTCTTCTATGCCAGGGGGAATTTCACTTGTTCCTACAGAACCCCTTCCAAGTACCAAGGTATTTTCCTTTGATTGGAATAGACTGAAAAAACCTTGTCTTCCTTCTTCCATTCCTTTCCAAATAATTATTCAGGCTTTTTGTAAGAATGTGTGTCGCACACATGTAGATGAAGGTGCTTTTGTTAGTATTTTGTCCTCAACTACTTGGAAAGCTTTGGGTTCGCCTCAGCTTGTGCCTGTTACGTACAATCTGAAAGCTTTTAACAGAACCATTAGTGAACATTTAGGGATGCTTCCTAAGTTTTCTATTACTTTGGAAGGTAAAACTATATGTATTGATCTTATGGTAGTTCAAGGCCCATTGGATTTCAATTTACTCCTTGGGCGAGACTATGTCTATGCAATGAAAGTTGTCGTATTGGCACTCTTTCCTATGATGTCTTTCCCTCACAATGGAAATATTGTGACTGTACACCAAATTTCATTCCCTTGTCTTGATTCAACTACCAATAATCCGAAACCCGTAAAATTTCCTTCTACTGAAGTGGTATCTACCCCACCATGGGTTAATTATGTGGAAACCAATCCCATGTTTTCAGTTACCGATGCAAGCGAGCCTCTCACTATTTGCTCGACTTTCTTTGACTTAGATCCAGTAATTGACATGGAAAACTCTATGGGGTTATTTGAACACGATGTTCCTATCCCTTTTCAGTCCCTTGACATGTGTTCCTTCCAGAGAATTTTTCTACCATCTGATGAAGACCTCTTGGAAGCCATGATTGAGGTGCGTCCCTTGACATGTGTTTCTTCCATTTGGAAGCCATGATCAAGAGGTTTGGTGAGGATAGTTTCTTTTATTGTGTCAACCTCATTAAAAAATGAAACATGTAGGTGAGGATAGTTCCTTTTACTATGTCAACCTCATTAAAAAATGAATCAGTTAGTCGAGAGCATAGTTCCTTTTCTTGTGTCAAGCTTGTTAAAAAAAAATGAAGCAAGATTCCAAGAGGAAAGTTCTTTTCTTGTGTCAACCTTGTTAAAAAATGAAATAGATTCTTACGAGGATAGTTCCTTTTACTATGTCAACCTCATTAAAAGATGAATCAGTTGGTCAGAGGATAGTTCCTATTACTGAGTCAACCTCGTTAAAAAATGAATTAGGTATGAGGATAATTCTTTTTCTGTGTCAACCTCATTAAAAAATGAATCAATAGGCAGATTGTAGAGAGTATATTGATAGATTAGAAATAAGTAGTTTCTGAGGATGGTTCCTGTTACTGAGTCAACCTCGTAAAAAAATGAATCAGGTATGAGGAAAGTTCCTTTTACTCTGTCAAACTTGTTAAAAATGAATCATTGGATCAAGAGGAAAGTTCCTTTTACTGTGTCAAGCTCGTTAAAAAATGAATCAGTGGGTCATGAGGACAATTCTTTTCCTGTGTCAACCTCATTAAAAAATGAATCAGTAGGTTATATAGGTAGATTGTAGAGAGTAGATTTGAGGATAGTTCTTTTACTGTGTCTACATCGTTAAAAAATGAAACATGTAGGTGAGGATAGTTCCTGTTACTGTGTCAACCTCGTTAAAAAGTGAAACACGTTGCCATGATCATAGTTATTTTCCTGTGTCAAGCTCATTAAAAAATGAAACAAATCCTCCCCTAATTGAGACGAGTCTTTGACCAGATCTCGTAAATGTTAAGTCGTATGTTTAGGTTAGTTATTTCAGTTTTTGCATAATTTTCTTACAGTTTTAGGTCGGGTCTTTCATATGATCTAGTAAATGAACTTTAATTCCATCCAGCTATTAATTACGAGTAGTTGAATGAAATGAAGCTGGGGGGGCATGCGCCCAGTAGTTGAATGAAATGAAGCTGGGGGGGATGTGCTCTAGCAGTTATGCTTGGGGGGCATTCAAACTTATCTCAAGCGCAGTTTTCTATGTTTCAAGCTTGTGTAAAAATAAAAAAACCCATTCTCAAGCACAGTTTTCTCAGTTTCAAGCTTGTGTAAAAATGAAACCACTCTCAAGCACAATTTTCTACGTTTCAAAATTGTATAAAAAAGAAACCTATCTGAAGCATAGTTTTTCTCTGTTTCAAGCTTTTGTAAAAATGAAACCTATCTTGAGTCCATTTCGGTTATTATTTTCAAGACTCGTTAAACTCATGAAAATCTAGAGATTATTTTGCTATCTTTCATTCTCGTAAAACACATGAAAATGTCAAGTTCTTTCCGTCTTTTCCTGCTTGTTAATTAAATTGAAAGTCGGCCATATGAGTACATTTTTATCACTTTTTCAAACTCGTTAAAATTTACAGAAAAAGCAAAACTACTGAGTATACTTTTATCACTTTTTCAGACTCTTGAAAATTACAAAAAAGCGAAACCATGGAGTCCTCTCTTAAGCCCTTTTTAGACTCTATAAAAATGAAAATATTGCCAAGTACTTGATTATTCGAACTCGTTAAAGGAAATGAACAGTCTTCCCTTCAGTATAAGTTTACCCCTTTTCCGGACTAAAATGGAATATTTACGAAAAAGGTATATGTTGACTAATCATGGTCCATAGAGTTATCTCCCACGTTATTTTATCCTTTTTTGGGCCTGAGAGACTAAAATTACGAAAAAGTACACCCATGGAGTTTTCTTAAGTTTTTTCTTCTGACTCCCTAAAAATTAAAAATACCGACTTTCTCCTATACAAGACTCGTTAAAATTTAACAGTAAAATACCTGTTGATTTCAAACAGGAACGAACCACTCCTTCTTAGCATTTGATTTTAAACTAAGTTGGACTCATCCAAAGGATGAGCTTATAAACAAGAAAATGTTATCCTCCTCAAGTTTGTCAAAAATAAAGAGGTACTTGCCAGAAATGGTGGGGGAAAAGAGAGAAAATGGATTCATTTGTTACACTTTGATTTATGAAAGCATTATACCACTCTTGAACATGACACTTCTTGTCACACTTCTACCTGGGTTGGTAAATCCTTTTCCTATTAATTAATCAAACCATATTGAAGGTCTTGAGCCGGTTTCTGGGTATTAGCTTAGGGAAAATGTCACCAAACCATCTACAGTGTCATTATGTGTTCAAGAGGATAGTCAAACAAACCATTTATCTGCAAACATTTGTCTCCATTCACATTGACCATCCCTGAGTTAGTCCTTGTAAAAAATTTCTTAAAAAATTGATTTATGGTTTCGTGTCATGAGCTTGCTTACGACAGATCACTTTCTATCGACAACAACTCATCATCTAGGAAGTTGATCTAGAATCTGTCAGTACCTTGGAATCTGCATGCCTTAATGGCAGGTTTATCACCTTTGATGACATGTTGCATCATTGACCTTCGGTCGAACGATTCCGTGAAATGTTCGAATTCAGATCACTTATTCACATTTCATGAATTGTACTGAGTACTTTGAGAGCCATTGTCATTATTGGTGGTTTCCCTCACATTTGTTAAAATTTCACATCATTGACTGGTAATCAAGTGGGTTCTACCATGTTCGACTTCAACACATTTAATCACATGGATAGAATCGTACTAGTTCGGGAAGTAGAAATGAAAACCCTAGAACTAGTTTCCACCATCTAGGCCACGAGGAGTTTTATTATCATTATGCAGTAGAATATTCATTACAGATTGTTGTGCCCATGCTATATCTACACTATTGATGTAATATTGAAATAATTTCTGTATCAGAACAAGTTTATTTTGTTTTGATCTGAGTATGGGAATGCCTACCTCAGTGATGATATATATGTTTTTCATTGAATGTTTTTATAGGGTTCTGACTGGGGTGTCCACAGGCTAATCCTTGAAATGATAAAGCACATCACTGTTCGAATACTTTCAGACTTCGCACTTTAGGGGGGAATTTGTTACACTGGAATTTGTCATCATGAAATTTTAAGTACTCCCTTAGAAGTCTACAATATCAAATTTCCTGAAGTCAAGCCTTGAAATTAAGAGAAAAGCTCATAAAAGTCTTAAAAAAACTTGTACTGCACTTTCTCTTAGTATTTCCTATGGTGCCACACTTTATTGCTCTAAATCATGCAGAGCTAAACGCACTTTGTATTTATTAAAGGTGTGGACCCCTGTAAAATATAATAAAGGGTGCAAGTAAAATCTAAAAGCTCAGTTTAAGTCATTTTTGGAAGCTTCTAGAAACATTCCTGCAGTGGAAAGTCTACTCCTTTCAGGTTCATGCATCCCATCCATTAAGGAGCTAACCCCTTGATGTAAGGAACTAATCCCTTTGAAGGAGGATTCTATCCCTTCTTTTTTGGAGCTGTAAATTCCTCTCTTTCACTATAAAAAGAGGCATAGGGAAGCCTCAAAGGGTTAGAATAGATGAGTTCAAGCTTTAGTATTATTGGAGGTGAAGTGTTGTTGAAACTTAGACCCTTTTAGCTAAGGTTTCATGTGGGAAAGATTACATACCTGTATGTATCTCGGTTGGAAGAGTGCAAGGCTGGTCAGAGTAAAGGAAACTCCTTTTCCAGACCCCAAGAAGGCTTGTATGACATCAAGGCAGACACGGTGGTAAAGCTCTTCTTTATTTAATTTAATACAAATAAGTTTATTTTTCTCAATAAGCTGTCAATTGATTGGTTTATTTTATGGATTCCTTGATCACCATAATAGATATGATTTATGAATATATGCTATGCAGGTGCTATTTAATGTTTTTTTATTTGTGATTGCAAATCTTGAAAGGAAATTATTTCGGGCGATTGAAGGACTACTACTACAAACAAGCATTGGATCAAAGGTAAGATCGTTAAGCCTTTATAGCGTTTAATTATGAATCGCAATATATCTAGAGAAAGTTAGTTTTATTTGTCTGTTTTTTGCTAGCTGTTTGTAGGACACTTGGGAGGTGTGTCTTGTCTGTAAGAATGACTTATCCATTCAATATCTACGATGATATAAGCATGCCCCTGGCTGAGTGAGGGTTACATGTCATAAAACCGATGCCCCAATTCGCAAAGGGACCAACTATAATGACAGGGTGAATATGGGAAGCCAACGCGCGCCTCTTGTGCTAATAGATCTGGAAATCATGGCACTTACAGACAGTGATAATGCAGTCTTTAAATATGGTGGGCTAGAAATATCTAGCATAAAGAATTTTTTGTGCAGTAGCATATCCAGACATGTGACTGCCACATGCGCTACTGTGACAATCATTGAGGACCTTTTCAGCCTCCTCGAGAGTCAAACACCAGCAGAGGATGGAATCAAATCCGATGCAGTAGAGTGTATCTCCGACTATGTGATAGCATTATGATTGATGACAGATACGTCAGTGAGAATCCTTCGTCAACTCAGATTAGAAGGTGGAAGTATAAATATATATGATGATATCACTGTACCAAGGATCGAGGGTGCTAATAAAAAAAGAGTGTGATTCGAAATGCCTTCCTGGGAACCAAACGGAGCGAAATCGGAAGGGAGAGAGCAGATAAAATCAGCAAAGACTAATGAATTCTTCAACTTGGCAGTAGTGAAATCCAAATCAAACTCTTGAAGGATGAAAATCCATTTTGAGTACTTGCCCCCCAAAAATTGACGAGTCAATATGTAAGTCATAGGGTTGCAATCAGAAATCACAGTCATTGTGCGCAACAGTATGTAGTGACAAAAATGTTGAATAGCTTGAACAATAGCCAAAGCCAAATTCTCAACATGGGCATAACACATATCAGTATCGAGAAAGTTACGAGATGGATAGTAAATGACTTGCTCGTCACCATCATCATCGTCTTGTACCAAAGCCATAAAAATCATCCTAAATGCAGCGGACAAATAAAGGGAGTAATCACGATGATAATTTGGAGGATGCAACAGAGGAGCATTGATGATCAATGTCTTCAGTGCATCGAAGGAATTTTGGGTGATCTCATCCCAGAGGAATGAGATGTCTTTCTTCATTAATTGTGTTAATCCTTTGGCCACTTCGACATAGTTAGGTATAAAACGATGTAGGAAGTTAGCTTTTCCCTGCAGACTCTGCAGCTAATGTAAGGAGGAATGAGAGGGGAGGTTAATGATAGCTTTAACTTTGAGTGGATTGAGATGAATCCCTTCATTGGAAACGATAAACCCTAAGATCCTACCAGAGTTAATGCAGAAGATGCACTTATGCAAATTGAGCCAGATGTTATAGCGTCGACAACGAAGAAAAATATGACAAAGATGATCAGGATGGTATTTACGCTTAGCCGAATGAGCCAGAAGGTCATCCAGATAAGGATGAACAATGTGCTTGATATCGGGAAAAGCATATGACATTGCTCGTTGAAATGTAGCCCTAGAATTTTTAAGACTGAAAGGGAGTTTTTTATAAATGAAAGTATTCAAAGGACAAATAAAGGTAGTCTTATGTTGATTGGATGGAAGAATATTAATTTGGTTGTACCCAGAAAACTCATCCATAAGGGAAAATATATCGCTCCTAGCACAATCATTAATGATTTGATCTATAAAAGGAGTGAGATAATTATCCTTAGGGCAAGCATGGTTAATATCACGGTAATCAACGCAGACACGAATGGTACCATGTTTCTTATCTACAGGAAAGATATTGGAAACCCATTCTGTCAAGAGAATTAGATAGATAAAACCAGCTTTAAGAAGTTTTTCAACTTCTCCCATAATATCGGGAGCCTTTCTAGGATGCACAGGACAAAGACGCTGGCGAACAGGCTTCACACCAGGATAGGTAGGAATCTCATGCACTACTATACTTGGATCGATGTCGGGCATCTCTTCATAAGACCATGTGGAAACTTCTTGAAAATCATGGAAGAGAGTAGTATAAACCTGTATCTCATCAAGAGAATAGGTCACCCCAATATAGATGTTCTCGAAAACCCCTAATTTAATGAATATTTTGATAGGAATCGTTTGTGTTATTTTGCTCAAGTTACCTTCTACAAAGAATTTGTGTGTAAGTATAGGAGTTTGAAGCGGAGGAGAAGGAACCTGAGAAACGAATCTCTTGAGACATGTAGAAATGGCCCCAAGGCTAGACATGAATGAGGAATGATGATGACTATTGTCCCAAGGAGGATCCTCAAGAGACGTGGTTTCCATGATGGCCTCATCGGAGGGGAATATCTCTCTCAAGGGATTGGGC
Source organism: Pinus albicaulis (assembly GCA_034641835.2). Lineage (NCBI taxonomy): Eukaryota > Viridiplantae > Streptophyta > Pinopsida > Pinales > Pinaceae > Pinus > Pinus albicaulis. Next base: position 1,044,779,337 of record CM076583.1, on the reverse strand, counting down.
GAATCCAAATTGCCAAGCTAAGGGGTTTGAGAATAAGTGTCAAGAGACATGCTAAAAGCAGCACGATTAGGAGGTGGAGGATCCGAAGCCGAAATAAGTTAAGAATAATAAATCTTGGCCAGAATTAACGACATTGAATCTCCAAATGAATCAATATGCTCAGGTGAAAGGATGCTCCATGGATCAGAAGGCTTGGAGATCATATTAACTTGAAAAATGTTGGGCAGAGGAAGAGGAAAAATACCCATGAGGGTAGGATATTTGAAGAGACCCAACCTTATGCTCTCGTAAGGTTTAGTAATTTAATCGGCATATGTAACATTTCTCTCGGAAGATGAAGAAATGAAAAAAGATAATTGATTGACAATAACGATCTTTCCTTCATGTGGAAATCGCAAAACATTAAAGAGAGTGGACAGAATGCACAACATGGTGTGAGACCAACTGCAACCAAGGAGAAGATTATAATTGAGTTTGGCATAAACTACTTCAACCTTGACATTAACTGTCTTTCCTTCTATATTATTCGTTAAAATAGCGAGAACACCAAGAGGTTTAGATTAACTTCCATCAAATGCTTCTAGAGAATTTGGAGATGAATTGAGAGATGGAGAAACAATGGCTTTCTAGCAGGCAGATGACATGACGCACATAGACGCACCCTTGTCCATGACTGCTCATTGGATATTCAGTCCATTAATCCCAAATTGAATAATGAGTGCAAGCTGGTGAGTGAGACGTGGGAGGAAATTCTCCAAGTCGAAAATTATAAGGCTCGAATCAACAAAATCAACCCCACTGATAGCAAATAGAAAAGCCTTTGATTGAAGCAAAAAAATCTAAAGTACTTCTAATTCAGACATAGAAGATGGCGCCTGAGCCAAATCCTGAAAAATACTGTAATTTTGAGCACAATAGGCATTAGGATTGTAAGAAGACTTATGGATTACAGCTTTGGAAGGTGGCCATACAACGGGCTTAGTACCAGGCCTTTCAATCTAAAGAGGGCCTAAATCAGGCAAAGGAGTAGGACCATCAATGATCTCTTTCCCCGCTGCCTGACGCGGTTCGGTATAATCTTTCAGATGGTTAGCAATAGAAATAGATGCGGTACCATTCATCATGAAATCCTGAAAGCTAAATGGGGCAAAGGACTGAGGTTGCTCTACCAACTAAGTCTGATGTGATGGAAATGGTTCTTTGAGAACAATCAAAGTTCCTTGGGTACCTTTGAGAAACCGACTCACTACAACCCGTCGAGGATAGTCCTTAGTGTAGTTCTCTTTGTTGGAAATCAAGCAAGGATACTTTGGTTTATGCTGTGAACCATCATCAACACAACATTTCTGAGAATCCTGTTTCTAGGTATTGGCTTTGGCCGTACCTTTACCCTTATTTTTACGCTTGGAAGTGGCTAGATTGGCCTGAATGGCATTCAATTCCACAGTTTTACCAGAATTCAGGGTTGGTTGAGAAGTAGTATCATTAGAAGGAGTATATTTTTTCTTCCTAGGATTCAGAGGAAGATACTTCCGAGAAGCTTGAGACACAGAACCGATGATATCATCAACAGACGGTGTCGCCGATGCTTTGGAAGTTCCAGGTCTAGGAGCATCAGGAAAGAGTTTGTACAACGTGCCAAACTGAGAGTACACAAGATCAAGGTACTGGACATAAGAAATGGCTTATTCCTTGGTAATGCATGCCCCCATAGCAATGTCCTTAGCAATCAAAGCAATGAAGGAGGTAGTAAACCAATCAGTTAGAAGCTCATTAGGAATGTCAAACTTGATCAAGCGACGATGACGCCTCCATTCATGAATATGATCTGAGATATGAGTAGCTTGATCTTGCTTCAAGGATGTGAGGAGGTGCATCCCAGTTTCATATCGAACTGGTAACTGAAAGTGCATGAGAAACGACATGGCTAAACAATTGAAATCTTCGAAGACACCATGAGATAATTCATTGTACCAATTAGCAGCGACATTGGTAAGAGTTTCTTTGGAAAATACAGAGTCAGATAGAAACATCAACCCAAGAGTTACAGGAACAACAAAGATGGTATGTCATAACATGAAGTTGGGGGTCTTCTTTGGACTTACCCTCAAATTTGGGACAATCAGCAGGATTTTTTGTTGGAACTAGAGGCCAATATGGGTTATGAAGGATTGTATCATTTGTCAACATTGACACATTAGGCAGTTCCAACATAGCGAGAAAAGGAAATTGAGGATTAAAATCCATTGCAAGTCGTTGATAGATACTAGTATAAGTATTCCATCTAGGTTGAGAGAAATTATGCTCCCATATGTTTTGTCCCAGAGGATTCTTTCCAGAGGGGTTAAAAGCCTGATAGTTCTGCCCATACATAGGTTGAGGATTGGGATATTGATTCTGAGCATACCACTAAGTTCCTTACAGAGCAACATATGGATTTTGTTGTGGAATGTAAGCATTGCCTGGAGGTGGATTACACACCATCTGGGATTGACTTTGAGGATAATAAGCCAAACCTTGGGGCACACTATATATTTCCTGAGATTGACCTTGAGGAGGGTAAGTCGCACCTTGAGGTTGAGCAATTTGTCCCTGTAGAGCATGTTGACCCGGATGATGAGGCTGGATGGGCTATGCCTGCAGGGCGGGTTGACCCATATATTGAGTTGGGTAGGCTATCCCTGTGAGGTATGTTGGCCTAGATATTGAGAGCCACCAGGTTGCCCTTGTGGAAGAGGTTGGCCTGATGGTTGGGATGGATCAGGTTGCCCCTGAAAACCAGGTTGACCCGGGGTAGGACCGGAGGGTTTTCCTTGTTGTAAAAAAGTTTGGCCTTGCAGAACATAAGGTTTTTGTTGTTGCAGAAAAGGTTTTCCCTGTGGTGGATATATTTTCCCCCGGGGAACATAAGATGCTCCATGTTTAAATTGAGGTTGACTAGAAGGACCGTAGGGTTTTCCTTGTTAGGCCAATGGTTCTCCCTATAAGGGTTGTCCTTGCGGACCGTAAGGTTGTCCCTATGGACCAGAGGGTTGTCCCTATTGGACCAAAGGTTGTCCCTCAAAGGGTTGTCCTTGTAGGCCCGAGGGTTGTCTCGGCTAGTAAACGGGTTGATTGTGATCAATTAGAAGAAAATGTAATGTTCCAAAATTTTCATTCAGATAATTGGAACATTAATTTTTTCTAATTTCACCTAGGAGGAGAATAAATGGGTAAGGATACCCATGCATAATTAAATTCTCAATTAAATCCCTCATAGTATGAAAGGGGATCATCTTTGGAGCTGTTTTGCACACCCTCATGTGTGAACAGGGTTATTTGCAAGTGGACAAGGTCACGTTTGACCATGTCAATAGCGCTGCCATAGGAGGAGTGGCTTGCTTTGGAAGACAACGCAGTGTGAATGAGGAAAGGGATATTTGGTGGAGGAAACCCTAATGGATGTGGCCCATGGAGAAAGAGCTTTCACTTGTTTAAAAGGAGGCAAAGGCAACCATTGCTTCTCATGCTTGTATTATTCATCTCATTGTCTATTTAGACAATTCTGCATTCTTTGTTGTTTAGCAAGAGTTGTCAGGAGGAATTCTTGTTTAGGATTCCTTCTCCCTCTTGAGTGGTATCTTGAGGGATTTTTCTTCATTTTCCTCACATATTGGCTTGAGGCCAAGCACCCTCCATCAAGACAACGTTATTTATGCAGCAGAATAATACTGTGTTGCTGGGTGTTGCACTGGGGGTTCACTACACCACCTTCATCAGCTATTTTTCAGAGGAGGAGTATCTCTTCCCTTGGGAGATCAGATTGGAGGCATTCTAGAGCTTATTGCAGAATTTGGAATCAAGGCCAACTCATTCCCTAGCCCTACAGAGCAGTTCCATCCAGTGACTGTGTTATTTTGAGTGGAGCATTTACAGTGGGGCTCTTGCGGATTATTCGAGGGAAAGATATTTGGTGAAAGGATCAACCTTTCTCTATAAATATCCATTGGAGGAGTCATATTCAGTTTGGGAATCATCTAAAACCTCTCCATCTAGTTCTATTTCTGAGTTGCTATAGCTACCCAGCAACTTCAGAATTTTACATATTTTTCATTTCATAGCCAATCCTTCCAGGATTGATAGGAGGTAGCCCTTGGGAGCTGATATATTCATTCCCAATGTTGTATTGGGACATATATTGGTATATCTATGTATTTTACAATTGTACCATGAATTTTCTCTATAAAACTGCGTTTTCATAGCTTGAGAAGACATGTGTAACAGTGGTTTATCATATTTTTTGTACTTGTTTCTTGAGGCTGAGTATTGCATATCTTGAGTGACCTTTTTCCTCAAGATCCTGTACTCATTTGTTGTTGCTATTATTTAATGACATGGCTATGGATTTCTCTCACATTTCTATGATTCGAGTGTTGTTGCTGCTCCATTTTTTGTGTTTGCATATTGCTGGGTCTCCAACTTTAGAATATCTTGAGATATTCTCATTGTTGTAGCATTTTCCTGATTTGGAACATTACAATGGTATCAAAGCATGATATTTGGCTCAGTCGGTGGATCTCAACCATCATGCTATCAAGGAGAAATAATATGAAGACTCCATTATATGGAGAGGAAAGGGAAGATAATATTACCAAGCTTCTTTCAAGATCTGTACTGAGCATTCATGAAGAATTTGAGAAGATAAGGAGGGAGATTTGTACAAAATATCCAAGAGGGTTTGAAACTAAGTCAAACTCTAGATTTTCTTGTAGGGGATGTGAGCATACAGCTACAACCTATAATGTACAGTGTAGTCACATGGACTGATTTTCCATGAGAAGAGAAGAAGAAGGAGGATTGCCGAAGGAAGGAAATCTTAGTGGTTTCTTACATGAGTATGAATCTCAAAGTCAAGGGTTTAGAGATCATATTGCTTTTTCGGAGTTTTTCAAGATCATGGTAAGGAGGAGAAAGTAGCATAGTGAGGATAGATTTCTTCTATCTACCTTTGATGGTTCCCCTACTTGTCCAGCCAGGGCTTGGGTAGAAGAGCTAGACACCTTTTTGCAGCAACATCAGATTCCCGAAGATGAAGCCATCAGAATAGCAGCGCTGCACTAGGGAGGTAAGGTTTATGCATGGTGGTTATTTGAGTCATTTACTTTGAAGAATGAAAATACTTCTTCCTATGCAGTTTTCATTAGAACTTTGATGGAAAGATTTGGTAGGAGGAATTCTGAAACACATGTGGAGAGAACAAACACATTGAAACAAACAAAACCCTTGCATGTGATGAAGAAAACCAGAGAATTAGAATCATTTCAGAAAACCATGAAGGAGGTTGATATCTTGCAATATACTTTGTTGGAGGAAAGACCTTCATCTTTCATTTTGGCACAAGGAGGCATGGGGATCCCTTTTCCAAAAGAGGATCCAATCATTGGAGGGTTGCCCAATCACGATGAGGAAGCTGAGGGCAACAACACTGTCATTTCTAGAGTTGATATATTACCTCATGTAGAGGAAGGAGGAGCTCTTGCTCAAAATAGAGGGATTATTACAGCCTTGCAAGGAAGTCCCTAGGATCTCATACATGGAGGTCCGAGGACAATCAATGAGCAGCATGATTGTGGAGCATTGCAGCTGGAAGGAGGAGGAAGGGAGAAAGAGCAGCATCATGTGATGAGAGGCACACACCCTTCTCTATTTCAGAGAGCTAGTACAAAGGGGAGGTAGACTATATTGTACCATGAGATCAAGGGCCAGATTTCCCAGCCATATGTGCAGTCCTCTCTTGACATTGATGTCTCACAGATAGAGGCATTCCACCAAGGAGGCCACCATATCTATCATCGATGAGAGAAATTTTGTCTTTGGATTCACCACTCTTGGATTTTGGAGAGGTGAAGAGTTTTAAGGAGAAATTTGGCATGGGGGATGTCAAATTAGTAGACAGCAGCAGCAGGAAAGCTACACATGCCAGATCAATAGCATTGTCTCTTAGGAGGATTGATCCTTACTAGAGATCTCAGCTTTAAGTAGAGTACTCCAAGGATCTTGGTGCATGCATGATTATCTATGACCCAGAGATAGATGACAGATACATGGTAGATGATATGGTCATATATTCACATGGAAGAGTCTTCATGACTACAAATTATAGTCTCAAGGAGAAGTTGCTGCATGCAGCATATGAGGACTTCTTTTCCATGCATTGTGGTGCATATCTTGCCTTGGCAGAGGAGTTCATTTGGGACGGCATTCAGCAAGACATTTTTCAGCATATGGAGAGATGCAGAGCCTGGATGATGATGGAGAGGATGTCACAGCCACCTTCCTACTCATTGGGAGTAAGGGAGCATTTCCAGTTGAGCCATTTCAGCTCAAGCCTTCAAGTGCATGATGGATAATGTACAATTTCACTTTATGTTTTGTAATTCTTTCATTTTTATGAGTAGCATATTGTACCAAGGAGGATTATTCCTTCTTGCATATTTTATAGTGATGTACTTGAAGCCATTTGTAGCATTGAGATTCGCTATTTCATTGGTGGATTGTGGGGAAAGCCAGATGACTTTTTGTGTGCACCATTGACACCTTTTTATACTTGCATTTTTATATTTTGTAAAATTATTGTGGCATCATACAAGTGGCTGGAAGAGCACTTGTTTTTATTTGATTTGATGCAGGCAAGGGATGCACTGCGCTAGTTCCATGGGTGGAACTATGATTCACTCGCTAGTTTTCATTTGGGAGTTTGTTCTTATTGTACTATGCTTCCATGTATTTATGATATGTTTATGTTTATGGGTAGCTTCTATTGGAGAGTGGGCTTGGGATTGAGGATGCCCATTGGGAGAATTATTCTCCTTACTATACATGTTGTACATTTTAGGAGGAACCATGGGCCAACCATGAATGCCACATTACATTTATTTCCTTCTTGTGGGGGGAACCACTCGAAGAATTTGAGGAGGAACTCCATGGATCATGAGGAGATGGAGGAATTATCATAGTCAACTCTCCTTCCTTTGAGGATGAGGGGAGAATCATCTAACAAACACTCCATTTATATGAGAAAAACATATTGTGAGAGTATTTTTTATTTGCATGATTATTTTTCTTTACATATGCATCTCTTAACCATATATGTGCAGGGATTTTCTCAAAGGAGGGATATTCTTCCTTCTAAATTTGATGGTCTACATAAGGCCATTATGGATGATCACTCCCTAAGTGAATATGGGGAGGATATTTCTTGTGGAGAACATACTCACATAGCACATGACATCATTCACTTTCTCTAGGAGATTGGGGAAACAAGAAAATGGTGGGGAGGCCACCCATCATTTTATTTTCTATGGAAGTGGAGAGTTAAAATGCGTTGGCTACATTTGAGGGACCATTTTACTTCTCCTTTAATTCACATGGCATCCATCCAACATGATTCTCCTTATGGTTCCCTTGGTTAATATTTCTAGAGCTTCTTTTTGGGGCACGTTTGGAGGAGAGACACATTGGGTGAATGTGTCCTTTGAGGGAGAAATTGCTCACACTTTCTGCACTACATGTTCTAAGGGGAACATGGGACATGATATGGTCACCTTGATAGCACACTTTTCTCTTTATTAGGTGAGCCATATGATGGAGGAGATACCATATGATGATAAATTCCAACTCATAATGTATGGAGATACTTGGGCCAGCTTGATTTGCAGCATTGGGGGAGAGATCTTTGGAGGTCTAGTCCTCATTTTTCCAATTGAGGGAAATGTTATTGCAGCCCATAGACAGCCAACACTCTACACTTATCATAAGTGGAGAGATTGAAAACGTGGGGTGAGCTACATTTCTTACCATGTGCATATTTTCATCCCACCTACTTTGCTGGAGCCAAAGGTGGATGACAGCTTTCAAGAGTTGCCTAGTTGGAAGGTGACCCATTTTGCATGGCTCATAGCTTGGAGATGGAGGATCCATATGGGAAAAATAGTTCCCATTTTATTTCAAATCCCATTCTTTAAAGGGACATCTAGACATCACCTTGTCATCCTCTTGAGTATTTCACTTTTATATGATGATAGCTTGATAGCTAACTTACATGCTGAGGAGGAGCATTGGGGAGACTTGATTGATGAGATAGAATCACTTCACTTGGAGGAGATCATCATACAGGGATGCTACAGGGAAAGGAGAAAAGAATTTAGTCTATCCTTGTACTTGCTTGAGGACAAGAAATATTCTTTGAGAGGGGAGGACTGCAATGTTCCAAAAATTTTCAAGCAGATAATTGGAACATTAATTTTTTCTAATTTCACCTAGGAGGAGAATAAATGGGTAAGGAGACCCATGCATAATGAAATTATCAATAAAATCCCTCATAGTATGAAAGGGGATCATCTTTGGAGCTGTTTTTCACACCCTCATGTGTGAACAGGGTTATTTACAAGTGGACAAGGTCAGGTTTGACCAAGTCAACAGTGCTGCCATAGGAGGAGTGGATTACTTTGGAAGACAACATAGTGTGAATGAGGAAAGGGATATTTGGTGGAGGAAACCCTAATGGATGGGGTCCATGGAGAAAGAGCTTTCACTTGTTTAAAAGGAGGGCAAGGCAACCATTGTTTCTCATGCTTGTATTATTCATCTCATTGTCTATTCAGGCAATTATGCATTCTTTTCTATTTAGCAAGAGTTGCTAGGAGGAATTCTTGTTTAGGATTCCTTATCCCTCTTGAGAGGTCTCTTGAGGAATTTTTCTTAATTTTCCTCACATATAGGCTTGAGGCCAAGCATCCTCCATTAAGACATCGTTATTTCTGCAGCAGGATAATACTATGTCGCTGGGTGTTGTAGTGAGGGTTCACTACACCACCTTCATTAGATATTTTTCAGAGGAGGAGTCTCTCTTCCCTTGGGAGATCAGATTGGAGGCATTCCAGAGCTTATTTTAGACTTTGGAATCAATTCCAACTCATTCCCTAGCCCTATAGCATAGTTCCATCTAGTGACTGCGTTATTTTCAGTGGAGCAGTTACAGTGGCGCTCTTGCAGATTATTGGAGGTTAAGATCTTTGGTGAAAGGATCAGCCTTTCTCTCTAAATATACATTGGAGGAGGCATATTCATTTTGGGCATCATATTCAGCCTCTCCATCTAGTTCTATTTCTAAGTTGCTGTAGCTACCCAGGAACTCTAACATTTTGTAGATTTTTCATTTCATAGCCAATCCTTCCAGGATTGATAAGAGGTAGTCATTGTGAGCTGAGATCTTCACTCCCAATGTTGTATTGGGCAATATATTGATATATATATGTATTTTAAATTTTTAGCATGCAGTTGCTCTATAAAACTACACTGTCATAGCTTGAGCAGACTTGTGTAGCAGTGGTTTATCATATTTTTTGTACTTGTTTCTTGAGGCTGATTTTTGCCTATCTTGAGTGACCTTTTTCCTCAAGATCTTGTATTCATTTGTTGCTACTATTATTTAATGAGATGGCTATGGATTTCTCTCACATTTCTATGAGTTGAGTGTTGTTGCTGCTCCATTTGTTGTGTTTTCATATTGCTGGGTCTCCAACTTTAGAATATCTTGAGATATTCTCATTGTAGTAGCCTTTTCATGATTTGGAACATTACATAAAATATATAGGATTACAGTATACATCATAATGATGTGGGGGATTTCTAGAAGCTTGTGGTTGCTAAGAAACCCAGGGTGTGGAATTCTTCTATTGAGGGTCTAGAGAGGGAGCATATCATTGTTGAATAGCCAATGGATAGTCATCAAATGCATAACCACTAGGAATAGAAGTAGAAATTGTTAGACTCCTATACCAATAGGTGTCATATTTCATGATTGTCATGATTGAACTATGGAATATGTTCAAACCTTTTTCTTGAGCAAAGGTGTTCCATATTCTTGAAAAACCAAAGAATCAAAAAATTTAAAAAATGTAAAGAGGGTATACCCTAAAAGAAAAATCAAAGGGTAAGAAAAATAAAATGGTCAAAAAAGTGAAAGAAATGAACCCCAAACAAAAATAGACAAAGGAAAGTGTGCAAATCCAAATGCCACTAGTATTTCATATTTTGTAAATAAGTAATTGTGTGCAGCTTGTTAAACTTTGCCACAATTTATGAAGAGTCAAACTGTATAAACTTGACTCATTCATTTTTCAATTTCATGTTGTAGAATAGAGAATAAATATCTGACCAAACAGTTTAATCTTGGCAGATAAGTAGATAGGTAGAGTTAATAAAAGGTGCTCAACAGTTTAATCTGAGCCCTTGGATGTAATAAGGGTAGAATTAGATAGATTTTCCATGTAAAAGAAAAGAATATTGATAAGGGTTTGCTAGTCTAAGTGCACCCTAATAAAGAAGAGAAAATGGTAGTGTAAAGTAGATAGGGTAGGTAGATGGTGTTGCAAAGTTTCATGTGATGAATGATGGCTTTAAAATGTTTGTAATCTTTTACTTTCATCACCAAGTGCAAAGGCAGAAGACCACATTGGCATAATTTCAGAAAACAGCAAGGTCAAAATCATTAACTTCCCATCTCATTTTTTCCCTAACATTTTACTAATTTCCCATAAGTACTAAGGAATTTGAAGATTAAAGGGGCTCAAGGCATTTCCTTGACTTTTGGAGGGACCGGACCCTCGGCCCAATGATTGGAGAAAACCTTAGTATTTAAAAATATTCATAATCATACTCATTCACCTTTCACAAATCTTTTCCCAAGTAAAATCCCATTTTACTTAGGAAAATCCTTCAATATTTCACGAAAAGCCCTCAAAATCACTTTTTATTCTAAGTCTAAGTGATGAAAGGATTATAATGCTATTTGCTTGTAAATCTTCACTTCCTTGGTTATATTCAAGTGTTTTGAGTTTACATTGTCCCTAGGTCATATTAACTCTAATTTATGTATTAACTCCCATAAAAATTACCTTTTCCTATTATATATAAATCCTTTGTACTAATACCCCCAAAACCCTTATATTACACTTTTTTAGCCAAAGTATTAAGTCCTAATACATTCAAATAAAAACCCACCTTATATGCCCTTTGGCTAAAAAATAACATTATTTTTATTCCCGCCCCTATGGTAAAAAATTCATATTGATTTAATTACCATATATTAAAAAATATATCGAAAAATCCTTTAAACATATATTTTGTATGTTTAAAACAAAAATAAACCAAAGTTTAATTAAAACTAAACTTTGGAAACGCCACGCGTAATTTTTCACCCCGACCATTCACTATACCAAGGGATTAATTAATTATCAGAATTAATTAATAACCAAACTTTTCCGCCTATTAGACGCCCCCCGGGATATTTAATAAAGTTAATCGTGTTTAAAACCCCGTCGGGCCCGCACGATAAACCCCCACTTACTTCACGTCCCTTCCCACCGTCCGATCTCCCGCTATGAGATCTACCACTAGCATTCATTCCGCTACCCATCCAACACCCGAATGATAATGCGCGGGGGCACGGTGGTTTTGAAATAGTCCACCGTCAACGCGTACATTGATCAGTGGAATCGCTGCCTCCCCATTCAATACCACCATTGCCCATAAGCGCTGCGGGGACTAACCGCTTACCGCCCGGCCCCCCTGCCCCATGTCAGCCCGTACTAAAGTGAAGTCACTCCTCGAAAAACTAAAAACTCCTCTTTTGACTTTGGAATAAAACAAAATTTCGCGTTTTTGTGTCATTTTCACCATTTAAACGCGACTGTGCTTTCTGTTACGACTTTCGAATTTTCATTAAAATCCACTGTTCTATTCAATTTCGCTCCAGAATTCCGCCAGACCTGTGTTCAAGCATCCTCTTGCTACCGCCCAATACCTGTTAAAATCCAGCTTTCCTCTAAGAACAGGTATTTATCCTATAGCGCTTCGAACTTCAAAAGAAAGTCTGTTTTCCTTGTTTTCCACTGGATTAGTGATTAAATCTTATCACTGAGATCATTCTCTGAGGTTTAAAACTGTGAATTGTTCCCCCGAACCTGCAATTGTGCCAATTTCCCTCATTAAAACTGAAAACACGACATTTATGTGAAGAAAACCCAGAAACTGCCATTTTGAACACACAAGAACCAAAATGGGAGTTCCTGTAGCCTTGAATGATGCTCCATTTTGAACCTGGTTAAAACCTCACTCCCTTGTCCATTGAGAAATTGCTTGAAAAATCTACTCAGTTGTCCCCTGAAGAGGTGACCAAAAGATCACATCCTTGGATAAACAGTCTTAATACTAGTCATAAGATTTGTTTACTCCAAGATTGTTATCAAATCTATTCAAACAGAGGTTAGAAAGCATAACAGCTAAAGAGTATCAGTGGTTAAAGTGTATCACGTAAAAGTCAGTGAAAGTTAAAATGAAGTTACAGAGCAGTCAAAGGTAAACAGTAAAAGTAAATACAGAAGGCAGTAAAATGGGAAAAAGAGATGAGAATACTTTCACCAATAGGGAGGTTTTTCTAAAGTGAAAGTAAAACAGTCAAAAGAGCAAGAAAGTAAAAAGATGAAAAAACATAACAAGAAGGAACATTTTTGCAGAAATTGCATATTTTAGTCATAGTTTTGCAGAAACTATTGTGATCAATCCAAGATGAATTTTACAAAACTGAAGGAGTTTTATGTTCTTAAGAAGTCCATCTACAAAAACCTCTCTCACTTTTCTAACAGCCATTATGTTTTTGGAAATATTAAACAATGTTGGAAAGCACTTTTTGCAGAAAATTCCAGTTTAAGTCATCATTTTGCAGAGAGGATTGTGGCCAATCAAAAATACTTCATAAAAAAATGAAGGAGGTTTTTGTTCCTAAGAGACCCGTATACAAAAACCTATCTCAGTTTTTTCACAGTGGTTTTATAATGAGAGATACATGTGCCATCACTTTACGGAATGCATTTTTAGACTCACAGCAAGCTATGTTTTATATTTTCTGAGATACTATTGTACCATAGCTGTAGAGGAATTTTGGGAAAAATAGAAAGAGGTTTATCTCTCTTATATTTATCTACAATAACCTCTTTAATTTTTACATATCTAGTAGGATTGAAGCTAAAAAGAGATCATTGGACCCCAGGATTTGCAGAATTTGTTGGAGCAGATTGCACAAAAGAAAGGAAGCCGGTTAGTGACTTGGATGCCTCATCATCAACTAAGAGTTGGATCAGTCAATTCTTCTCTTTTTCATCTTATATCCCTTCACAAAATAGTTACCAAGTAGATGCATTAGTTTGAGTTTTCCCTTTAATTAAGTTCTGTTATGTAAATAGTTGGAGAGATTTGTGAACCAATTTTGATATTTGTTTTAAAGATATTTTGGATTTTAGAATTTGTATAAATAAACCCTCAAAGAGAGTATTGAGGGTGGATTCTACTACTTCGCTGTGACATTGATGTTTTTGGAATAAAAGCGTTTTGGAGAAATTTATTTGTGGCTTGCTGGATGACAATTTGAAGCTCGGGACTTTTTACAGGATTCATGTGTCTGACTGCAGTTCAATAAGTCTTTCTATCCTATGTCTTAAGTTTTATATTTGTTTGTAATATCATTGTGTCCATTTCGGAATACTTGACATAAAAGAATAACTCAGAATTTACTTAATTGTACTCTGAGTTCAGTTGTGATTATTCTAAATGTTTTCCTCTAAATTAGTTATAAGCAACGAATTCTTAATTTCTCTTGCGTCGCTAATTTAAACATTGTGGTTACTATAGTAAAGAATTCTTCACTGCTCTTTATTTGTAATCATTTCATTTCTTTCTTTTGAACATGGTGACAGATTCTTAACTGCCTTTCATCCCTTCAAACCCATTCCATCCACTTTAAATTCTAAAAAGTGTTCTCTGTTTGGCTATCTTGCACTGCAAAGCCATTTTTTGTGTAGAAGAGTAATCCAGTAAAGCCATCCTTTGACTCCATAGCCCAATGGCCTGAAAATATTCAACCTTACCCTTGGTTGGCGAATTCCACCATTTTCAAACAAACTCTTGGATTTATAACTAGCCTAAAACTTTCTAAGAACAAAGCTAAAATTTAAAGAGAGAGCCCTCTCTGGATACAGATTGGCTAGATTCTGTATCTGAAGGTTGGTTTGTGGTTACCTCGGGTATACTTTCCTTTTCCACAACTTCAAGGAAAACTGAGTGATAACAATAGTGGCGACTCCACAGGGACACGAATCATTTTATTGATACTATTGTTTGATTTATAAGCTATAGACAGAGTCTGAAGATCATCCAGGTAGCCTTTGAAATGCTTTTGCTCTGCATAGTAAACAAATGCTGCTTCAGTCTATCTCTGGTTTAGCTTATAAACTGAACGTTGGATTCAAAACATTCAATCAGACTCTCTAGTTCAATAAATCTTTGGGAAAATTTTAATTAAAAATCTTAAATTTCTTAAAAAAATCATAGAAGTTGTTTTGAAAATTCATAAAAAAATAAAATAATCATAACATATTCAAAATTTGGTTTCCTGAAGAACTAACTTTTTCTTCAGAATTTTTTTACAGGTTTAGATATGATCTATGATGGTGGACAGGGATCAGACACACAAATGTTAAAATCATCCACCTGGCGACTCCAAATCAATTTCAGAATCAAGACTCCACTGGAGGAATGAACCTCAAAGGACAATATGGAAAGATCAGGCTTTCAACTTGGATCTTAATCCAAGACATTATGTTATTTCTCATTAAGAAATTTTTTCAATGTATATTGTATTTTATAGAAGATCTTAGATTAGTTTTTAGTTATTTTCCTTTGAATTTTTTAAGTAATAATTCTCCTAATCTCTTTGAGCAGCTTTCTTATGAATCTAATGATGATCATTTTCCAATTAAAAAGCCTCAAATAATCAAGACTGATCTTGAAATCCCTGTACATATCCCTGTGCCATATAAAGTTCCAGATAGATATAAGCCCCTTATTTTACCTCCTATACTCCATGATTTTCCTAAAAAATACTACAAATATCTTCCTAGATTTGATGGAGAGAATGGTATCACTGCCCAAAAACATATTCAAGGTTTTGAGAATTATTTGGATTTATTTGAGATTGATGAAGATGATGTTAAAATCAGACTTTTTGCTCTTTCTTTGCAAAATAGAATAAAGAGTTGGTTCAAAAATTTGCCTAATGCTAGCATCTCAAATTTCCAACAGTTTATCAAACTTTTCCTTGATAAATGGGTAATAAAAGTTAATCATTTTGTGATCATGGAAGAATATAATCAATTAAAAAGACATTCAAATGAAACGATACAACAATTTTCTGACAGATTTAATCAAATTTATTATTCAATGCCAGAAAATATTAGACCTCCTCATGATTCAGCTCTCTTTCATTATCCAAGTTCCTTTGATTCAGAAATAGAATTTCGGTTAAGAGAAAGAGATCCAAAAACACTTGTACAGATGCAAAATATTGCAGTTGATGTGGAAGTTAATCTCCAAATCAAACAGGAAAAGTTGAAAGTAGAAGAAGAGAAAAGGAAAAACATTGCAGAGGTAAAACTCAACCTTTTGGTAAGAAAACTAGATGAAATAACATAGGAGATCACTATGAAAGAAGATTTTTTTATTCAAAATCACCATGAAGAAATAGAAGAGGTTGATAGCCATGAACAAATTCCTCTTAATTCAAATTATCATAAATCAGAAACTGAATTTACAAATCAATATGAGGAAGAGGAATCTGTTGTTCTAATGTGTATGTTTGATGACATTCCTTATTTTGATGATTTGCCTAAGTATGATCATTATGATGATAGTTATGTTCTCCAAAGTCAAACTAACTTTACAGAGATATCAGAAGCTAGTTTGGAGGATGAAGAAATGCAGTTTCAGCAGATTGAAGATAGTGATCAGCCAATACAGATCAGCCATGAGAGTGATGAAGAAAAAGTAGAAAATCTGGAAATAAGTGAAGGTTCTTTACCTCTTTGTTTTGCTTCATTTCAGTTCATTAGAGAAAACTATCATGCCATCAATAATCAGCAATATTTAGGAATTGTGATTGACAACAAAGAAGATAATGAAACTATTGATCAAGATTTTTCAGTTTCACAATTGCAGTTATCAGTTTCCATTGAAATAAATGATTAAATGACACAAGAAAGTTCCATACGACTATTTTTTGAACCATTTCAGCTTTTAAAGGACATGTGGTATAACATATTTAAAGAAAAGAATGGGAAACTTGTTGAAGTTTATGAAGTCCCATGGAATTTTATATGTCATAGGTTCCAGCAATTTTCCCAAGGTTTTCAGAATCCAATAGTAGATATGTTGAATATTGAAGGCATTCAAAGAATTCCTCTATTAACTAACTATGATTTTCAGAATCAAGATGATAAAGGATTCAACACTCAAACATTACAATCAGTAGGAATATCATCACAAATCTTATCTGAAAGTTTACAGGGAGATAAAGATGAAAATAGCATTTCATATTCATGGTATGGAGGCCATCCAGAACAGATGTATAGTTTTTTAGATCAGTTAAACATCAGTGTATATATTTTGGAAGATCCTTTTGTACAGTTTCTAGAGTCAACAAAGGAAACCAAGTGTTTCCTTATCCTTTCATTTGTTGACAAGTTTCTAATAGGTTGCAGAAGTAAAATTTTGATAATCAACAAGAAAATGCAACAAAATCTATCAAAGTACATAATGCTTGAATGGTTACATTGGCTATTTCATTTTACCTAACTAGCAGTTGAACAGTACATTGAGTAGGTAGATGAGTGCTAATAAGCTCAGAATTTTGAGCATTTTTTTTAGTTTTTCAATTTTCAGCTAGTTTTTCATTAAGTTGGTTTGAAAATTTTTGTGTATTGTTTTAGTTTTAGATCAGATTTCAGGTTGCAGAAAAAGGACTATATTCAATTCAAGATTTTCAACCACAAAAAATTCATGTTTGGGATTGGAACAAGGCAGAAAATTCCTAACTGGGCAACAAAGTTTTAAGTTTTGAGTGGATAGTAACTTACTGCAGTTGAAGCCCGAAGTGAAGGCCCTAAGCTTCAGAAGTTTTACTATCATATATACAATAAAGCTACCAGAAGAAAGAGATTACATGGTTTAGTTTGAAGACATTTTGAGGCAACTGACCTGCTATTCTTGACTTTTCACAAGGAAAAGCCATCCCCAAGTGGAGCCAGTGTTAGTCTCCTATACCAATAGGTGTCATTTTTCATGATTGTCTTGATTGAACTATGGAATATGTTCAAACCTTTTCTTGGGCAAAGGTGTTCCATATTCTTAAAAAACCAAAAAATCAAAAAATTTAAAAAATGTAAAGAGGGTATACCCTAAAAGAAAAATCAAAGGGTAAAAAGAATAAATTGGTCAAAAAATTGAGAGAAATGAACCCCAAGCAAAAATAGACCAAGGAAAGTGTGCAAATCCAAATGCCACTACTATTTCATATTTTGTAAATAAGTAATTGTGTGCAGCTTGTTAAACTTTGCCACAATTTATGAAGAGTCAAACTGTATAAACTTGACTCATTCATTTTTCAATTTCATGTTATAGAATAGAGAATAAAAATCTGACCAAACAGTTTAATCTTGGCAGATAAGTAGATAGGTAGAGTTAATAAAAGGTGCTCAACAGTTTAATCTGAGCCCTTGGATGTAATAAGGGTAGAATTAGATAGATTTTCCATGTAAAAGAAAAGAAATATTGATAAGGGTTTGCTAGTCTAAGTGCACCCTAATAAAGAAGAGAAAATGGTAGTGTAAAGTAGATAGGGTAGGTAGATGGTGTTGCAAAGTTTCATGTGATGAATGATGGCTTTAAAATGTTTGTAATCTTTTACTTTCATCACCAAGTGCAAAGGCAGAACACCACATTGGCAGAATTTCAGAACACAGCAAGGTCACAATCATTAACTTCCCATCTCACTTTTTCCCTAACAATTTACTAATTTCCCCTAAGTACTAAGGAATTTGAAGATTAAAGGGGCTCAAGGCATTTCCTTGACTTTTGGAGGGACCGGACCCTCGGCCCAATGATTGGAGAAAACCTTAGTATTTAAAAATATTCATAATCATACTCATTCACCTTTCACAAATCTTTTCCCAAGTAAAATCCCATTTTACTTAGGAAAATCCTTCAATATTTCACGAAAAGCCCTCAAAATCACTTTTTATTCTAAGTCTAAGTGATGAAAGGATTATAATGCTATTTGCTTGTAAATCTTCACTTCCTTGGTTATATTCAAGTGTTTTGAGTTTACATTGTCCCTAGGTCATATTAACTCTAATTTATGTATTAACTCCCATAAAAATTACCTTTTCCTATTATATATAAATCCTTTGTACTAATACCCCCAAAACCCTTATATTACACTTTTTTAGCCAAAGTATTAAGTCCTAATACATTCAAATAAAAACCCACCTTATATGCCCTTTGGCTAAAAAATAACATTATTTTTATTCCCGCCCCTATGGTAAAAAATTCATATTGATTTAATTACCATATATTAAAAAATATATCGAAAAATCCTTTAAACATATATTTTGTATGTTTAAAACAAAAATAAACCAAAGTTTAATTAAAACTAAACTTTGGAAACGCCACGCGTAATTTTTCACCCCGACCATTCACTATACCAAGGGATTAATTAATTATCAGAATTAATTAATAACCAAACTTTTCCGCCTATTAGACGCCCCCCGGGATATTTAATAAAGTTAATCGTGTTTAAAACCCCGTCGGGCCCGCACGATAAACCCCCACTTACTTCACGTCCCTTCCCACCGTCCGATCTCCCGCTATGAGATCTACCACTAGCATTCATTCCGCTACCCATCCAACACCCGAATGATAATGCGCGGGGGCACGGTGGTTTTGAAATAGTCCACCGTCAACGCGTACATTGATCAGTGGAATCGCTGCCTCCCCATTCAATACCACCATTGCCCATAAGCGCTGCGGGGACTAACCGCTTACCGCCCGGCCCCCCTGCCCCATGTCAGCCCGTACTAAAGTGAAGTCACTCCTCGAAAAACTAAAAACTCCTCTTTTGACTTTGGAATAAAACAAAATTTCGCGTTTTTGTGTCATTTTCACCATTTAAACGCGACTGTGCTTTCTGTTACGACTTTCGAATTTTCATTAAAATCCACTGTTCTATTCAATTTCGCTCCAGAATTCCGCCAGACCTGTGTTCAAGCATCCTCTTGCTACCGCCCAATACCTGTTAAAATCCAGCTTTCCTCTAAGAACAGGTATTTATCCTATAGCGCTTCGAACTTCAAAAGAAAGTCTGTTTTCCTTGTTTTCCACTGGATTAGTGATTAAATCTTATCACTGAGATCATTCTCTGAGGTTTAAAACTGTGAATTGTTCCCCCGAACCTACAATTGTGCCAATTTCCCTCATTAAAACTGAAAACACGACATTTCTGTGAAGAAAACCCAGAAACTGCCATTTTGAACACACAAGAACCAAAATGGGAGTTCCTGTAGCCTTGAATGATGCTCCATTTTGAACCTGGTTAAAACCTCACTCCCTTATCCATTGAGAAATTGCTTGAAAAATCTACTCAGTTGTCCCCTGAAGAGGTGACTAGAAGATCACATCCTTGGATAAACAGTCTTAATACTAGTCATAATATTTGTTTACTCCAAGATTGTTATCAAATCTATTCAAACAGAGGTTAGAAAGCATAACAGCTAAAGAGTATCAGTGGTTAAAGTGTATCAGGTAAAAGTCAGTGAAAGTTAAAATGAAGTTACAGAGCAGTCAAAGGTAAACAGTAAAAGTAAATACAGAAGGCAGTAAAATGGTAAAAAGAGATGAGAATACTTTCACCAATAGGGAGTTTTGTCTAAAGTGAAATTAAAATAGTCAAAAGAGCAAGAAAGTAAAAAGATGAAAAAACATAACAAGAAAGATCATTTTTGCAGAAATTGCATATTTTAGTCATAGTTTTTCAGAAACTATTGTGATCAATCCAAGATGAATTTTACAAAACTGAAGGAGGTTTATGTTCTTAAGAGGGCCATCTACAAAAACCTCTCTCACTTTTCTAACAGCCATTATGGTTTTGGAAATATTAAATAATGTTGGAAAGCACTGTTTGCAGAAAATTCCAGTTTAAGTCATCATTTTGCAGAGAGGATTGTGGCCAATCAAAAATACTTCATACAAAAATGAAGGAGGTTTTTGTTCCTAAGAGACCCATATACAAAAACCTATCTCAGTGTTTTCACAGTGGTTTTATAATGAGATATACATGTGCATATTTACAGGCCATTTTTCAGACTCTGTAAAACTATGTTTTACACATATTTTTTACAGAGACTATTATGCATAGCTGGAGAGGAAGTTTGGGAAAATTAAAGAGGTTTATATCACCAACATATTTATCTACAATAACCTCTTTCATTTTTTACATATCTATTACGGATTGAGAAATAAAAATATATCATTGGACCCCAAGTTTGCAGAATTGTTGGAGCAGATTGCACAAAGAAAGGAAGCAGTTAGTGACTTGGATGCCTCATCATCAACTAAGAGTTGGATCAAATTCGAATTCTTCTCTTTGTCATCACCTATCCATACAAAATAGTGCCAAATAGATGCATTATTTTGAGTGTCCTTTAATTAAGTTCTATTTATGTAAAATAGTTGGAGAGATTTGTGAACCAATTTTGATATTTTTTCAAGATATTTTAGTTTAGAATTTGTATAAATACTTCACTCTTGGAAGTATTTTGGGTGGATTCTACTACTTCGCTGTGACATTGATGTTTTTGGAATAAAAGTGTTTTGGAGAAATTTATTTGTGGCTTGCTGGATGACAATTTGAAGCTCAGGACTTTTTGCAGGATTCATGTGTCTGACTGCAGTTCAATAAGTCTTTCTATCCTATGTCTTAAGTTTTATATTTTTTTATAATATCATTGTGTCCATTTCTGAATACTTGACATAAAAGAATAACTCAGAATTTACTTAATTGTACTCTGAGTTCAGTTGTGATTATTCTAAATGTTTTCCTCTAAATTAGTTATAAGCAACGAATTCTTAATTGCTCTTGCTTCGCTAATTTAAACATTTTGATTACTATAATAAAGAATTCTTCACTGCTCTTTATTTGTAATCATTTCATTTCTTTCTTTTGAACATGTTGAAAGATTCTTAACTACCTTTCATCCCTTCAAACCCATTCCATCCACTTTAAATTCTAAAAATTGTTCTCTGTTTGACTATCTTGCCCTGCAAAGCCATCTTATGTGTAGAATAGAAATCCAGTAAAGCCATCCTTTGACTCCATAGCCCAATGGCCTGAAAATATTCAACCTTGCCCTTAGTTGGAAAATTCCACCGTTTTCAAACAAACTCTTGGATTTATAACTAGCCTAAAACTTTCTAAGAACAAAGATAAATTATAAAGAGAGAGCCCTCTCTGGATGCAGATTGGCTAGATTCTGCATCTGAAGGTTGGTTTGTGGTTACCTCGGGTATACTTTCCTTTTCCACAACTTCAAGGAAAACCTGAGTGATAACAGAAACCATAGGCGCAGTACAAGTAGATGGGATTTCCACGGCGTGAGGTGGAGATCCACTCACGGCAGGCCTAACAAGAATCATGGGATTGATAAAGATAGACCTGCGAATAAAATCAGATCGCGACGACAGAGTCGTACTAACAATCGGTGCAGATGAAGCCACACAAATGGTGGGCCGGACCGGGGAAGATGTACCAATGGCCGATGAGATGGGTGTCGAAGGTGATATTCTTGATACAGGAATAATGATCTTCATGTGGGAGTCGATGTACCACATTTTATCATGGATGTAACACCAGAAATGATCTGACCCAAAGTATGATAAATGGGTGGAACATACATCGGTTGTGTCGAAGACTGATTGGAGACATACAAAAAATATTCTGGGAAGAGATGATACTCTCTAGTAGAAACATGAAGCTCTTCACTACTGACAGGACTCGAATAATCCATGTCTGACGAGGCTGTAAGATCATCAAAAAGATGATGAGGACTAGCAAGTAAATCAACGAGTAATAACGTTATGTTGAAGTAAGAGGAGGGAACTCTTCCTCGCTCCCAAAACCAAACCAAGAACCTTGAGGTTGCCAATTGATATCAACTAATCTTCCAAGAGGAGACCGAGTAGCGAGAGGCAATATACTCGGAAGGATAGACTCCCAAAACTTGACATACCTAGTTGACAAAGGTGTTTCTGAATAAACGTCAAGAGAAGGATCACCACTAGGAGGCAATGAAGAGGATGGCGAAACTCGTGGTTCCTCCATTGTGACAATGTTCTAAAACAGAAAAGGAAACTAGATAGAATAATCAAGGCTTCAAGACCAAACACTAAGGAACTGCTAAAAACAAGCCAAGAAAATATTTTTAACGGGCATGTGATCGTAGGCAGTTAATTTTATGAAAATGAAACAAAAATTTGTTGTTTCATGTTTTAAGAGTCAAGAAATAGGAAAAAGATGAGTCTAGTGACTTTCAGATTGAATGAGAATGAAAGGACAAGTGCTCGATCATATTTTCACTTTTAGAGAGTCACGAAAATACCAAAATGACTATTCAGGTAATCTATGCAAGAGGGTGTGCCAAGTTTTTGTGAACTTCCATATACACATTTGTGATCAAATTAAACGGAAATAACCAAGGAATTGACGTACATGCAAGTAGTCTCCCTGAATGTTGTGTTTGGTGTATCACAGTTACAAGGTGGAAGACTCGGCTTCCTATGGATAATGGATTGCAACGTATGAGGGTCTCCTTTATATATGTGACGACACGAGGAGAAAAATTCCGTACTAGTGTTTTCTAATGCCATACGGCGAATGTTAGCTACTAGGTTTAACAACGCTAGAACACGTCACTAGCCTAGACCTCTAAAATATGTGTGTTAGGTTTCAATGCTTCCTTAGGTTGACTAAATTCATTTTAAGGTTGATATTGAGTTAATGTTGCGATTTCAAGGCCTTACCGAATGTGATCTCAAATTCCTAAATGCACACTACATGCAAAAGAGCATAATTTCCATCCAATGAATGTTAGCTAAGAGAAGGATAGGAATCTCTGACAAAGTAGCAATCAATTGAAACATAAGCAGAATTTCACGGATGCATCTAATACAACCCAAATGAGAAAACGTAAACTCTTTCCAGGTTCCCTAAGAACTATTAATGCAAATGAATGTTTTCTTTTTTAATTTAAGCGAAATAATGCAACTTTTTGTCTTTTTAAAATAAATAAGGTACGGAATGCATTGTTACACTAAAAATCAAAATAAACACTAGTTTTGAGAACTATTAATGTAACAATATAAATAGATATATCTATGCAATACAAAAATAAAACACACTCAAAACAAGGATGCCCTCTTCCAAGAAAATAAACGGCTTTCGAAACGATCCAACGATCAATGTAATCCATGCTCAAAGTGATGAATGGAGAGTCAAACAAAAACAAAAGTGACCAACCAACAAACCAAAGACATGAATAATAGAGAGAAAGACTAACACAATTAGTCAGTGAATTGAAATGACAAAGATCAAAGTTACTTGAACTTAACTTAGAAGGCTCAGTGAGGAAAGGGCCGAACAAACAGCACAAGGCACTTAGAAACCCTAGGGCTACAAACTCCACTGATAAGATGATGGAAAAAAAACTGACAATACTGAGACTACAGATTTGAAACAATCTCAATAGACCAATTTCAAGTTAAAAAACCAATCTAGAGCGAAGAAACACTGACAAAAACTCACAAAAGAGGTTAAATAAAATCCTACTAGTTTTAGCACGATTGTTATTTTGTAATCCACGCTAAACAAGGGTTGGCGCGCCTGTGAAAAAAGAAACATACGCCAATTGGCATGAATGTTCAAAGAAAATCTGTGCCAAGATAGAAAACTATGGGAAAAAGTAAAACCACTAAGCAAAGGCTAGACTTGACACTATAGAAGTAAACATGATGGTTGAAAATAGTCAGACAAGTCAAGCAAAGTATAAAAACGATGAAATGACCAAAGTCGACTCGACAAGCCAAACGCTCGACAAACAACGATACGAAAAGATTCCCCAGTGGAGTCACCAACTTGTTATGTAGGTAAATCCCATCTGCGGACAAAGGCAATCCCTCTAGCCCTAGGGTGGGTCTAGCAGCAAGAGGACATGCTAATGCGTTGATTCCTAGTTAATGAATGAAATTGAGTTGGGATAGATGTCCTACCTTTGCTCCAATGTAGTTGTTGTAGCTATAGCAATAGTCTCCTGAGATTTTTCCTGACATGTCGTGGTCCTTCAACAATGGTATTCAGGTTCCTGCACAAGGACCAGAGAACAATAGTAGCATATGAAACAATATTTGCATTCATAACTATCTAATTGGTCAAGGAGAATTAATCGTATTGCACAAGGCTAATCATATCAAATGAAATATGGGAACCAAAACATTAGTTATGTATTAATTAAGAGAAAGAAAGATATTATAACAACGGGGAATTGGACTTGGTGAGGCAATCAGGCTACACTCTCTCTCAACAACGGTCTCTCTCTACTCTATCTCACATGAGCTATATTAGATTGTTTTAGATATTCTCCAAAATTTTCAGCTAGTAGCATCTATGTGAGAGAGATGTATTTATAGGAGAGAAGGAGGAGGTTGGGATCCCTCAAATTGTTGAAGGGAGGCCTTATCCTTTGGGAGGTTGCTCAAAAGTAGGAAACAAGAAGCCAAAGGAAGATATTCAACATTATTTAGTCAAACAACCCATGTTGATTCCGCTCATGAAGTGGTTGGAAATGGAAAATTTGCTTCTATATTTAAAAAACTTTCCAAAAATAACTTGGTGTGTGCAGTCCACTGAGACAAATTTCCAATGGGTGCGAGGCCTAGTGCTAACTTCTCTTATTGGTGCGAGGCCATAACTACCTCCCAACGTTGACCTAAAATCATGTTTTTTGGATGGTTTGTTCTAGGAATAGACAACAGAGGAAATGTTATTCTCATCGAAGGGATGCAATGACAATTTTTTCAAGGTATGACACTACATATAAGTCACAGAAATGGTCCTCCAATGTGTGGGATGGGGATTGCAGGGACAGTGAAAAAATGTTGTTTAACAAGCCCCCTGACCAGTAGTTGATTAAAGAGTTCTCACAACAGGTTACACCACTCATAGATCCATATGAGGTGAAAACCTTGGGAGGACTTAGCACAACACAAAGAGTATTTAGTAGGTTCAAGGAGGAGGGAGACATTTTCCCAGTATTAGTACTACCAATTCTCACCTAAAAACTTACACTAAGGAGAGATGTTTCAGGGATAGATGATGGAACTATCATGGTGCAAGTAGGCTACTCCATGGTTGTGGAGAACATGGAGATAATTCCTCACAGGGAGGAATCTTCTATATATGGTAGAGGGTTGTAGACAATCATGCATACATTGGAAAAACTCAAGAATTTTTAGATGGTTGATAGCTTCTTATGGAAGGTTAACCTCCATAAAATTAAACCCCTACTTGAGTAGGAGAAGCTACAGGAGAGGCAGCAGAGGCAAGGTAGCATCATCCTGACATATGACTTTAGCATGGGATATGTCAAAGAAGAGGGAAACAACATGATAGGTGCTTTACCTTGTAGACTAGTAGCGTTGTCATTATTGGGTATAGATCCTTATTGGAGGTCCCAACTGTTGGTGGAATACTCCAAGAATCTCTTCACATGCATGGTACTTGATGGTCAGTTATCAGATGAGAGATATACAGTGTGTAATATTCAAAATTTATCATGCAGCTAATTGGAATACTGATTTTTGTCTTTTACACCTAGGAGATGAATAAATGGGTAAGGAGGCCCATACATTTAAAAAATAGGAATAAAATCCCTTATGATGTGAAAAGGGATCATTATTATGGATGGATTTCACACCCTCATGTGTGAAAAGGGAAATTTGCTTGTGGACAAAGTCAAGTTTGACTAAGTCAACAACATAAATGTAGGAGGAGTGGATCATCAATAAAAAAATAGCTCAATATGAATGAGGATCATTCTAGACAACTACATGTGAGCTGGATTGAAGACCCTTAGGTGTGAAAATGGTTGAAGCAAGTTGAAGAGGTCAACCTTGACCAAATAAAATAACGTTGTCATGGAGGAGTGGCCTTGATGAAGGTACAATGAAGTTTTCGAGGGAGAATTATTGTGTGATGGTGGAAGCCCTAATGAGTGGGAACCAAGGTGAGAAGGCTCAATTATTTTATAAGGAGGAGAATGGCAGCCATTTTAGGTTAGCTTATGAATGATATTTTGATATGTCTGCTTAGACTTTTTCTCTCTTCAACTATTTAGTTAAGATTGTTGGTGCTATTTAGCACTAAGGTATTCCTGTTTAGGAATTCCATCTATTCCATTTGAGTAGCTCTTGGGAGAGACCTGATATATCATTCAACACATCCATCATTGGTGCCAATATTTATTCTTCAGTTTCAACACAATTTCTGTAGGAGGTTGTGTTGAGTTGCAGGGTGTTGCAGTGGAGGGTTGAGAAACCCACTTTCTGAGTTGGTTTTTCATAGGAGGAAGGATTCCTTATTTTGGGAGATCAGTTTAAAGGGTTCCTGAGCTCATTTCAGATATTTGTCAACAGTCCAATATATTTCCATCACCTACAGCATTATTCTAGTCTAGAATTGCATTATTTCTGGAGGGCGGTTTTTGCAGTGGATCTTGTGGCTCTTTTTGGGAGTTTTCCTATGATTGGATGGTTGATCTTTCCATGGGGGAGTAAATTTGATCATATCTACATCATATCTATATTATTTTAGCTTTATATACTATTGTGCTTCATTTTTCAGCAATTATTTAGACTTATTGCTAAATATCACCATTTCTACTTGGTTGTATTCCTAGAAACCCTTCCCGGGTTCTCTAGATTTTGTATAAAGGAGAATAGATCTTACTTCTTGAGCCATATTGTTTAATATAATATTAGATATATTTGTATTAGATATTTATGTGCATAAAATCCCACTATACTGTGCTTTCTCTTCAAGCAATAATTTCATGTTGTAGTAGTTTTGGGGTTTTAGCAATTTTGAGCCATACTAGGTGTGGGAGGTCTGTTTACATCATCTAGTTTGATTTGTTTCTGATAAATTATTGGATTTAGATGGTATATTTTCAGATATAAGGGATCCAAGTGTTAATATTATTTTTTGTAGCATATATTTCTAAAAATGCGTTTTTCTTGCATGCATTGCTGAGGAGTCCCATTTTGGGATATTACAATGGTACCAGAGCAAGATCTTTGGCTTAGCCTGTGGAATTCAAGACAAGATGTTATAAGAAGTAGGAAATATCATAACTATGGATAAAATGAGATTTTTATCATCATTTTTGAGATCCATAAAGAACCTCTCCAAGGAGGTTAAGCAGAAAGAAGAAAAGAGAAGAGGTGAAACTTCTAGAGTGTTTCAAGAAGAGGAAGGGCCATGTACTTCCTATTCTCAAAAGAGAGAACCAATGTTGTAGAAAGATCCAAATCATTACACCTTACCTTTTCCTTTTGAAGAGTAGAACAAAAGGCATGGAGATGGAGGGCACTTGGAACATGAGATTCTAAGTGGATACCTTGAAGAATACAAGTCACAATCTAAATCTTTCAAGGAAAATCTGGCTCTTCCTTAGTTTATTCAGCTGGAAGAAGAAAGGAGGCCCTACAGTAAATAGAGGATGAGGGGAAATAGATTTCTATTTTCTGCTTTTGATGGATCACCCACATGTTCAACAAAGGCTTGGGTGATGAAGCTTGATGCATTCTCCCTACTACATCCAGTAGTAGAAAGAGAGGCTATTGAGATCTCAGCGCTGCACCTTGAGGGAAAGGCAAGAAATTGGTGGTTCAGCCATGTGATCCATGAAAGAGTCTCTACTTTTGCAGATTTCATTCAAAGGGTGACCAAAATATTTGATAAAAAGAAATTAGAAGGGAAGGATCCTTCACCACCACTTGAGGAGATATGTACCAGTGCTGATACAACTATGGAGGAGAAGCCATCATCTTTAGTAGTTATGAGAGCCAATACATTGGAGGAAGAAACTATTACAGACATATAGGACACTCCCAAATTTCACCAAGGTATGCATATCTTTCCATCTCCTATTGTTTCAACAAATTTGATAGAGGGTTTTATACCAGTACATACTGCTTATTTGGAACAACAGAATTTCATTGCGTTGTGCCACCTTGAATTTTTCAAGGAAGGGATGAACCATCATCCTCATATACCTTTGTTGAGTTGCACACAACATTTGAGGTTGGGGTGTGAACCTCTAGTGGATGAGATGAACCCTGTCCAAAACACTCTTGTACAAAACCATGTGTTCATCTTTGAGTAGGAGTATGAGACAACCACTATATCATTGGAGAGATTAACATCACTGTCATTAAGTAGTAGTGAGGAGGTTTTGCCTCTAGCACACTTGGGTCCATATGGATTCAAGAAGGACATTGATGTGAGATCTTATCTAGGAGATCTCCAAGGAGTTGCATTTCAACATCCCATGACATGCAAAAGGAGAAATATGATTTGGGAAGATGGTAGTCTTCATTGGAAGAATGCCAAGGTTGAGCATGATGGGAGGCACCCACATTTGGATGAATGGGTGTGCATGGTGAGCAAGAAGCTAGAAATATACTTGCAAATATATGATACTAGGTAGTAGGAGGCTTGGCTGCGTTGGCTACTCTTGAAGGAGCTTGGCCATCATGTGACATATCCTCTTTCTAAGGGTATGTGGGTGAAGGAAGTTTGGAAGGATACTTGCATCATAGGGCATCAAGGAGTATGTATGCATTGTGTTAATATGACATTCTTCATATTAATCATTATTTTTTCACCACATGATTTGTATGAAGGAGGTATGAGGAGGTAGCAAAAACTTTTGTTACCTGGTTTGTTCTTTGGAGAGCATGGGAAAATTTTCTCTCATACTCTGCATGATGTTTCAAGAGTGGCATATGGCACTATTATGGGGCAAAGGGGCTACTATTCAGCTTTGGATGATCAGGAGGTACTTCCACTTTGGAAGGAACGTCTTATATAAAGAAGCATTGTGGTAGATGTCCTTGACAAGGAGCATGTCAAGGAATGGAGCTATGAGTTGGCGGGAGCCTATTTGCTTAGGCCAACAATGCTGTCACTTGGGAGTTTGGATTTATTGATGGAGGATCCCCAGGATCACTTCACACATGATGCACTTGGTGAACAAGGAGGAGGTGAGATTGATGGAGTAGTGGATGGAGACATATATTACTGTGATATTTTCTTCTTGACTTGGATTTCCAAGCATAAGAAAGAGGATCCCCATGCAGCATATGATTAATTTCTCTTCATGAGAGTATGTCATACCACTATGGAGAGATTGTTCATGGATACTATCATCATCTTACTTTTAGTACGTGGTAAGAATCTTGACTTTGAATTTATTGATTGTCTAACATAGTATTTGCATACTCTTACCATTCTTATTTAGTGCATTGCTCCATAAGAGGGCAAGCTTTTCATTTGGTTCCATGCGAAAATTTTGGCCAACTATTGTGATGGAGACAACCATATTTTGTGTGGCCTTAGGCAAGTGTTTTATCATTTCATGTATGTTTAGTTAATGCACCCACCTATTTACTATTCATTAGTAGATGTGATGACATACATAACTAACCATGTATCAAGAAACAAGTTTCCATGTTATTTTCTGAAACATCAGTTAGAAAAACTGCATTGTGACCACTTAGGAAACTATTGATACCTTTTAGAACTATATAAAACCTTCAATATTCTTCTCATTTGGATTTCATGTGGTGACCATGTCCTATCCATGATATTTGGTATGGTTTGGGCCAGCTTGATTCATAACGTTGGAGAGGAGATCTTTAGAGGTCTAGTCTTCATCTTGCCACTTGAGGGCAATATTATTGCAGCCAAAGATCAACAGACACTCTACGCTTATCATAGGTGGAGAGGAGGAAAGCATGAGGTAAGCTACTTTGTCTACCATGATCAGATTTTCAGCCCACCTACATTGCAGGAGCCAAAGGTGGAGAAGAATTTTCAAGAGTTGCCATGTTGGGAGGTGACTCATTTTGTATGGATGATTGCTTCAGTATGGAGTATCCACATGGGAATGATGATTCCCAATACATTTCAGATCCCATGCCTCAAAGGAGCTTCTAGGAAGCACCTTATTTCCTTCTTGATTACTCTACTTGTTGTTGATGATAGCTATTTAGCTAGCTTTCATGCTTGGGAGGGGCACTATGGAGATTTATTGATGAGAAAACATCTCTTTCTTTGGAGGAGTTGATCATATGTGGATACTACAGCAAGAGGAGGGGAGACATCTCAATTATATCCTTGTAGTTGCTTGAGGACAAGCAACATTTAGGAGGGGAGGACTGTAATATTCCAAATTTAGCATGCAGCTAATTGGAATATTGATTTTTGTCTTTTACACCTAGGAGATGAATAAATGTGTAAGGAGGCCCAAAAATTTCAAAAATAGTTATAAAATCCCTTATGATGTGAAAAGGGATCATTATTATGGATAGATTTCACATCCTCATGTGTGAAAAGGGACATTTTGTTGTGGACAAAGTCAAGTTTCACCAAGTCAACAACATGAATGTTGGAGGAGTGGATCATCAATAAAAAATAGCTTAATATGAATGAGGATCATTCTATAAAACTATATGTGAGCTGTATTGAAGACCCTTAGGTGTGAAAAGGGCTAAATCATGTTGAAGAGGCCAACCTTGACCAAATCAAACAACGTTGTCATGGAGGACTGGCCTTGATGAAGGTACAACGCAGTTTTGGAGGGAGATTGATTGGGTGATGGTGGAAACCCTAATGAGTGGGACCCAAGGTGAGAAGGCTCACTTAGTTTATAAGGAAGAGGATGGAATTAATTTTAGGTTAGCTTATGAATGATATTTTGATATGTTTTCTTAGAATTTTGCTCTCTTCAGTTGTTTAACCAAGATTGCTGGGGTTGTTTAGCACTAATGTATTCCTGTTTAGGAATTCCATATCTTCCCTTTGAGTAGCTCTTGGGATAGACCTGATCTATCATTACACACATCCATAATTGGTGCCAAGCTTCATTCTTCAGTTTCAACACAATTTCTGTAGGAGGTTGTGTTGAGTTGCAGGGTGTGGCAGTGGAGGGTTGAGAAACACACTTTCTGAGTTGGTTTTTCATAGGAGGAAGGATTCCTTATTTTGGGAGATCAGTTTGGAGGGTTCCTGAGCTAATTACTAATATTTGGTAGTAGGCAAATATATTTCCATCACCTACAACATTATTCCAATCAAGAATTGCGTTATTTCTCGAGGGAAGTTTCTGCAGTGGATCTTGTGGCTCTTTTTGGGAGTTTTCCTGTGATTGGATGGTTGATATTTCCATGGGGGAAGACCTTTGATCAGATATTCATAAGATATATATTATTTCAGCCTTATATACTCCTGAGCTTTAGTTTTTAGTGATTATTCAGACTTATTGCTGAAGCTCAACATTTCTATTTCGGTGTATTCCTAGAAACCCTTCCCGGGTTCTCTAGATTTTGTATAAAGGAGACTATATCTGAGTTATTGAGCCATATTGTTTAATATAATATCATATCTATTTGTTTTCTATTTCTATTCATAAAATATCATTATACTACGCTGTCTCTTCAAGCAGTAATTTCATGTTGTAGTAGTTATGGGGTTTTAGCAATTTTGAGCCATACAAGGTGTGGGAGGTCCGTTTACCTCACCTATTTTGATTTGTTTCTGATAATTTCTTGGATTTAGATGGTATATTTTTAGATATAAGGGATACAAGTGTTAATTTCATTTTCTGTAGCATATATTTCTAAAAATGAGTTTTTATTGCATGCATTACTGAGTAGTCCCATTTTGGGATATTACACAGTGAGATATGGAGTGATCTATTATCACAATAGGATCTTCTTGACTATAGCCTATAAGATCAATGAGAAGCATCTACATGCAGCATATGAGGTTTTTGTCTCCAGCCACACTGATTTCATAACAGCATATCAAACTATCATGGAGGAATTCTCTTGGGAAGGTCTCAAAGAGGAGGTGCACGGGCATATCAGGAGGTGTATGGTTTGTATGGAGACCGAGGAGGAACACACCAACCTTACAGGGTTGTCATAGCCACTTTTCCTTCCAGGGGAGATAGGGGAAGGCTCATCCATGAACCACTTCACCAGCTTGCTCAAGGTACATGGTAAGGATTGTGTTTTTGTCCATAATGATCCACTAATTGAGTGCTTATATTCATGTGACATACATGTAAAATTAATTTCTCCAAAAGGGGGAACTCTTCCCTATATAATTCATTGTCTAATTGGGGCCAAAATCAGAGATGGGGATGACCACTCTCTAGGAGATTTTGGGGAGATGATATCTTACTCGGGGTGTACTCAGTTGACACCACATGTCCTTCACTTCCTCCAGGTATGTGAGAGGACAATGACAAAAAGAAAGTGGTTGGAAAGCCACTCATCATACCATATTCTGAGGTAGCTAGGAGAAAAACTATGCAGGTTCCACTTGAGGGACTATTATCCTCCTCCGGTATTTCATATGAAATCTAGCCTATCTTTGATTTTGATCCCATATGTTGATGATGTTTTTATCATTATTGTTTGCATGATTGGAGGGATGGCACATGCACTAGAGTTTCCCACTGGGAATGAGATTCCCTAAAATTATTATGCCTCATGCCTTAGGGAGAACATTGGACAATATATCTATATCAAGAAACAATCCCTTGGCTATGGTAAGGAATCAGTGCTGAAGATATATATATATATATATATATATATATATATATATATCTGTGTGTGTGTGTGTGTGTGTGTCACAAAAATATGATATTAGATAACCTTTTCTTAATCACCTTTACAAATTAATTATTTAAACCCTCAAAAATATGATACAATAAATTCTTCACAATGCCATTATATATTGATATTAATTGAATTGATAGGAAGAACATGAAGGAAGCTCAAATTGATATGCTGATAAACAGGATCTATCACTTTAAACTTCAGAAGAATTTCATGTGAGTAGAATAGTTAAAATGAAGGACCTCCCATTAAGGATGTTTAACTCTTACTTAAATATGTAATAAGAGACCTGAAGATACATTAATTCATTTTATTCATAGAAGGAAAAGTCATAATGGAAACTGAAAAACATATCAACAACAACAAATGCAAGAATATTTATCTTCATTCATTAATTATAAAAAAAATGAGTACAAAATTTACGGTAGTCCAAAGGTCCAAACTCAGAACCCTTTCCTTTCTTTTCATCCTGTTTAAATACAATGTCAAGCAATTTTTAACTGCTGAAAATACTCTTAACTGCTCAAACTACTTGGAAATTCTTAAAATACTTATTACATATCATCAAAGTATCTCATTACAGTTAAATTCTCTTAGTAAACATAAAATAAAAATAAAACTTCAATCTATCTGTTGAACTTGAATTTTCTTTGCTGCTGATACATTCTCGTGATTGGGTGATTTTTCCTTCTTAGAAGATGAGGGATCATTAGGTAGATCAACCATCCATGCTCTGCATTTCTTCCACACTTCAATATTTGTCTTAGGAGAGTTGATCAGCTTGTGGTACTCCAGCCTAAAGGTGGCGATCCTCTTGAATGTTGGTCGCTCTGTAAATAAAGTCTTCGCCATCCACAATAATTTAAAATGTCTCTGAAGAAAATTAATAATCGTTGCTCCCTTCAGGATCTGAGTTTTCTCATGAGTGTTATCCACCTTAATTTTTTCTAATACCAATAATGGTTCATAGTAATCCCATGACAAAAGGTTGCCTTTAAGATCCCATCATGATGGTAATCCTACTCTAGATCTTGTAATACAAACTATCAAATCTGTTCACTGCTTCTTTTCAATTGTCTTCATGCAAGTATTTTTAATAATCAACTTATTAATCTCTATAGCATATATGATTCTATATTTAACGTCATTTTACTCTAACTCTTGATCAGTATTTTAATCAGTGAAATCAATGAACTTCTTTGCCCATATGATTATGTTAATGGTCTTCTGCTTATTTTTCATAAATTACTCTTCAAAGTCTCTGACAATTCTTTTCTCTTCTGATACAATAGTCAAGGATTCCCAGTTTCTTTCATCTCTCCAATGATTTCATTCCAAATGATATATTTAGCCTCTATCAATGTTATATTTCCCTTCAAATTCTCCCTTAAACTATTGATTTCAGCATTTATTGTTTAAGAATCTGTCCTATACTTTTTAACTTATCCATCTTTGGCCTGAATTATTTTTTTTACTGTTTCCAGATCATTCTGTTCCTTTCCGAGGTCATTCTCTATCATTTTTAGTTCAATGTCTAACTGAGATAACTGTGTTGTTGGATCTTCATTTCCAGATGGCATGATGATAGTACATGAATGGGTATCGATATATCTTTGAAATTTAAGTACAATTTCTTTCAAAGTATATATCTCTTCTTCTTTCTACAAGAGTTGTTGAAGAAGATTTTCCTTTTCACTTTCCAATTCTGCCACCTCTGCTGCCATTAAATGCTCTCCTATAGGTAGTTTGAAATTTTTCTTTAACACATAAATCTCCAGCTCTGCACTTTGTAGTAATTTATACACAAGAGACCTGTTATTTGGATCCACTCCAATCTTCACAATTATCTTCTTTAGTTCTTCACTTTGGGTTGTTAGGGCCCTGAAGTTGGATTTCTCCAATTTCAGTTGCTTGATCACCTTCCCTAGCATATTCTCTGCCTTAAGAGAAATTGCATTTGTCTTGGTCAGATTATTCACTATTAATTTACCTATTTGCATGTGTAAACTGACCTTATGAAGCAAAGGAATCTTCCTCACATCAATGATTAAATTTACAGTTTTGAAATTACTTGATGACTCTATAGTCATATCAGAAGGGTGAGAGAGAGAAATTTTAAACTAATGTATTTCTAGATCCATGCCAGTCAACAATCTTGTCTGGTCCAGAGTTACCTGATATTCAGCCTGTGCCTCCATACCAACCTTCAGCTTTTTATTCTTTTTAGAAATTTGAGAAATAGTTGTTTAATCAATGAAATTTGATCTTGAAAATCTCCATGTCTTCTTGGTGAGGTTGGAACATTCTATTCATATCCTAGTTGAAGAAGGAAACCAGATTGAGCACATGTTATGTCTTTAGTGAGTTTTGCTATCTTTTCAGCTCTTTTCTCTTCATCTTCGGAATCTATGACTGCCTCTTTACTCCCCTTGCTTGACTTTTCAGATATAAAGGAGTCTGTATGGTAGAACTAGAAGAACCTGCAAAACTATTATTGTATAATTTCTCTATGTTAGGTCTACTATCATGAACAAATGCTAAGTAGCCATTTTCAACTCTCCTATTTGAAATTTCTTTATGAGGATCATACGCCCATTTATATCCTAATAACAAGTGCATACCATCTAATATCTTGTTAACCTCATCAGATTCTTGCATCATGTTGACTATAAATGGAAACACATACATAGGCAATTTAATCATGTGGCCTTTTTTCATTGGGAAAAAATGTATTTGGTCTACATTCAAACTCTGCCTAATAAATTATAAGGCAAATAATCTCATAGGAAGAAATGTGGGAAGTATATATGGTTCTATCCTAGCTCTATATAGTATGATATCTGAGTAATATTCATACACATAGCAGTCTCCAAATTTACAATTAGCACCTAACTAAAGAAATTATTCAGCCTTTGGCAAGAAACATGGGGGGAAACACCATTCAAAATATTATAAGTGGTGGACATAAAATGATTTGAGAAATCTAAAACCCCCTACTCATTTTGTTCCTCTCTCACTACATCCATCCAAAAAAATACTAAATTCCTCATTTTATTTACATCCATGATATTCAACCCCATATGCAAGAATTCTTCCACATTTTGATACAAAAAGAGATAGGTGAGAAGAGAAGGGAACCTGAATGATCTAGTGAGAGATAAACTCATGATTTGGGTATTAGCACCATCCTGCCAGTAAGAGGGGATGTATAGCATTACTCTCGGCTTCATCATTGACGTAAATAGTCTCAGTACTAATTTATCAACAAGGTTTTCATCCTCCTTTCACAGTGTCTTTGATATACACCACAACATTAGCCGAAATTCTGCATCAAAAGCTTCTAGGGATAAATCCTAACTATCAGGTGCAAGAGTCCAGCTTTAGGAAGAAGGTGAAATGAGTGAATTCTTGTCGTGCAAGATTATCATAATATGCTGCCAATGATTTGTCAGTGAATTGACCATGGGATTCAAACTCTGGGTAACATAAATCTTGATAGACTAAATGCGCTGATACTTGTAGAACATTATCTCCTAGGAAATTCATTACAAAGCAATTACCATGATACATGAAAGATGCAAACCACTGCACAAACTCAGGAAAAGGATGAGTCATAAGGATACATGTAGAAAATATGCCTGAGTTGGCCATGGCAGAGAATATAGGACAAATTTTATCATTTAAACATACCTGTTGATAGAAGGGTAGATGCTATAGAGAGAAAATGGTATCTCTGATATCCCTCTCAGTGTCCATGAGAGGAATATGACTCGATGAGCCGGAAAGAGATGAACATTTCACCATGATAAAACTCGGGGTGACGAACAACAATGGAAAAAACTAATGAAATCAGGGTTGAAAAATACAAAGAAATAACATTTAACTTTTGAGAACAAAAATAGGCTTAAATAAATGGCATGGGGTATTAAAATTGAATGTTTATTTGACTCATAAAATACCGTTAAACGATATAGTGACGTGGTTAAAAACTATCATCAATAAGCATGTTAGGTCACACGGGAGGCCCTTGGTGTATGGAGCACTCATCGAGCCTTGCCCACGCAATCAATCTAGACCATCAATCAAGGTCGACTGGTCAGTCAGTGGCGTCAACTGCGGAGGCACCTTCCCCATTAACTCGTGCATTGATTGTGCCCATGAGTTGCCGTCTTTAACCTCTGATAAAATAATTCTTGGATCACGATTTATTATTTTCTCGAACATTAACCAAGACACTAGGTCCCACCTCTGTGGATCGTTCAATGTATTTAACTTTAGTCTTTACAAAAACATTGCAACTTTGGTTAAAGTGTGAGGAAATATCTACTTTAACACATATTTTATATTTTTCCGTCTTTTTGTATTTTCTAAAAATTAAAATAAAGGATATTGCAAATGAGCCACAACATCTAGCTCCACCTGGGGTTAGTTCTTTTTTCCACAAAGCACTAATAACTACAGATTAGTGCCTTCACTTCGGCCATGCAGTCAAATGTTGTTTGATGAAATATGAACAATGAGAAACCCAGATATGTACAATTGTGAACCATAAAAGTATTAATGTTGGGAATAATGCTAGAGATACTTCCCATTCACAGGCATCTGTACTATCTCTCCATCAAGATTCTCCAAAATTACTGTGTTATTTGATCTTAACTGAGTAATATTGTATGGGCCATACCAGATTGGATCGAAATTACCATGTTTTCCCTTTTCTTCTCTTATGGTGTCCCATCTTAACACCAAATATCTAGTTTGAAAAAGAATACCCTTTGCTTTTCTATCAAAAATATACTTCATATTTTCCTGATAAGTGATCAAATTTTCTCTGACTTTGTTCCTGTTCTCACTTCATTCTATAACCTTGTTCAACCTTCTCACCAGTGCGTTAGGTTCTTCTTGTGCTTCCTAAAGGAAGGAAATGACTGGTATAGCCAACTAAGTAGGAAATAAAGATTGAATTCCATAAACCATTTCATAAGGGGACTTACCTGTAGATATTCTAGTAGTTACTCGTACTACCCAAAGAGCGAATGTCAATTTTGAATCCCAGTTTTTCTGATTTTCACTAATCATCTTCTTCAAAATATTGACTAATGTCTTGTTAGAATATTCAGCTAGCCCATTCCCTTGAGGATGATATGCTGTAGAGTGATATAAAATAACATTATATGTTTGGAAAAAATTAATGAATCGAACTGAATTGAGTACCTGGGAATTGTCAGTTACAATATTGACTAGACACCCAAACCTGCTGAAAATGTTTTCTTCCAGAAACTTCATAGTACCTGGTCATTAGCCTTTTTGGTAGTTATTTCCTCCACCCACTTTGTGAAATAGTTAGTGGTAGTCAGAATCCACTTGAACTATTCACTTGATGGTGGATTAATTTACCCAATAAAATCTAATCCCCATTTTCTAAAGGGTTCTTCAATGAACGCTGGGAGAAGAGGTAGAAGATCTAACCTTCTCTTTTATGCAAATAACTGAAATTTCTGGAAGCTTCTAACTAGTCTATATACATCAGAAAACAAGGAGGGCCAGTAAAAACCTTATTTGAGGATTTTATGAGCAGTAACCTTCCAACTATAATGGCCTCCATATAGACTCTCATGATATTATTTTATAACTTCAATTGATTCACCTTCCGTTAGACATAACAGCAAGATGCTAGCAGGATCCTTCCAATATAACTTTGCGTCAATTATGACATATGGCTGGGATTTGAACTTAAAGGCACTGTATTTTGTTTTGTTTAGTGAGTTTTGTCAAAAGAAAAAACATAAGTAATAAACAATATCCTTATACCAAACAGAACACAGAAATTTGTATGTAATTGTTGTCTTTGTACTGCTCTGATTCCTTTCATCAACAAATTCATCCAAGGGTGCCAAAAAATTAATCCCTAGAGCTTGAAAATTTGACTCTATCAGTAGTTTTTCCAAACCTTGACTGTTGACCAATTTAGCGGGCTTGATAGCTAAGTCATACTCTTGGATTTTAGCTATCCGCTTTCCCCTTTTACCTTCAACACCATTTTGAAATAGCACATCTTTCACAACAGAGTTAGGAACATAAGAAACTATCTGAGACTAAAACACATAATTCTTGAAGGATTTTAAAGCTTTAACTAAAGCATACACATGTTTTTCCAAAATGTTATACTTAGTTTCAACATCTTGAGAAATTTACTGAAAAATACTAAATGCTGCTCTTTACCATCTTCATTCTTCTGCAGCAACACAACAACAATGGTAGTAGGTGATGCAAGTAGAAATATTTGAAAATCCTTTTGATAATTTGGACTGATCAGAAATGGAGCTTCTTGAAGGGCTTCTTTAATCATTGCAAACGATTCTCCAACATCTTTATCCCATTTTACTTCTGCATTCTTCTTCGGGATAAATCTCCTCAGGAAATTTATTTTTCCTAGAAACCTCTCGATATCCTTTTTACTCCTGGGCAAGGGAATTGTCCGAATAGATTCTACTCTTGTTGGGTCAATTTTTACTCCCTGATTCGAAACTATATGTCCTAACAACTTTCCTTCCTCCAAAGAAAATAATGATTTTTTGGGATTCAATGACATCCCAAATTTTTTGCATTTCTAGAAAGCCTTCAGTAAATGCTCCAAGTGTTAATCATCCAAAACTCTAAAAATATTCACATCATCCAAATAGATAACTACAAACTTATCACCCAAAAATGTTATGTCCATTTCCCTTTGAAAAGTGGCACCAACGTTCATAAGGCCAAAGGGAATTATTGCATACATGAACGTTCCGTAGGGCTTGGTAAAAATTGTTTTCTTTTGATCTTCTTTTTCAACAACTACCTGGTTGTATCCAGAGAAACCATAAACCATAGAAAATCTATATGCTCCTGGTACTTTCTGTAAAACATAGTCCATCTTAGGCAAAGGATAATTATATTTAAGTGATGCCCTGATTAAATTCCTCAGGTCAACACATAACCTTATTTATCCGTTCTTTTTCCTCACAAGAACTAGGTTAGAAACCCAGTTTGAATATTTGAGTGGGACTATACTTTTTTTCTGCAGCAATTTTTTCACTTCTTTTTCAATTGGAGCAAGGAGCAATGGATTGATATGTCTAAGCTTTTGTCTGTGAGGCTTGATTCCATCCTTTAATGGTGTCTTTTGTTGATTATGTCTTTGTCATATGTTTTCAAATCCTCATAAGACCATTCAAACATGTTATCTCAAAATCATGCCCTGATAGGCTGCTAATCAAGGAGACTCTAAGTAACTATTTCAAACCAAGATTTTAGCTGAGACTTAGCCTCCTCAGCCTGAGAGGGCTCTCTCAAAGTTTTTATTATTTTCAAATAAAAGTCAGATGGCTAACTCTGTGAGTAAATGGATTAAATTTAGTATTTGGTTTTACTACGATAAATAAGAATCCATTGGGCGTATGGGGTCACTTTATGTTTTTACTAAACATGAATATCAAATTCATATGGAAGTTAGGGCATATTAAGGCTTAGATGCATCAGTAAAACAATAAAACAGTAGGTCACACAGTCCATGAATATATGAAGGAAGTTAGAGCACCTTCACAGTGAATTCTAAGTAACATACACACATGACACTACAAGTAAAATATAAAGGAGAAGAATAACAATGTCAATCATCCATAGCCTTTTCTTAATCCTGAGTAACAAATTGATATCACTGGATTAAGATAAAAACAAAGTTGCACATAATACTGAACAATACGCTTGTTCCAGCAAAATTCCAACCCCATGTTATTCGATTTCCTCCCTTTCATAGAGTATTCATTACATCTTAGGATTATCTCCAATCCTTTGAGGAGAATTCGAAATTTGACACGTAACACCTTTCATAAAACAAACTGCATTTACAACTGACAGTTAGATTGTCTGTTTAGACTCATAATAAAATTAGGACTAAAACATAACAACCTTATCTAAATATTTAAAACAACACTTGACAACTGCATCTTCTAGTATTTGACCATGATCATGTCTATCTTCTTGCTGTTAGACCCCCTTTATCTCTTCCTTATCTGTCCTTGTAAAATAGGATAGTGCTTCCTGTATAGTAGTTGAGTGCTTCATTAATACAAATTAGAACCATTTTCTAGATAATTTGAACTCAAAACACGTGAAAAATGTCTTAAAGTCTTCATCAATC
Source organism: Pinus albicaulis (assembly GCA_034641835.2). Lineage (NCBI taxonomy): Eukaryota > Viridiplantae > Streptophyta > Pinopsida > Pinales > Pinaceae > Pinus > Pinus albicaulis. Next base: position 1,044,738,218 of record CM076583.1, on the reverse strand, counting down.
TTTGACCTTCCATCTGTGTATATGTCAACTTTTCAAAAATTATGTGGGAACTACCATAGTGCTACGCTACGAAACTGTTTGTGCTTTCGTAGCGCATACCTTTCTTTTGAAAAACATTCTTTAGACTCCAATTAAATGTGCCATCAGCATCAAGGCTTCAAAACTGAACCATTTATTCTTTAAAATTTACAAAATTTCACAAAACTGCATCTCGCAGCAGTTTCGTAGCACACTACGAAACTGTTGAGTCTTCATCTTTCTTAGTTTTTTCCTCAAAATTTCATGTCAGAAACCTTTAAAACTTAGTATTCAGGTGTAGATTCATTCTTTTAATCAATAACCATCAACCTTGAGCAGTTTCAAAAATGGAGCATTACTATATAACCTTCAAAGTTTTTTTGAAAAATGAAACTTACTGTTTAGGTTGTAGCTCATCTTCGAACTGATTTAACTGTATCTCTAAATCTTCAATTCTCCTCTTGAGCCTTCTGTTATTATACCTCATTTTTTTATTAACCATCCTGATGAACTTGGATTCCTTGATTTCAAGTAGGGTCCAGATGAAAAACTGAGCTTGACTGTCAATCACTTCAATATTTGGATTTTTCTCAAGCTCCCACAGCCCTTTCATCCTTTTAAACTTGACCTTCTCTTCAGCATGTATTCTTTCTCTTTTCTTCAATTTCTCAGTTTCATTATTTGCAACCCTGAGTTTATTATTTACCTCTTCATAGCTTCTTTTTTCGTTTTGAACCTTCAAAACCCTGTTTCTATCTTCTTCAGGCATTGCAGATGATGCATTTGTAGTTTCTTCAAAAACAGTAGCACTTTCTTTCCCCATTTTCTCTATCGCAAAATTTGACTGTTTTAGCTTCTTATATTTCCTCGTTGAGGGTCTTCTGGGTTTAAAAATAAGCTCTGCCACCTCTTCCTCAAATTCGAACTTTTTAGATGTCTTCAATTTTTTCAATTTGCTAGCACCTGTATCTAATTTAATGAATTTTTCTTGCACTAGAGAATATTCCTCTATGTCGATAGCCTGAAGTATGTCATTCAAATTTCCTCTTGTCTCCTCTGAAACTATAGAATCACCTTTTTCTTTTAACCTCTAACTTTTAATCAGCTTCTTTGGATTTTCTTTTCTAGTTGACTATTCTAAAATTTTTTCCTCAACCAAGGTTTTATTCTTCTGTATAGACCTAGGAGTCTCTTGGATATTCAATGATGTCATTGGTTCTTTTACTTGTTTCCTAGGTTTAAGTTTAACAAATATTTTAGACTTTCTTTCCACAAGACCAGTAATATTTGATTGGGTTTTAGCTTGTGGGCTGGCAGTTGTTCCTTCTATTCCAATTCTACTCAAAAAGAGGAATTCTACCCAATCTCTATTTGCCTTTTGTAGCTCATATAAGACTAACAGTTTAACTAAGACATGGTGAAATAAGGAGGTTTCACATGATTCAAATTTCATTTGTACCTTATCAGACATCCTAGCCAAGCTTCTGAAGAGATAAAAAAATAAATATAATGATATTATCCCTGTGGAATGAAGCAAGAGTTTAAAATGGTAGGTGTATACCTTATGATATCTACCCTCGCAAGTGAAATATCTCTAAATATTGTAAAGCAGATTGGAAAATTTGTCTCTGACATAACACCTTGGCACAACCTTATTCAAGTCAACCTCTGAAAATTCTGGTTTCAAAAATATCTTGCATGGTGTCATATTGAATTTGAAATTTTTAAACCACCTGTCTTCACCTCTTGAGATCTCTGTTATAGCTAATATTAATTCAGGGGAAATTGGTACATTTAGGAACCCAATATTTGAATTTGGCCCTGTGAAATTTATGGCAAAATCCTTGGTAACTTGAGTGTGCCCTCCTTGAAGTTTTTCAAAAAACCTCCAACATCCAACTTTCTTAAAAGCTTCCTCGAAAGACTTATCTTTTGTAAGGGCTTCAACACCTTCAAGTTCAGTCCTTAAGCAATGACCAGACCTATGGCTTCTTCTCTCCTCAACCATTTTCCTCTTGAAACCTATATCTTCATAAATCTTCAATAAACCCTTCTAAAAACCCTATGTCTTCAGAAAATTAACAATCTGAGTCTTATGTTGAATAGATTGTTTCAGTCAGGAATCGAATTTAGCCTCGCTTGATAAGAACTCTGCCTCGCTTGATGACAATTTAGTTTCCACACAAATGAATATCAAACTCACTTAAATTATCAAGCTTTGAAAACACTGTTATAACCTGTATTCTAATGGAACAACCTCACTTGATTTGAATCAGTTCTTCCTCGCTTGATAACTAGGAATCACACCACAAAATCTTTCTTTCAACACTTAAGAATGCACGTAGTGTTTTCTTGCATAGTGTTGTAGCTCCTAGAGACAACCTTGAGTTGCCAAAGACCAGTGCCTAGGACATCTTAACCAGTAAAGAGTATAATGTATATCTCGGACTCATTATCAGCTTAGGACTCTTTACTCATTCAACTTGTGCAAAGCGTTATCATATGAATGGGACCAAACTACTTTGAGATTCAGCAAGATATAAAGATACTCCAGAGGCAAGAAGGGAATCTTCAATACATGTATACTTCAGACAACTTAGAGACAGATTTCATCAAGGAGGGCCAGTTCTTCAATGGTATATAGGTATTTTTACTGAAAGGTGTTTGCTGCGTAGAAAGTGAGAGGAGAGTACTAATTACCGATGGAATGATACTCAGAAAACATATTTCAACATCATATGGGCTTAAAAACTAAGAATCCATACATGTTAATCAGTTCTGGAAGAACATAATCCCATGATATTTAATACAGAGGAAATACAAATGAAGTGTTAGGCAGAACGACACATTATGCATGGGCCATATTTAAAACGACATATACCAGTCAAGTATGAGTACCAAACAGCGATAAATTCATACCCAAACTGGCGAGTCACTCGCATTCCAAAGCATAATATAAGGAAATTGGAGACAGTGAAGTAAACAATTAGACAATATTATGAAGAAAGAATCACATAGACCATATAACATCAAGAATAGAATCCTCGCATATGAGTAGAACTTCTCTTCGCTGAGACCCCACGGGCTTTGTGTATTTGTATTGATAATTCCAAAATGAGCATACAAAATTCTTTACACCGCGAGTTTCTTCAGAAAATTTGGAACCCGGTGTTCTCTTCTGTTCTTGCTTATATAGGAGTTTCCTTACACGGGCGAGAAGAATTTTGGGAAAATATCTTCCTCGCATGCTGAAATTTTGTTAGAAGTCTTTGTCAAAATAAAAAAATCATGATGAGGAATTTTAAAACCTCTCATCATTTGCTGTTAGGCCCTTGGCCGTTTTTAGAACAAAAATGATATAACAGTCTTAGTAAAAAGTAAATTGCTAGGGTGAAATATGAATTCCCCCTGAAACTTGAAAATAACTAGCTGAAGTAAAAAGTAAAAAGGCCGCTAGGGACAGATCATGAATTAATAGTAATCTCATGGACGAGAAGGAGTTGAAGCGGTTGTTGACGCTGGTGGTGGCACATTTGCTGATGAGCTGGTGATCTGGCTGGGATACAATGTGCACCTTGTCTGATAAGACATCCATTCGGTTTCTTTCCTCCTACAGGTATGCTTCATATTCTGTTAATGGTCGGAGTGTAGAAGGAGTAGTGGAGTCCCAGCGTGATAGAAGCCCTGCTTCTGTGATTTCGGCTCATACTCTATCAAAACGGTCCGCGCTGTCTGCAAGTTGCTATAAGGCCCTTGAAGCTTTGTCTGTGAAGACTTGCTACTGCAAATAGGGACTGTGTAATCCTGGCGGCCTTCCCCTCTTTATAACCCTGCAAAAAAATGGACTGGATTATGAAATTCATGCATGCGGGGGGTGATTATGGAGGAGTGGAGAAGAATGGCGCGGCGGTGGTCGAACAGTGTTTTCTGCGTAAAAATGGTGAAAAAGGCAATGGTACAGTGTATGATAGGGTTTGGTGGGGAAATGCATCATGGGCCGTTCGATCTTGGTCTAGTGGTGGGGATCGACGGTGGAGAATGGTCCGTAGAATAACTTATGCACATGATGGAATACTTATGAAACATTGAAATTTTAACGTAAAATGTGAAACCTTCAGACTTTGGTGGAAATGCAAAGGAAACACATGAAATGCAATGGAAATGCACATGAGGGGTACGGGAATGAACGTACGAGGTGGGACCCAATACGGAAAGCGCGGAACGCAAAGGCGGAAAGTGCGATGGCAGAAAGTGGCATCAATCAGAAAACTGCGCTTTGCGCTTTTGCGATGGGGCGGATTTGCGATGGGTGCGACTTGCGATGGGTGCGATTTGTGATGATCGCAAATCGAAAAAAGGTGGAAAGTGCGATGACGGAAAGTGGCACAAATAGAAAACTGCGCTTTGCGCTTTTACGATGGGGCGGATCTGCGATGGGTGCGATTTGCGATGATCGCAAATCGCAAAGGCGGAAAGTGTGATGATGGAAAGTGGCACAAAAATAAAACTGCACTTTTGCGATGGGTGCGATTTGCAATGATCACAATTTGCAAAGGCAGAAAGTGCGATGACGGAAAGTGGCACAAACAAAAAACTGTGCTTTGCACTTTTGTGATGGGGCGGATCTGCGATGGGTGGATCGCAAAGCACATATCGCAATTTCACATGTTCGTGCCCGATCAATCTATCACAAATATGGACCCCCAAGGCTTTAAGTGCTTGGTCATGGGCGAGGGTTATGGGGAAGTGGTTAAGGTTTAGCCGAAAAAGGGGCTAGGCCCTATTACAAAGTCTAAAGTGGGGTTTTAGCTCGTTTAAATGCATTTCAAAGCCTTAGGAGGGTAACGGTAGAGGGAAAAAAGAGGTGAGGTAGATAGGGTAAGCGTCGTAAGGACGCTGACAATGGGGCACGTGGCGTATAGGGATTGGGCATGAGCCGGACACAGGTGGATGCCGCGTGCCGGGTCTAATGCTAGTATGGGCCTAGGTACCAGTTAACCTAAAGGACTTTACCTTACCTTTTGCTATATGAAGCACATGATTTTTGAACATATTTTCCATAAGACTGATTCGAAACATAACATACCGATCCTTAGGGCCCGCACGTTAGTTCTGCCACATTACTTCTTGTTCCTGCTTTACGGTTGCCACTTCACTCTGGCCAACTCTTCAAATATTCCACCATTTGATATGAAGTTCCATACATAACTTATCAACCTCTAATAACATCAGTGACTTATGTTAAATGTTGATCAACATTGGCTCCACCTGGGGACGGTACGTTCATCCTTGAATGTGTCGAGAACTACACAGACTGCCTGTTAGTCTTCTGTGAATGCCACTTATCATCCCTTTTGGATTTTTACCTCTTCTCTTCATGATTCTTCAACCAACACACATTATTAAAACAACGCGTAAAATAGGAAATAATATACAATATGATACATTGGGCCCTCTCGGCTTGGATCGGTACTGAAAATAAGGCTTGAGGAATTGACCATTGACAGGGGCGTCCAACAAATCCCCATGCAAATTCTCCGGCCTAAAAGTATTGTTGCCACCTTGTTCTGCAATTTTGAAAGGGTCGAACCAAAGGGGGTCGAATTTACCGTGCTTTCCTTTATTAGCCCTTCGCACGTCCCACCTGAGTACTAGGTCCCCTACCTGCAACTTTCTGTCTTTAGCATGTTGATCAAACAGCTCTTTCATTTTCTCCTGGTATTCTATTAGCCTCTAATTCACCTGATTACGCGTTTCTTCGAGCTCCACCAGCTGGTTAATTCTCCTGGTAATGTCATCGGGTTGATCCTGACTCTCTTGCATGAATCGAGCCATAGGCAAGGCTAGTTGTATAGGGAACACAACTGCTCGTCCATATACCAATTCGTATGGATATTTCCCAGTTTCTCTTTTACTGGTAATTCTATTTGCCCACAGAGCGAACTTTAGTTGGGAATCCCAATTCCTCTAGTTTTCGTTTATTGTCTTCTTTATAGCTCTCACCCGCGTTTTATTTGATGATTCCACCAAACCATTTCCCTGTGGGTAGTAAGCTGTAGAGTGACCCAGAGAGATATTATATTGCTGACAAAAATTCACAAATTTTGTAGATTTGAAGGCTTGTGCATTGTCAGTGACTATTCTACCAGGGCATCCAAACCTGGATATAATGTTCTCTTCCATGAATTTGATTATCACTGTGTCTGTAGCATTTCGCACAGGTATGGCTTCCACCCATTTCGTGAAATAATCCATGGCAGTCAGGATCCATTTGTGCTGTCCACTTGAGGGCGGGTGAATGTCGCCTATGAAGTCAATTCCCCATTGTTTGAAAGGTTCATCGACGTGTACAAGAATCAGGGGCAGAGCTGCTAACTTTTGTTTTTCAGCAAATTTCTGACATTTGTCACATGCTCTAACCCAAGAAAAGAAATCTCCAAACAATATAGGCTAGTAGAAACCAGCCTTCAGAATTTTCTGAGCTGTGCTCCTCCAGCTGTAATTTCCTCCACAGATTCCCTCATGAAATTCGGTCATTATGTTCTCCACTTCGCCTTCTGTGAGGCATAATAACAGTATGCCTGAAATATCTTTCCAATATAGTTGACCATTGGAAACTGTATAATTTTCTGATTTCAGCCTCAATGCTCTGTATTTTGATTTATCACAGCTGGGTGGACAGCTGAGTGTTAGGAGATACTCAACTATTTCTTTGTACCAAGGACTAGTAAGATACTTCATCAGTATTTTCTGAGTGGCCATTTCCACTTCTTGCTGCCCTGTCTGTTCCTCAGAATCTTCATTTGCAATCATAGATAAATTGATGCCCAAAGTTTGATGATTTGACTCTGATAAAATTCTTGCTAGCCCCTGCCCTTTAATCAACTTAGTGGGTCTGATGTCCAGATCATATTCCTGTATCTTTGCAATCCACCTACCCCTTTTTCCTTCACTGTCACCCTGAACGAGGATATCTTTCACCGCTGCGGTGGGTACAAATGCAGTAATGTGAGACTGTAGAATATACATGCGAAATGCCTTGAGGGACTTTACCAGGGCATAGGCCTGCTTCTCCAGTATATTGTATTTCAATTCTGTGTCATGAAGCACCTGACTAAAGAACGCAATGGGTTGTTCATACCCATCCTCGTTTTTCTGTAGGAGAACTCCAGCTACCGTATGAGGTGATGCGAAAGAGAAAATCATAAATGGTTCAGTGAAATCTGGCCTTGCCAGCACAGGAGCCTGAGAAAATGCATTCTTTATCCTGGAAAAGGCCTGCCTCGATTCTGGTGACCATTTCACCTCATTATTCTTTTTTAACATATCTTTTATATGCCTAACTATCTCAGCATAGTTAGGGATAAATCTTCTCAAAAAATTGATACGCCCTAAGAACACCTGGACTTCTTTCTTATTCTTGGGGAGGGAGATGCCATTTATAAGCTCCACTCTTTTAGGATCAATCTTGACCCCATCCTTAGTTACAATGTGTCCTAGGAGCTTACCCTCTTCTAATGCAAACAAATATTTCTGAGGGTTTAGGGAAAGACCATACCTTCTGCATTTCTCAAAAGTTCTCTGTAAATGTTGAATGTGCTCGGCATCATCTTTCGAAAATACTGTAATATCGTCTAGATAGACCACCAGAAATTTATCTTGTTCCCCAACAAAAGCTATGTCCATAACCCTCTGAAATGTGGCTCCTGCGTTAATCATCCCAAAAGGCATCCTAGCGTACATGAATGTACCCCAGGGCGTGGTGAAAGCAGTCTTCTTCTGGTCTTCTGGGAGTACAGCCACCTGGTTATAACCCAAAAAACCATCCATCATAGACATCCTAGAGGCCCCCACCAATTTCTGCAGAATGTGGTCCATCTTTGGTAATGGGTAATTGTCTTTCAGGGAGGCTCTATTCAAATTTCTGAAATCCACGCACAACCTTATTTTTCCATTTTTCTTTCGAACAGGGACTAGATTTGCCACCCATTCAGAGTACTTCAATGGCACAATTATTTTAGCCTTTAACAACTTCTTGTTTTCTTTCTCAATGGAGGGGAGTAGTAGAGGGTTTATTTGTTTGAGCTTCTGCTTGTGAGGCCTTTCATCTGCCTTCAGGGGAATTTCATGCTGCAAAATGTTGATATCAAATGTCTTCAGCTCTTGATAGGACCATGCAAATACATCCCTATAAGACTGAAATAATTGTAGGTACTTCTCCTTATAGTCGTCCGGGACCTTTCTGGATAATTTCACAATTTTGGGTTCAGCCTCAGTACCCAGATTTATGTCTTCTACCTGGTTTTCATCTATCATTTTGCTGGGCTTCCTGGGGACATCATTTTTGTCAAATAACCTTTCTAGGGGCACCATGCCTCTAGGGATGACATTTACCTTCAGCTGTAACACTTTGCTTCCGGCCATTTTTTCTTCCCACTTGTTTTCTGATTGGTTCTCAACATCATCCCCCTCACAACAGTCGATTTCCATTTTAGAGAACTCCCCAACTGTCTCTAGAAACCTTTTCACTTGTTCATCGTCCTCAAACACTTGCCAGTTTTTGACATTTTCTGGAATCGAAGGTCGGTACCTTACTTCTATCTCATACCTAAGGAGGGGATTTTGGGGTGGCCGGAAGGTGCTAGCAGCTACTGCAAGTGAATCTGCCATCCTGTTCTGCTCCCGGGGCATGAACTGAATATTAAAAGCTGAGAAAAATTTCTCCACCATGTCCCATACTTCATTCCTATAAGCTCTTAAACGAGGATGTTTAGCTTGACATTGATTTCTGATCTGTCGGACCACTAATTCTGAATCATCGAAGACCTTGAGGGTTTGTATATTCATATTCCTGGCTGCTTGTAGCCCCAACAAAAGTGCTTCATACTTAGCCACGTTATTGGTGGCTTCATACTCTAATTTGAAGGACAGTGGGACCCATTTTCCTGTAGGGGAAATCAATAAAACTCCAGCACCATTACCTTTTTTCGAATTTGCCCCATCGAAATGTAGAGTCCATACCCCTGTTTCAAGACCTTCTGGGGATTGTTGAGTCCTTATTTGACATAAGGAAGGTTCCTGGGCATAACTGTAATCTTCTTCTAACATCAAGCACGAAAAATCTCGATCCTTACTGTATACCAGTGAATTTTCTAAACAGTCAGCTTTGGTAACCGTTTTTACAAATCTGGTCTCCCTGTATAATCTCCTCTCCTGCTCGCCAAAAAATGGGATGGTGGCATATGTTAGATATAGTTTAATTGACCCACCAATATTTGTTCCCCAGGGCCTTGATAGTAGCATACCAAAACGGGCTGGAATGTTAGCCACCACAATGTCCATTACTACACTTTTAGCTGGGATTTGGGCCAGGTTGACCACCAGGTCCTTAATCATGCCCAAGCACTTAACTCTTTTGGAGTCTGAGTACAGATCTTGATATGGACGAGTGATCTGGAGTCATAATTGTTCCATGACAGATAGAGGCATCAGATTGCGGGAGGCTCCAGAGTCTAACATACAATTGTGGAGCAATAGGTCATGGATCACCAAAGACTCATAAAAGGGAGGTGTAGAGGGGTCTAATTCTTCGACATGTGGACCAAACACTACCATAGGTCTTTCTTCTTGTAAGTTGAGACTGTCAGGGATGTGTATTACTTCTAGGGGAAGCATGACGGACATGACCTGGGACTGATATGCAGGTTGCTTTAACAATTCGGTTAGGGGAACTGGGATTTTCACTTTCTCAAGTTCTTTCTATAAACTAAAAGAAGAGGAGGACCTATCTACTGCCACTTCCTTTGTTTCTTTATCTTTTGACTCTTCACTTTGAGGGGGAGGCTTAACTTCTTTTTCGGTAAGCTTATCATTAGGGTGTGCAGCTACTTGTGAAGATGAAGGCATTTTATTATCATACTGTAGATATGGCTTAAGGGGCCTCTTACCTTTGTCTAGGGTCTTTTGTGGTGTTGCCTCCTTTTGAGCAGGTGCTTCTTCTTGCAATGTGTCCTCCTCCTGATCTTGAGTGCGAGTTCTCTTCCTGGAAGATCTGAGGTCATATCTTCTATTGAATTGAGCTTGCATGAAGTCGACGAAATGTTTGCAGTAATCCTCAACCTCAGGGTCTTCAGTGTCTTCGTTAGCCTTTACCTCTTTGTGTGCCTGCACCTCTACTTCGTTACTTTCATGTAAAGGACATTCAAATTTATCACTATTTGAGAAAGCAAGGTAAGCCTCTTCTTGCTCATAAGCCGTATCTTCAGTAAAGCCCTCTACTTTCCCTTCCAAATAGAGGGGGTGTGGAACTTGGTCTTGCTACTCCTTTTTTCCCCTCTGCAGTATCTGCAAGGGTGGGTTTCTGTATTGAGGGTTAAAACCTCTGTTAGGAGCATTTTGGAAATTCTTGGAGGATGAATTCTTTGCCTCCATTTCGAGCTTTACTAGCTTGCTTGAGAGATTCTCGATCATTTTGTTCATCTCCTCAATCCTGTCGTTTGCTGAATCTCTATCCTGGCCTGAGGTGGATACCTCGTCCTTTCCCCTTCTTCTTGTATCTTGCTCAGATTTTCCCCTAGACTTACTAGTGGAGGCAAAGTTTGCCTCGAGCTCTAGTGCATCTGTCTGAGCATCATACAGGGTGGCTGGCTTTCTTTCTCTCAGAGAGAAGCTGAACTCTGAATCGAAATCTGCCACGAACGCAACCTTGGCAGCGGTCTGATGAGGCTTCATCTCTGTAGGGAGGCTAAGGTACAATTTGTTAAATCTCTTAATAAATTCAGCCACCCCTTCATCATGTCTTTTCTTGAGTGTATTAAACTCAGTAAGACAATGTTCATGGTCCTTCTTCTCTCCCCATTTTCTGAGGAAAGTCTCTTCCATTCCGTCCCAGGTGGTGATAGAATGGTTTCCCAGTGTCTTGAACCATTTTCTAGGCTCACCGTCTAATGATTGCATGAACAGCCTTAGGACCACATCCAAATGTTCCACATTAAAATTCTCTGCGAAAGAACAAAATACCTCCAAATGCTTTTGAGCTTCGATCTCATTTTCCCCATTGAAACGGGGCAAGATCTTTAAATAGTCCTATGGCATTTCATTTAGCACATTAGGTAGAGCTAGAGGGGCGTATTTATTTAACAGGAAATCGGGGACGTTAGCCATTGGAGGGGGTGGAGGTAGTGCAAGACTCTGAGCTGTAAGAGGAGGAGGAGAAGGTGGAAGTGAAGTATGGATGATGATGGGGATGTAGTGAACAACGGCTTGAGGGGTTGACGAGAATGTCGGGTTGTGAACAGTAGATAATTCAGTAACTTCCTTAATCTCCTCAACTTCAGGGGTAGGGTGGAAAGAGTAATGCGAAGTATTGCTAGACTCGGCTTCGTCTTTGATATGGACACCTTCCCGAGGTGGGATCTCTGAATAGTAACCAGTATCTCTTATGATGGAGTCAGGGCCTTGTATTTGGGTGATTTGAGAGGAAGAGGACGGAAGATATGGAAAGTTTTCTAGGGAAAATTCAGGAATCTCGGTATGAACTGACTGCCTTTCCCTCCAGCCCCTTCTATGTAGGATCCTTCCCGGGTCAGACACAGAAGGTGTCTTTGGATGAGATATATCTAACCTCAGGTGTGGCTTACGAGGAGCCAGGACTGCAAACAAATTAACTTACAACACAAATGTGGAGTCGCCAAGGTGAGGAATGTACAACTCTCAACTCTTCATGCTCACCTAATTGAAGAGTGAATAGGTTTGTCGAGGCCTAGGGATTTTAATTTATTTCGACTTCGTTCCCCGGTAACGGAACCAGAAAGATGTTGTAGCTCCTAGAGACAGCCTTGAGTTGCCAAAGACCAGTGCCTAGGACATCTTAACCAGTAAAGAGTATAATGTATATCTCGGACTCATTATCAGCTTAGGACTCTTTACTCATTCAACTTGTGCAAAGAGTTATCATATGAATGGGACCAAAATACTTTGAGATTCAGCAAGATATAAAGATACTGCAGAGGCAAGAAGGGAATCTTCAATACATGTATACTTCAGACAACTTAGAGACAACTTTCATCAAGGAGGGCCAGTTCTTCAATGGTATATAGGTATTTTTACTGAAAGGTGTTTGCTGCGCAGAAAGTGAGAGGAGAGTACTAATTACCGATGGAATGATACTCGGAAAACATATTTCAACATCATATGGGCTTAAAAACTAAGAATCCATACATGTTAATCATTTCTGGAAGAACAACATCCCATGATATTTAATACAGAGGAAATATGAATGAAGTGTTAGGCGGAACGACACATTACGCATGAGCCATATTTAAAATGACATAGACCAGTCAAGTATGAGTACCAAACAGCGATAAATTCATACCCAAACTGGCGAGTCACTTGCATTCCAAAGCATAATATAAGGAAATTGGAGACAGTGAAGTAAACAATGAGACAATATTATGAAGAAAGAATCACACAGACCATATAACATCAAGACTAGAATCCTCGCGTATGAGTAGAACTTCTCTTCGCTGAGACCCCACGGGCTCTGTGTATTTGTATTTATAATTCCACAACGAGCATACAAAATTATTTACACTACGAGTTTCTTCAGAAAATTTGGAACCCGATGTTCTCTTCTGTTCTTGCTTATATAGGAATTTCCTTACATGGGAGAGAAGAATTTTGGGAAAATATCTTCCTCGCATGCTGAAAATTTGTTAGAAGTCTTTGTCAAAATAAAAAAATCATGATGAGGAATTTTAAAACCTCTCATCATTTGCTGTTAGGCCCTTGGCCATTTTTAGAACAAAAATGATATAACAGTCTTAGTAAAAAGTAAATTTCTAGGGTGAAATATGAATTCCCCCTGAAACTTGAAAATGACTAGCTGAAGTAAAAAGTAAAAAGGCCGCTAGGGCCAGATCATTAATTAACAGTAATCTCATGGACGAGAAGGAGTTGAAGCGGTTTCATACACTGGTGGTGGCACATTTGCTGATGAGCTGGCGATCTGGCTGGCATACAATGTGCACCTTGTCTGACAAGACATCCATTTGGTTTCTTTCCTCCTACAGGTATGCTTCATATTCTGTTAATGGTCGGAGTGTAGAAGGAGTAGTGGAGTCCCATCATTATAGAAGCCTTGCTTCTGTGATTTCGGCTCATACTCTATCAAAACGGTCCGCGCTGTCTGCAAGTTGCTATAAGGCCCTTGAAGCTTTGTCTGTGAAGACTTGCCACTGCAAATAGGGACTGTGTAATCCTGGTGGCCTTCCCCTCTTTATAACCCTGCAAAAAAATGGACTGGATTATGAAATTCATGCATGCGGGGGGTGATTATGGAGGACTGGAGAACAATGGCGTGGCGGTGGTCAAACAGTGTTTTCTGCGTAAAAATGGTGAAAAAGGCAATGGTACGGTGTATGATAGGGTTTGGTGGGAAAATTCATCGTGGGCCATTCGATCGTGGTCTAGTGGTGGGGATCGACGGTGGAGAATGGTCCGTAGAATAACTTATGCACATGACGGAATACATATGAAACATTGAAATTTTAACGTAAAATGTGAAACCTTCAGACTTTGGTGGAAATGCAAAGGAAACACATGAAATGCAATGGAAATGCGCATGAGGGGTACGGGAATGAACGTATGAGGTGGGACCCAATACGGAAAGCGCAGATCGCAAAGGCGGAAAGTGCGATGGTGGAAAGTGGCACCAATCAGAAAACTGCGCTTTGTGCTTTTGCGATGGGGCGGATCTGCGATGGGTGCGACTTGCGATGGGTGCGATTTGCGATGATCGAAAATCGTAAAGGCGGAAAGTGCGATGACGGAAAGTGGCACAAACAGAAAACTGCGCTTTGCGCTTTTGCGATGGGGCGAATCTTTGATGTGTGCAATTTGCGATGATCGCAAATCGCAAAGGCGGAAAGTGTGATGACGGAAAGTGGCACAAACTGAAAACTGCGCTTTGCGCTTTTGCGATGGGTGCGATTTGCGATGATAAAAAATCGCAAAGGCGGAAAGTGCGATGACGGAATGTGGCACAAACAGAAAACTGTGCTTTGCGCTTTTGCGATGGGGTGGATCTGCGATGGGTGGATCGCATCGCAAATATTTGCGATAGATTGATCGGGCACGAACATGTGAAATTGTGATATGCGCTTTGCGATTGCCCCCCCAAGGCTTTAAGTGCTTGGTCATGGGCAAGGGTTATGGGGAAGTGGTTAAGGTTTAGCCGAAAAAGGGGCTAGGCCCTATTACAAAGTCTAAAGTGGGTTTTTAGCTCGTTTAAATGCATTTCAAAGCCTTAGGAGGGTAATGGTAGAGAGAAAAAAGAGGTGAGGTAGATAGGGTAAGCGTTGTAAGGATGCTGACAATGGGGCACGTGGCGTATAGGGATTGGGCGTGAGCTGGACATAGGTGGACGCCGCGTGCCGGGTCTAATACTGGTATGGGCCTAGGTACCAGTTAACCTAAAGGACATTACCTTAACTTTTGCTATATGAAGCACATGATTTTTGAACATATTTTCCATAAGACTGATTCGAAACATAACATACCGATCTTCAGGGCCCGCACGTTAGTTTTGCCATGTTACTTCCTGTTCCTGCTTTACTGTTGCCACTTCACTCTGGCCAACTCTTCAAATATTCCACCATTTGATATGAAGTTCTATACATAACTTATCAACCTTTAATAACATCAGTGACTTATGTTAAATGTTGATCAACACATGGGACAAATGAAAATGACCAACTGTCTGAAATTTGAAAGGATCGATAATGACTGACCTTTAATTTATGACAAATAACCTTAATGATGACAAATAATGGTTGCATGCATGGAGGACAACTCATGAAGGACACCTAATGATGGAAAATTTAACTGTATTTGACAGATGTGACAGCTCAGAGACAAATCTACGAATTCCCATTTTCATAGCACATGGTATGAAAATTCTAGTTTTTGTGCTACAAATTCACCATTGTTTTCGTAGCGCAAAATGGACCTTTTACACTGGGTGTGCTATGAAAATGCGGTTTCTGGGCTTATTCAATCAAATTTTCAAAACAGACTTTACAAATGGGTTTTAAAACGTGGCATAAGACTTGTGAAGAGTGAAGTGAGGTTAATAAACAATGTTTAATGATTGTATGAGACCTTTAACCATGATCTAGACCTTGAAAAATATCAAAATGACTCTAACCCTATCTAACACTAGGAATTAAGAAAAAATTTAACTAACCAAGTTTTAGAGATTTTTTTTATAGTGATAACAAAACACATCCATATATATTTTAAAAAGGTCAATGTACCTTTCCTTATAATTGTTAGGGACACCGTTGAATAACTTGACAACCTTGGGCTCCTGTTGGGTTCCCATATTACAATCTTCCATCTCACCTTCTTGAGGTACCTTATTTGGATTCATTGCTACATCATTTGAATCAAATAATATTTCAAGAGGAACTAATCCTCTTGGCAATATGTTATCTTTCAACTGGATTATTTTCTGATCACCTATTGATTTCTTAATATTTTTCACCTCTTCATTCTCATCAATCTGTTCAATTTCTTGATATATTTCAATATCTTCAAAGTTTTCATTCATTTTTAGAAAATTATTTATCTACTCATCATCTTAAAATACCTGCTAGTGCTTGTTATTATCAAGAATAGAAGGTTTGTGCCTCATTTCAATTTCATACCTTAGTTTCGGATTCATAGGTGGCTTGAAAGTACTAGCTACAACTTCTAGTGAATATTCCATTTTGTTTTCTTCTCTTGGAATGAATTGAAGATTCAAAGCCTCAAAATAATTATCAATCAAGTCCCACACTTCATTTGTATATGATCTTAGCCTTTGATGCTTGATTTGACCAAAGTTTTTAATCTGCCTTATAATCAACTCAAAATCACCTAAAATGGAAATACACTGGATTACCATTTGTTTAGCAGTCTGAAGACTTAAAATTAATGCCTCATACTTAGCTACATTATTCGTTGATTCAAATTGAATCTTAAAAGAAAAAGGAAAAATATTACCTTCTGGAGATATCAATAAAAACCCAGCTCCTGTGCCATCTTTTGAATAGGCACCATCAAAGTAAAATTTTCAAATTTTGTTTGAACACAACTCATTATCTACAATTTCCAAAGATAGATGCTTCTATGAGTCTTCTACAAACTCTACATCTTCATGCAGCATTAAACAAGAAAGATCTTCTTTTTCTTGACCATAAATGGGAGAATTTCCCGCATCATTCTTTGTGGTAGTTTTAACAAATCTTGTTTCTCTATATAACCTTCTTTCTTCCCCATTAAAAAAAGGAATAATAGCATATGTGAAGTCCAGTTTTAAAACTCCTCCAAGCTTCACTCCAAGCTTCACTCCCCAAGATCTGGACAAAAGCATACCAAAACTAGCCGAAATATTTGTGACCACTACATCCATCATGATACTTTTGGCTGGAATTTGGGCCAAGGATACCACCATGTCTTTGATAAGCCCAACACACTTCGCCCTTTTTGAATCAAATGAATATAGGTCTCTATAGGGTTTAGTAATTTTTAAATTCAATTATTTCATTACAGATAATGGCATGAGATTATGTGAAGCACCGGAGTGTCACATACAATTATGAAGAATGAAATCATGAAGAAGAAGTGATATATAAAATGGAGGAACACAAGAATCTACCTCCGCCACATGTGGACCAAAAGTGACCACTGGTTTTTCTTCTTGCTAATTCACAATATCACCAATGTCATCAGACTGAGAAAGATTAATGAATTATGCAATCTCTTTCTTGTAACCTGGTGTCTTAGCTAGCTCAAGAAGGGGTACTTGAATTTTGACCTTTTCTAGCTCCTTTGGACTGAAAGCTTGATTTTTTTTGACAATTTTCTCAGGTTCTTCTTGATTTCTGCTAGGATTAGAAATATGTTCAGGCACAATAACAACCTTCTCCAAATTACTAGTATCAATAAATTTATTTCGGGAAGTCTCAGCCTGTTGTATTTTTGTTCCACTTGCTCGATTCATAGGCTGTTTTCCCTTATCGGATTGTTTTAATAAGTTCTTAGATTTTGGAGTCGCCATTGGAGAATGGACTGAATCTTGCTGTGGTTCTTCATCATCCTGCATCCTTGATATATTTATTGATCTTAAATCATATTTCTTATGCATCTTTGCTTGCATAAAATATATAAATTTCCTACAATACTCATCCATATTTTCTTGGTCAAAGGATACCTCAGCTTCGGTGTATTCTTCTTCACGTTACTCCTCTTCCTCATCTTCCTTCATATACATAGCATATATCTCACCTTCGACTTCCCTTTTACCATCTTTAGCAAACTGTGAAGGTGTTTCTTCTATATACAATGGTGCATGAACTTGCTGTTGATATTTTCTCTCCCTCTGCAAAATTTGCAGGGGTTTCTTTCTAAATTGAGGATTGAAAACTCCTCTCTTTTGTTGTATAAGCCTTTGGGTGTTTTTATTCTATAAATCCATCTTTACAAACTTATTCGAAAAATTCTTGATAACCTTTTTCATCACATCAATCCTCTGATCCTCTGGTGATTCTTCTTTGGCCTTGCCTTTCTCTTGAACTAACTTCTTTTCTTGTGCTTTCCCAGCGGCAATCATGTTTGCTTCAATTTCCAAAGAATAAATTTGGATTTGTTAAAGAGTAGGAGATCTCCTTTCTCTTAGAGTGAAACTGAAGTCTGAATCAAAGGCTCCAGCAAAAACTACCCTTGCTCCAACAGGAGGGGGTTTCATTTCTATGAGTAAATTATTATACAATTTATTGAATATTTTAATAAAATCAGTCATGTTTTCATTTGAATTTTTTATTGATTGCATTAAAATCCATTAATGAGTAGCCATGATCTCTTTTTTCACCCCATATTCGAGTGAATTATGTTTCTAATTCTTCCCAATTATTAATTGAGGCATTTGGAAAACCTTTAAACCATTTTCTTGCCTCTCCATTTAGAGACTATACAAAAAGTCTCATCACTACATCTAGATGTTCTACATTCAGATTCTCAGCAAAATTATAAAAAATGGTAAGTGTTGTTCTGTAGCCACTTCAATTCACCAGTAAAACAAGGAAGTAACTTGAGGTATTCTTGGGGCATGGAATTCATAGGTTGCGGAGGATTTAACAATGCATGCTTGTTCATTAAGAAAGCAGGGGCCGCCATGTTTATGCCTTGGCTAACCACTTCTTGAGTAGGTGAGGTTAATGAAATGTTTATGGATGTGAATGAAGGGGGTGAAACGACTGATATGGGAAGGGGTTGATGAATGATGATAGAAGAACCAAGAAATGTATTTGGTTGAGCTTGCGTGAAGGTAAATGAAACATACTCAAAATATTGTTTTTCTAACCTTGGTTGTTGAAAATGGATAGGTGGGGAAAAGGATTATTGTTCCAGGAAAGTGAGTTTCCTGGACATATCCTGAGACGAAGGGTTATGCGAATTGTTGTTGGGTGCAGGCAGTGTAATATTAGGTGTGAAAGGAGTTTTGGTTTCTGAGCCTTTTTAGAAACCAATTTTTTGGGATTTGACGTAATAGGAGTTTTCTGTTAGGAGGTATTTGACCTTGTATGAGGACTTTTATATGCCAGAATTATGGAATAACAAACACATCCTGATATTCCCCCCTCTCTGAAAAACCAGAGGAAATATAACAAGGACCGAGGGAATGAACTTTGTTTCTTCGTACCTGGAATAATCTTTGATATCAGATAATATTTGCTTAATCACCTTCAGAAATTAATTATTTAAACCCACAAAAATCTGATATAATAAATGCTTCACAATGCCATTATCTGCTGATATTAATTGAAGTGATAGGAAGAACATGAAGGAAGCTCAATCTGATATGCTGATAAGTAGGATCTATCTCTTTAAACTTGAGAAGAATCTCATGTGAGTATAATAGTTAAAATGAAGGCACGCCCATTAAGGATGTTTAAATCTTACTTACATATGTAAAAAGAGACCCACAACTACATTACTTCATTTTATTCATAGAAGGAAAAAAAATTGGAAACTAGAAAACATATCAACAACAACATTTGCAAGAATATTGATCTTAATTCATTAATCATCAGAAAATTGAGTACAAAATTTACAGTAGTCCAAAGGTCCAAAACTCAGAACCCTTTCCTTTCTTTTATTCCTCTTTAAATACAATGTCAAGCAGTTTGTAACAGCTGAAACTACTCTTAACTGCTCAAACTACTTGGAACTGCTTAAACTACTTATTACATATCATCAAAGTATCTCATTACAATCAAAATCTCTTAGTAAAGATAAAATAAAACTAAAAATTTAATCTATCTGCTAAACATGAATTTTCTTCGATGCCGCTACATTCTCTTGATGGGCTGATTTGTCCTTCTTAGAAGATGAGTGATTATTAGGTAGATCAACCATCCATGCTCTGAATTTCTTCCACACTTCAATATTTGTCTTATGAGATTTGATCACCTTGTGGTACTCTAGCCTAAAGGCGGTGATCCTATTGAATGTTGGTCACTCTGTAAATAAACTCTTCACCATCCACAATAATTGAAAATGTCTCTAAAGAAAATTAATAATCGTTGCTCGCTTCAGGATATCAGTTTTCTCATGAGTGTTATCCACCTTAATTTTTTCTAATACCAATAATGGTTCATAGGAATCCCATGAAAAAAGGCTTCATTTAAGATCCCAACATGATGGCAATCCTGCTCTGGTTCTTTTATCATACAAATTATCAAATATGTTCACTGCTTCTTTGATCTCTATCACCTTCTTTTTAGCTTTCTTCCTCCAATTATTTTTAATAATCAACTTATTAATCTCTACAACATACAGGATCCTATATTTAATGTAATTTTCCTCTAACGCTTGATCAGTCCTTGAATCAATGAAATCAATGAACTTCTTTGCCGATATGGCTCTATTAATGGTCTTCTACTTATCTGCCATAACTTGCTCCTCAAATTATTTGACAATGCTTTTCTCTTCTGATACAATAGTTAAGGATTCCCAAGCTGGTTTCATTTCTCCAATGATTTCATTCTAGATGATATCTTTCACCTGTATCAAAGTTGTATTTCCCTTCAACTTCTCCTTTAAACTCTTAATTTCAACATTGGTTGTTTGACAATCTATCATATACTTATTAGTTTCTCCATCCTTGGCCTGCATTATTTGTGTTACTGCTTCCAGATCATTCTGTGCCTTTCTGAGGTCATTATCTACCATTTTTAGTTCAATATTTAACTCAGATAATTGTTCTATTGGATCATCATTTCCAGATTGAATGATGATAGTACAGGAATGGGTATCAATCTGGCTTTTAAATTTAAGTATAGTTTCTTTCAACTTAGAGATCTCTTCTTCTTTTTGCAAGATATGTTGAAGAATTTTTTCCTTTCCACTTTCCACTTCTACCACCTCTAATGCCATTGAATGCTCTCCTATAGGTAGTTTCAAATTTTTCTTTAACACATAAATCTATGACTCTTCACTTTGTGGTAATTTCTGCATTGCACACTTGTCATTGGGATCCACTCCAATCTTCACAATTATCTTCTTTAGTTATTCATTTTGGGTTTTTAGGGCCTTGGAGTTGATAGTCTCTAATTTCAGTTGCTTGATCACCTTCCTTAAAATATTCTCTGCCTTAAGAGACATTGCAGTTGTCTTGGTCAGATCATTGACTATTAATTGACCTGTCTACATTTGTAAATCGAACTTATCAAGCAAAGGAATCTTCCTCACATCAACGGTTAAATTTATAGTTTTGAAATCACTCGATGACCCTATAGTCATATCAGAAGGGTGAGAGAGAGAAATTTTAAACTGATCTCTTTCTTGACCCATGGTAGTCAAAAATCTTCTCTAGTCCAGAGTTACTTGATATTCAGCTTGTGCCTCCATACCAGCCTTCATCTTTTGATTCTTTTCAGCAATTTGAGTAAACACATGTTTAATCAAAGGAATTTGATCCTGAGCATCTCCATGTCGTCTTGGTGAAGCTGAAACATTCTGTTCATCTCCTAGCTGAAGAAGGAAAATAGGCTAAGCGCCTGCTATATCTTCATTGATTTTTTCTCTCTTCTTAGCTCTTTTCTCTTCATCTTTGGAATCTACAACTGCCTCTTTACTCCTCTTGCTTGAATTTTCAGATATAATAAGAGTCTATATGCTAGAACTAGCATAACCTACAAAACTCTTATTGGCTAATTCCTCTATGTCAAGTCTACTATCATGAAAAAATGCTCAATAGCCATTTTCAACTCTCCTGTTCGAAATTAATTTATGAGGATCATAAGCCTATTTATCTCCTAAAAAAAATTTCATACCATATAAAATCTTGTTAACCTCTTCAGCTGCGTGCCTCATGTTGACTATAAATGAACCCAAAGACATAGGAAATTTAAACATGTGACCTTTGGTCATTAGGAAAAAATGTATTTGGTCTACATTAAAATTATGCTTTATATATTCTAAGTCGAATAATCTAATAGGAAAAAATGTGGTAAGTCTATATGGTTCTATCCCAACTCCATAAAGTCTGATCTCTAAGTAATATTGATAAACATACGAGCTTCCAAATTTACAATTAGCACCGAACTGAAGAAATTCTTGAGCCTTTGGCAAGACACATGGGGGGAAAACCCCATTCAAAATCTTATAAGCGGTGGACATAAATTATTTGCAAAATTTAAAACCCCCTCCTCATTTTTTTCATCTCTTATTACATCAGTCCCAAACACTACTGACTACCTCTTTTCATTTACATCCATGATATTCAACCCCATATGCAAGAATTGTTCCACATTTTGATATAGAAAGAGATAGGTGAGAAGAGAAGGGAACCTGAACGATATAGTGAGTGATAAACTCATGAGTTGAGTATTGAAGACCTCCTCTGAGTAAGAAGGGATGTCTATCACTACTCCTGGCTTCACCATCAATGCAAATAGTCCCAGTACTGATTTATCAACAAGGATTTCCTACTCTTTTCCTATTAAATTTTATATACACCGCAACACTGGCCAAACTTCTGCATCAAAAAATTCTATGGAGAGCTCCTTACTATCTGGTGAAAATCGCTTCCTGTTTGGTTTTAGGAAGAAGGCGAATTGAGTGAATTATTATCCTGCAAGATTATCATAATATGCTGCCAATGATTCACCGGTGAATTGAACATAGGATTTAGACTCTGGGTAACATAAATATTGACGTACTAACTGAGCCAAGACTTGTAGAACATTATATCCTAGGCAATTCATTACAAAGCATTTAGCAGGATAGATGACAGATACCAACCAATGCACAAACTCGGGAAAAATATGAGTCCTAGGGATACATGCAGAAAGTACGCCTGAATTGGCCATGGTGAAGAAAACAGGACATGATGTATCATTTAAACAAACATGCTGATAGAAGGGGAGATTCTCTAGAGAGAAAATGGTATCTCTAATATCCCTCTTGGTGTCCATGAGAGGAATATGAATGGATGAGACGGAAAGAGATGAACATTTTTCCCTAAGAAATCTCATGGTGGCGAAAAATGATGGAAAACACTAATGAAATCAAGGTTGATGAATACAAAGAAATAACATTAACCTTTGAAAAGAAAAACATGCTTAAATAAATGGCGTGGGGTCTTAAAATTAAATGTTGATTTGACTCACAAAAGACCATTAAAAGATACAGTGATGTGGCTGAAAGTTGTCATCAACAAACATGTTACATCATTGTGGGAGGCCCTTGGGGTATGGAGTGTTCATTGGGGTCTTGCACCTGCAGTGAATCCAGACCATCAATCGAGATCCTTTGGTCATTCAGCATGGTCAACTACAGAGGCACCTTCCCCATTAACCCATGAATTTATTATGCCCATGGATTTTTTTTTTTAACCTCTGACAAAACAATTCTTGGATCTCAATTTATTATTTGCTCGAACATTAACTGAGACACTAGGTCCCACCTCTGCAGATCCTTCAAATTATTTAAATTTAGTCTTTACAAAAATAGTGCAACTTTGATTAAAGTATGAGGAAACTTCTACTTTAACACATATTTTATATTTTCCATTCTTTGCATTCTCAAAAAATTAAAATAAAGGATATTGAAAATGTGCCACAATAGCTACTACATTATATCTCTTGTTTCCTTATGAGGTGAGCCATTTTGTTAACGTGAGCACTTGGGAGGAGCATTTCAGGGATGGATTGATTGGGGGACTCTTGGGTCATGAGGAGGGCCTATCATATGGAGGTGTCATAGGGGAAGGAGGAGAAGTTTTATAGCACTCACCTTTACATTTTCTTGAGGACAAGAAAAATTTGGGAGGGGAGGACTATAATATTCCAAATTAACTTTCAACGAGTTGGAATAATAATTTTTTTTCCACATAGATAGAAAAATAAGAGGGTAGGGAGACCCATAAATATCCTTAGTAGGAATAAAATAATTACTAATATAAATGAATATCATCTTAGTAGTTGGATAAAGCACCCTCATATGTCTATAGAGGTTGACGCATGTGGATGGGGTCAAGTTTGAACAAATTAATAGTGTTAGTATGGAGAGGGTGGATAGTTAATGAGGGACATTGCAATGTTAATGCGAGGAAGTCTCCATGAGAGTAGTGAGTTTAATGAGTGTGGCCCAAGGTGAAAAGGCTCAGAATACCTATAATGGGGAGGGAAGCAACCATAGAAGGCATGTTGAATATTTTTTATGTCTTGGTATTTTAAGACTTCTTGCACGCTTCAACTGTTTAAAAAATTTTGTTGTGTTGTTTATCACAAAGGTGTTCCCGAATGGGAATCCTACCCTCATTCTGGGGGGACTTCGAGTGCCCACTCAGGAGAGGTTTTTTGAGCTTCATTTCCACATTCCGACATCAGGCCAAGCTTTAGTCTTCATTTATAGCACAGTTTCTTCCAGGGTTGTGTTTTGTTGCAGGGTAGAAGCATTGGAGGATTGATAGGACCAATTTCTATGTCTTTTTTTCAGTGGATTGGTAGCCTTTTCACTGGGATGCCATATACTAAGCCAAGAAAGGTGCTATGATACCACTGTAATGTTGCTTTTTTAGGAATGTCAGCAATCAACAATCTATTCTAGATACTGACTGAAGGGGCATTTACTAGATATGTCACTTTCTCAAGGAAGTGTGAGATTCAGAGGCTATCTGGCCCTTTTCAGGCTCTATCTATAGAGATTCTTGAAGAATCCCACTCAAAAGTGAGCTACAACAATGTGAAAACAAAAACATGAAGAGAAACTTGCTTCAATCTCAGAAAATGATAGAAGAACTCATAGTCGTTGTATTAGCTCATAGCAGAAAAATAAGTGTATAATATCTTGAGGGAAAGAGCACCAAAGAGAGGGAATGATCAACCTAAAAGAAGAAGGACATCAAATCATGAAATATACTGCTGCATAAAGTGCCCTAGCTATGACTGGGTAGTCTTATGGAGACACTACTACATACAAATGTGAAACATGATGATATTTCAATATAGCTCAAGAAATGAGGTGGAGTGTACTCGCAACCCCTAAAAGAAATAATACAATGATGATACAACAATCCTCAAGAGGATTGCCTATACTAGATGCATAGAATGAAAAATTACCAAAATGCCGGAGTTGCTGGGTAGCAACAACAAGTCATAATCAAAATGGAAGGAGATGGTAGAATCTACCCTACAATCTGAATCAATTTCTTCCAAAGAATTTCCGAAGTGCAAGGCTGATCCCGACACTAGAAATCTCTCCCTCTAATGTGATGGTGCAAACCCCCACTGCAGACTAACTTTGAAATAACGCAGTCTATGGAAGGGATTGCACTGATGAATATGGGAGAAAGCTTGGCCTGCTGCCAAAATCTGCAAATGAGCTCAATAACAATCCTCAATGATATCCCCACTAAATGGATACTCCTTTCTCTGCAAATCAAGTCCCGGAGTGATGTGGTGAAAACCTCCACTGTAACCCCAGCAACACAATGCCTTCTTGCTGCAAGAATAATGTTGTGATGGAAGAGAATGCTTTGGCATTGAGCCAAGATGTAGAGAAATCTGAAGATCAATTCCTCAAGAGGCCTCTCATGAGGAGGAAGGAATCCTAAAGAGGAATTCCCCCAGCAACTCTGCTGAACAACAGGAGTATGCTCCTTGTCTCTCAAGACAACGAAATCAATAATCCATTCATGAGAAAAAATGGTTGTCTTGCCCTCCTCTTATACAATTGTGAGCTCCCTCTCCATGGGCCCCACTTCATTAGGGTTTTCCTTCTCATGGAATCTTCCCTCCTCCTCTTTTTTGTTGTACAAAAATGTGCTTTCCACCTCATAGCCTGCGCAGTTTGACTTTGGTCAACTTGACCTAGCCACTTTGAAAAATAGCTCCTTTTCACCCATGGAAGTGTGAAATAAAAATAAAAAATGACCCCTTCTCATAATATGAGGGATTTTATTGTTCTTTTCATTATTCATGGGTCTCCTTACCCATTTATTCTCCTCCTATGTGAAATTAGCAAAAATTAATGTTCCAATTATCTGCATGAGAATTTTGGAACATTACACAAGATAGAAGGACATATCAAGAAGAAAAAGGTAATAGTGTTGATTGATTCATGTAGTAACTATAATTTTATTCATGGAATTGAATTGTTTCCTATACCCAGCACCAAAATGTCAAGTGACTATTTCAAATGGAGGAAATATAAATTGCTCTGGAAAATGCCATAATATAAAGCTAACCATGGGGGAGTACGTATTGAATATTCCAATGCTTTCTATTCCAATGGGAGGTGTTGATGTTGTACTAGGAGTACAGTGGTTACAATCTTTGGGGACGATAGCTTTTAATTTTCAAGAACTTTTGTTGAATTTTTTTTTGGAAGGAAAGGAAATCGAATTACGAGATATTGGGTGGAAACTGGGAAACATAATAAGCTCTAATGTCATGAAAAAGCTTCTGAAGAAAGAACAACGAGGTGCAATTGCACAATTATGCTCACAAGAATTTCCAACCTCAAAATCATTTATTTCTCCAAGTCTCCAAAATGTCTTGGACAATCATTCCAAGGTGTTCGAAACTCCTAAAGGACTGCCACCTCTTCGTGATCATGATCATGCTATTCAATTGATTCCAGGAAGTGTTCCTCCAAAAATCAAGCCTTACAAATATCCTTATGTCCAAAAGAGGGAAATTGAACGTATGATTGCAGACATGTTAGAGGTTGGTATAATTCAACCTAGTTAAAGTTCTTTCTCTTCTCTAGTAGTATTTGTGCACAAGAAGGATGGATTATGGCGCATGTGTACGAATTATAGGGAGCTCAATAAGCTCACTATTAAAGATGAATTTCCCATACCTGTGATTGATGAATTATTGGATGAATTACATGGATTAATTTATTTTACCAAGTTGGATCTTCATTCAGGATATCATCAAATTATAATGAAGACTGAAGATATTCCAAAAACAACATTTTTAACTCATGAGGGTCATTATGAATTTTTGGTCATGCCTTTTGGCATTACCAATGCACCTTCTACATTTCAAGGGTTGATGAATTCCATTTTTAAACCCTTCCTTAGAAAATTTGTGTTAGTATTTTTTGATGACATACTAATCTACAACATGTCTGGGAAGGATCATGTTCAACATGTTGACAGGGTGCTCAAACTGTTGGAGTAGAAACAATTATATGAAAAAACATCCAAATGTCTCTTTGGAGTACAAGAGGTGGACTATCTGGGTCATATTTTATCTCACGAGGGTGTTAAGGTAAACCCTAACAAAATTAAATCCATTAAGGAATGGAAATTCGCCACAACCATAATGTAGTTGCGATGATTTCTCAGGTTAACAAGGTATTATCGTAAGTTTGTTAATAATTATGGGAGAATAGTAGCACCTCTAACAACATTATTGAAGAAAGATTCATTTTTATGGACTCTTGAAGCAACTAACACCTTTGAACATCTTAAATAGGAAATGTGCCTAGCACCAGTCTTAGTTATGGCAAGTTCAAAAACACCTTTATTGTGGAATGTGATGCCCCAAGAAATGGAATTGGTGTTGTTTTAATGCAAGAAGGAAGACCCATTGCTTTGGAAGTCGTCCAATCAAAGGAAAGTACTTACAGAAAGCTATTTATGGGAAGGAAATGTTGGACATACTACATGCACTAAATAAATGGCGACCTTAAATTTGATATTCAAAATTTTGTGGCATAATGTTTGGTTTTCCAAAAAAATAAAGTTGAGACAATTAAGACCCCGAGTCTTCTAAAACTTTTATCCATTCTAGGTCAATGTTGGGAGGAGTTTTCAATAGATTTTATCACAGGTTTACCTAAGTCTGAAGGAAAGAGTGTCAACATGGTGGTAGTTGGTAGAATTACCAAGTATACACACTTTTGTGCATTATCTCATCCATTTAATGCAAGTACAATTGCTACTACATTTATGGAACAATTCAAAAGATACATGGAAACCCAAATATTATGGTAAGTGATAGATATCCCATCTTTACTGGAAATTTTTGGATGGAATTATTTTCTTGTTTGGGTACTCAACTAGCTCATAGCTCATCTTATCATCCTCAATTTGATGGTAGAATTGAGATAGTGAACAAATGTTTGGAAGGATATATTTGTTGTTTTGTATCTGATAAAAAAACACAATGGGCCAAGTGGTTACCTTTGGATGAATGGTGGTATAACACTTCCTTCCATACTGCTATAAAAATGACCCCATTTATGGAACTTTATTGATATCATCCACTGTCCATCACATCATGTTTAAGAGAAAATTCTAAGGTGCAAGCAGTGGAAGATCACATCGAGCGTCAACAGCAAGTTTTCCAACTCTTAAATGATAACCTAAATTTGGTACATAATCAAAGGAAGGAACAGGCAGATCAACATCACAACGAGAGAGTTTTTGATGGAGGAGACTGGGTATTTTTACGGCTACAACCATACAAAGAAATGTTCCTCAAGCAAGCTAAGAGGGATAATAAATTATCACCAAAATAATATGGCCCTTACAAGGTGTTGCAAAATATTTGTACTATGACATACAAATTGGAGGTTATTTCTTCTTCACGAGTGCATCCATTTTTCCATGTTTCATGCTTAAAGAAGGTTATAGGTGAAAAAATTTTAGTTCAAACAATATTTCCAGAACTTTATGAGGAAGGAAAAATTATATTGGAACCTAAAACATTCATGGAAACAAGAACTCGACAGCTACGAAATCGATGAATTTCATAGTATCTCATCAAGTGGAAGAACTTACCCACTGAAGGTTCTACATGGGTGGATGAGAATTTTATACAGAAGCATCTAGAGCTACTCAAGCGTTGAGGACAACACTTTTTGAAGAAGAGGGGCATGTTAGGCCCCCATATTACTACTGTAATCCCTTATTTTTATTAGTGTAAGCCCCTTATTGTTATTGTTGTACCCGTCTAACCCGCATATTGTTATTATTGTTTACATACATTATTATTGTTAGGTCATCTAGGATTATATTGTGACCCCATGGACCCCTATATATAGAAAGAGGTTTTTTCATTTGAATCATCCAAGAATTGTTCATTTATGTAATATATTAGAGGTTTCCCCCTTGAAGTGGCTGATTTCTAAGGCATTTATCTCTCCTTTCTTATTTTTTTGGAGCTAGTTTCATAACAATTCCATATTTATATATCTAAGTGGTGGGCTTCCTTGTCCCCATAGTTTTACATTCATTTTTTCTTGCCAATTTGAATGCCTTCTCCAATGAATCAGGTTCCCAAACTCGTACCTCATGTTGGATGTTATCCTTTAAATTCCCTATGAAGACATCAATCCAGTGTTCTTGTGGAATATCAGCTAGCCTTATATTCAATCTTTGGAACTTCTGAATTTGCTCCACCATTGAACCCTTTTGTTTGAGATTTATCAATTGGATAAAAAAGGTGTTGATTTTTGTATCATCATAATGTGCTATCATTTCCTCCATAACAATTGACCAAGTGACAATTTTTTTATGAGGAAAAGCCATCAATACCATAAAAATGTATCATGTTCTAAATATAAAGTTTCAATGCGTACCTTTTGTGTTTTTTCACATTATTGAGATCAAAAAATTGCTCCATCTGTAGTATCCATGTACGGATTCCTTAACATCAAAACTTTCTCATATCGATCTTTAAAATATGGTGACGCTTCAATCTAACTTTAGAGTTTATTAAATCATGATTAACATTTATTTTTTTCTCTTCATGAGTTTCCTCTACTATCTTTTCGCCATTAGAAATCATTCTTTTGGAATTAGATCATTCTTCAGGTCTTCCATGTTGTCATTCAATTTTTCATTGATCTTAGCTTCCATGCCAGTGTCCATGCCATCCATATTAGCATCCATTCCATTATTCAAACCATCCATCTTATATTCCATGCCTTTCTTCAAAGCATCCATCTTAGCTTCAACGCCTTTATTCAAAACTTCCATTTCATTTTTTGTTTCTCTTTGCAAGAGCGAAATTTTGTGCACTTGCTCTTGTAATTTTCATATGTCACGTTGCACTTCTTCCTCTTCATGAGTCATAGTAGAGCCTTATGAAGGCTTAATGGGTGTTGAATTATTTTTAGGTGCCATTTTAAAACCCAATACTTTTTCTTCCTTTTGAAGAGCTCGATATTGAAACAGATGTATCTCTGTAATTTTGGATCATCAATATCTCAAATTCGACCGCATAGTATCCCTCTGAATCTTCTTTCGAATGCCAGAGGTGTGACCTGATTTGAATTCTTCACGACAAATTTATTCCCAATCTCCCACAACGACCTAATTATGGACTAGATTAGTAGAGGGAAATTGCACGACATGCCATGTGACACAGTTTCCTCCTTCGGTTCTAAAATTGATACACTAGAAACTAAAATCCATGTAATTTCCACCACCTTTTATAGAATTCCAATATCATTATCAGAGAGAGAGTTATGATGATGTTACCAATGTCAGATCCTATATTCGCAAATATTGTGAACAAATATCTGAATTTTTTACATGAAGTTCCTCAAGATTTTGGCTTCGTGTGATAAAAATTTAAGCTTTTGAACATTCGTCAAAAAAAATTATAGCTAAAATTCCATGATGACCTGTTTGGAGTAGCGAAACCCTAGAATCCAAATATCTCATACCAAATGTTATGAAACTAGCTCCAAAAATAGAAGAAAAGAGAGATCAACGCCTTAGAAATAAGCCACTTAGAGTGGGAAAGCTCCTTTACATTAAATAAATGAATAATTCTTGGATGATAAAAATAAGAAAACCTCCTTCTATATATAGGAGTACATGGGGTCACAATATAATGCTAGCCGACCTAACAATAATAATGTAATGGCACAATAATAACAATATTAGGGTTATAGGGGTACAACAATAACAATAAGGGGGGTACAATAACAACAATAAGGGACTACACTAGTAATATAGGGACCTAACAAAAACCATATTGGATTTACACATGGCTAATGATCCCAAAGAGGATTGACACAAAAATATCACGGGTGAATCGAAAGGAAGAGAATCATATAAAGGAAATTCATATGTAGCTTGAAGAGGAGGAAAAAGATGATTATGATAAAGATGTGAGCCTCTCAAATCTATAGGATAGGAGGTATGAGGATCTTCTTTTGGGATCTGATCAATACTAGCAAGACTATATGGAAGGATTTCACCATTAGGTCCAAGATATATAGTTTCGGGTTTTGTCTAAGACAAATGAATAGAAGAGGAAGGTCCATAAGTAACAATTGAAGATGACTGAGGTATCTCTAGTTGAATAAACTAAGGTGATAAGGTGTTTCATTCAATGAATTAAATTTCAATGAACTTAGGAAATCAAGATTTAGGTACTTATGTTTCATTTTTTTTAGATTCATCGGCAAGATTAGATGTAATCTCAAGCTTAATACTTAAAGGGAAGGATGATTATGGTGGATCAATTTCAGGAGGAGGACCAAAAGTAGTTCCCAAAGTTCATGATTTTGTAGTTTGAGTCCTCTTATGCTTATATGAACACCGTGATTTTCATTTTGTGTAAGAGGATGCATATGTTTAATTATACGCGAACTAAATCGAGTGGGTGTTTTTTCTTCCACGTTGGATTAAATGTTTTTAACAATTAAGACAAAAAATAAAATAAAAAAGGAGTAAAACTAGGCATAAATTTTATCAGGTAACCATGAAATGCAATATACACCTTGGAAAACCATGGACTTAACGTACGTGCAAGAAATATACCTGAATGTGGTGCTTGGTGTGTCATGTATACAAGGAAGCTGACTTGGTTACCTATGGCGAGGATAGAAACCTATAGAGGACTTCCAAAATATACTCGACAATATGTGGAAGCATTGTCTGTAGTATAGTGTTGTTTCATGCGTAATCGTCTGATGAGAGTTTTCCCATATACTTTTCATGTGGACAGCACCATCAAATATACTCAAAGGTATCTAAAGTACGATATGATACACTTACGTATGTGGAATTCGATATTGCCCTTGAAATACAATGTTGGAAAAAAATTATAGCTCCTACATTTAATGACGCCAGAACATGTCTCTAGCCTATACCTATAAATGTTTTTGTTAATGTTAGAAATGCTCATTAGGTTGATTCAATAAATTTTACTGCTTATTCAATTAAGTTTCAGTTTTCGGTCTTACCATGAGTTTCACCTAATTTTCCTAAAATGAAATCTAGCATGAAGTGATCAAATCTTTCACTTCCAATGAAAATATATCTAAAAGAGGGAAGAGACAAAGAATATACAATAAAAAATATTCTAATTGCAATTCCATTTTAATATAATTGTTTCAATGTTGATGCACACACAAAACCCTATTTTCAAATACAAATATTTTTATTTTCAATTCCACTTAAGTTTCAAATATGATGAAAACTATGATGCATGTCTAATCACTGATAAAATCAAACTCTTCAGAATGATCACTAAAACACCAATTCATTCAACCACTCAATGATAATAAAAAAACACCTTCCTAATGACCTAATGATAAGAAAAAATTAAAATCATATCAAATCTTGAAAAAAGGAACTAAATAAAAAGAAAACCAAATGGAGGCTTCAGAGATACCCCGAGACATTCATAGACTAAATCAAGAGCAACTAAAATAAATATTGTTAGAGAGAAAACAAAATTGCATGAACACGGGCCAACATAGGCGATTTAGAGGCATCAATGCTATGTAACAGAGACACAGATAAGGCTTAGGAGTTGTGGAACACTCTATTTCTAGACCACAGAGGGAATTGGTCAAGGAATATGATGTTTCGACACAAATATTGCAATTGAAAATCAATGAAGGGTATTCCTAGGTCTATTCCTGACTAAGTATGATAGTGAAGGTCTGAAGAATACATAGAAAAAGAACTATGAAAAAGGAAACAACAGAGGGAATACATTATTCCTCATTATGGTCATTAGCTTATATGTAGAATCTATGACAGCGTACATAAGTATTTTCCCTAGACTTGATGGCCTAGTCTACAAAAATAGAAGTGAAAAGAAGTTAATGTTTTCGTTGAAGTAAATGGAATATGGGATGAATCTTATATGCAATTTTTTGTATGCTTCACTCATTTCTTGTCTTTTACGCTCCAATACTAGCTCTAATCACTATAATTACAACTTGAATAATCAAACAACACAAGGAAACAATCTAGGAAGTCTATGTACCATCATATAATTAATTTATTCAATGGATCAACATGCCATCAAAATACATGCAATCATAGAATCACATATACGAAAATAAATAACTCTTTCCATTAATAGAAATGGAGAGAATTACAACCAAATATAGGAGTTGATCTTGTAGAAAATATCATCTAGGTTGACATGTCCTTCCTTTCCAAAAAGTGTACCTCTGATCAGGAGATCATGTGTTTTTCTCAAAATTGAAAGTGCTCAAAACTATACTGAACCTGAGTGACCAGAAAGGTCTCATCGTTGTGATTCTGGTGCCGTGAACGATTCAAAAAACCAATTTCGTATGATGAAGATATCACGTTTTGTTCATTTTCCGAAACAAATAAATTTTTTTAACTGGGATGCCCAGTCAGCATACAGGTAGAGTCAGCAGATGGCATATTCTGGGTAATATTCACTTTTCTCACATCCAATGAGAATTGGACACGTGGCTTAATCTGGGTAGTTGATTTTTGTGGTATGGGATTCATTTCTTACCATTTATGGGATGTACATGTTTTTGAATGGTTCGTTGGATGGGTGACATGTGGCAAGCTTGGAGGCTGCCACGTGTCCCCAGGAGGTTGTGGTAAAATTATGGTGGATTCGAGGGGGGGTTTGACCCCGCGACCTCTGGTCTACACGCCAAGTCCTCCGACCACCTTGCCTACCACATGACTCTTAACCGTATAGCCCTCCGCTTTAATTTAATATTTAAAAGTTTCATGTTTGAAGGGGGGGGGGGACCATCAGCGGTCCCAATCCACTGGTTGCCCCAAAGAATTTTTCACATTTAAACTATGACAGGAAATGTTGTCTGATGGTTAAGACCTGCCGCTACTGCCAACACTAAAATTCACTATATAACCCTTCACATGAAATAACTTCTCTGACGGTTATATAATGCGGTGACATTAAAACTTATCCTGATAGTTTTCGATGGTTTCGGTCACATGTCATTGTGACACACAAACTACAGTTCGATGGTTTTACAAACCATAACTTCCGGTAAGGAATGATGCATTCAAATGGGTGTAGTCTCATGCATTTTGTTGCCAAAATTTGCAGAACCATCTAGAATCTGAGTTTGAATGCTACTTGTGGAGTTTTTCAAAGAGTTAACGGAGTTAATGGCAGGGGGTTGACATGTGACCACCCCACCCAAACCTTGGCATTAATCCTAATGGTGTTTCTAGTAAGAACTGTAATGGCACCCTAAAATTTAGGGTTTTTACCAAATTTAGCCACAGTTAAGTGTAGTCTCCACTTTTGGTGGAGCTTTTCTAGTTGACATTGGGAAAAATGCATTGGGAGGTCAATTTTCGATTAATTTGGGTGAAACAAAAGTCTACCTAGACTAACTTAAGCATTTTGGAGCCATTGGTGTAGACAAAACAACCATTCGAGGTTTGTAAAGACATGTAATTTGAAATTTTGAGCATAACAAAAAAGAGGGACAAGCCATTGGGAGTTGGACCAAAATATTTAGCCTAAGATGGGTGAACTGCTTCATCATGCCTACTTTTAAAAACTTATGTGTGATTATTTTTCTCTGTTATATACTATTGTATGGTTCTTTTTTAGCTTATTTTCATGCTTAAAGTTCACAAATTTATCTATGTTTCATGTTAAAACACTCATTCCTCAAGCAAACAAATGGAGACAAATTGTACATGTTTTTATTACTCAAAAGGAAACTTAGCACAACAAAACTAACACACTCTCTTTCAAATCAAGTTGGTATCAGAGATAGAGTTTAATCTATGGTGCTGTTGTGTGAAAATATTTGTTTAACTTTTTGCAAGGGTTTACATGCTTACTAGACTCAAACATAAGAGAGGAGAATCAAAATTGGTGGAAGTAAGAGGTTCTCAAAGGGAGCTACAACAAAGGAGGGCAAGATTGCCACATTTTCCATCACCTATTTCACCTCCAAAAGAAGTAAAAGAGGAAATAAGCATGCCTCTAGGAGAAGAAGAAACTCATGAGGAGGTAGATCCAAAAGAAGAAGAAAGAATTTTGACCAAAGCATTCCTTGACATGACTGAAACGATGAGAGTCCTTTATCAACAAAGGAATGAAAGACTAGAAGGATAATTATCCAAACTTCAAAATTAATGTTAGCGATCATCAGGAGGCCACAATGATGAAGATAAATCAAATAAGGGAAATCGAGGAAATAGAGGCAGTGGAAAGTCACCATCCTAACCCTCATCATCATCATTCTCTACTTCATCTTCAGTACACCACTCACACAAATCAAAGAACACTCTTAAAATTCCTTTTCTAAAACTTGATGTTAAGTTTGAATTTCCAATGTTTAATGGTGAAGTCAATGCAAAAAATATTGATAATTGGATTATTCAAATGGAAGTCTATTCGATAATTCAAAACCTTTGTGATGATGATACCAAAATCCAATTAGCTTCATTTAGGATGGAAGGTGAAACTCTTGTTTGGTGGGAATCCAAGACAAAGGAGGAGATCAAAAAGCATGGTAAGATGATTCTATCATGGACTCATTTCATTACTGCAATAAAAAAACAGTTTTATCCATTATCTCACATGCAAAAATCCATAATGAACAGGAAAAATTTTAGGCAATTGAAAGGACAAAATGTACAAGACTACACCCAAGAATTTAGGAGAAGAGCTCTCTTATTAGGGCTACATTGGCAGAGTCAAGATACTTTGCTTAAGTACATAGGAGGCTTACATAGCTACGTAAGACATATTATTTTCATGTTTAACACTACAAGCTTATATGAGGCATGTGCTCAAGCTACACATTTAGAAGTAAGAGGGAAAAACATTACTGATGAGAGTAGAAAGAAAAATTTTAATGGAAAAGACAAAGAGAAGACCTCAAAATGTAAGGGATAAAAGAATGCATCTTTCAAGAAAGAGGGAGATAAATTGGTTTGTAAACATTGTTCAAGAGAAGTCCATGAAGAGAAAATTTTTTGGAAATAACATCCTGAAAAAAAAAGGACCCAAGTATAGCAATAAAGAAGGGAAGAAAAAAAATGCAACTACAACTCAACATGACTTAGGAGAGGATTCAAGTGATGAATAAAATATTACAGCCATGGGATTGAAGAACATCAAGGGGAAAGAAATTGAAACAAAACCCAGTACTAGTACTTCAAATTGTCACATACAAGCTCCAAATGAACAAGAGAGAATTGAATTGTTTCATGCGAGGGTCATATCCAAACATACCAAGATCGACACATTGTGTGATAGTGCATCACAAGTGAGCTTAATCTCTAAATACTTCATCAAGAAACTTAATATTGAGACCATTCCACATCCAAAAATATATCCACTTGGGTAGATTTGTAAGGATGAAAATTTACAGGTTTCAAAGAAGTGCATATTGTGCTTTGCAATAACTGCACATTTTGTTGACACGGTTGAATATGATGTGGTTCCGCTTGATATTAAAAGTTTTTTGTTGGGAAGTACTTAATTGTATGACAGGAAAGTGATCTTCCATCGCCATGAGAACAAATACCGTTTATTCAAAGATCGAAATGAGTACATTTTTAGAGCACATCATAAGAAGATGATATAGCCTAAATATGATGTTAATCACAAATCATTTAAATATTGTGATCTTAAGTTGAAATCAGATTTATATGATGTAGTTTATGCACATCATGAGATGTTTCAAGAGCCAACGGGATTGCCTCCTAAAAGGGAGATTAAACATGTGATTTAGTTACAACTAGATTTTCCTCTTCCAAACATCAGCATGTATCGCATGTCGATAATGGAGAATGCTGAAATAAAGAGGAAAATAAGGGACATGTTGGACAAGGGACTCATAGGTCCAAGCACTTCACCATGCAGTTCACCCATAGTCTTGATTCTGAAGAGAGATGGGACTTGGCACATGTGTGTCGACTTGAGAGCTTTGAACAGGATAACATCAAAGAAGCGATACCCACTCCCAAGGATAGATGATTTGCTAGATCAGCTGAAAGAAGTAAATTTTTTTCACTAATTTAGATTTATGAAGTGGATATCATCAAGTAAGAATTGTAGAAAGTGATATGTGGAAGACTCCATTCAAAACCAAACAAGGACTCTTTGAATGGTTGGTTATGTCGTTAGGTTTGTGTAATGCACTAGTGACCTTCATGCGTGTTATGGATAATGTTTTTCATCCATTTCTTGATGAATTTTTTATTGTGTATTTAGATGATATACTCATTTTAAACAAAACAAGAGAAGAACATGTCTTGCATGTGAAAAAGGTGCTTGATGTTTTAAGGAAAGATAAATTATCTCTTAAGATGTATAAGTGAGAATTTGGAAAGACTTCTCTGGATTATTTGGGACACATTGTAGGAGGAATCGAGTTGAGAATTGATCCTTCTAAAGTGGAAGTCATTGTTAATTGGCCCACTCCCAAATCAGTAACTGAGGTAAGAAGTTTCTTAGGCGTAGCTTAGTATTGGAGAAAGTTTATTGCTAACTTTTATGCCATAGCAGCTCCTATGCATGCAGTGACAAGTGTGAAGAAAGGCTTCCAATGGGGAGGAAAATAGCAACAAGATTTTGAAGCTTTAAAAGACAATATCAATTCAGCTCTGGTTCTTGCATTACCGGATTTGAAATAGCCATTCGAGATAAAAACAAATGCTAATGATTATGTCATGGGCGGAGTACTTTTGTAGCATGGTAAGCTTATCGCTTTTCATTCTAAAACTTTCAATGGTGCTGTAACTAATTATCATACATATGACGAAGATCTGTATGCATTGGTACAAAATTTCAAGAAGTGGAAACACTACTTCATGGCTAAAGAGACAATTATACATACCGATCACCAACCATTACAATACATGCAATCGCAAATAAAATTGCAGCAATCACGACATTTCAGATGGATGGGATTTCTTCAATAGTTTCACTTGGTTATAAGTTACAAGAAATTTATTTTCAATAAATTTGTCGATATTCTTTAGAGGGAAATTATATGTGCTTCTACTTTACTTAAAATTGATTCTATTGTACATGAGAGTTACATAGAATAGTATGCATCTGATGCTGATTTTCAAGATGTGTATGCTAGTTTGAGTGAAGGGAATCAAGTTGAGGAAAATGATTATCACATGCATAAAAATTTGTTGTTTCATTTGGGAAATCTGTGTATACCACAAGGAGAGAGACTTAGTGTCATCAGAGAGGATCATTCGTCTCTTATTGTTGGACACTTTGGGGTAAGAAAAACAGTGCCGCATCTATAGAGGTATTTCTATTGGCCTTGCATCATAGATAGTGTGCCACATTTTATAAGAGGATGTTCTATGTGTGCAACAAGAAAGCGTAGCAATAGGAAGCTTGGGTTGTACATGCCACTACCGGTACCATCAAGGGCATGGGAGAGTGTCTCCATGGACTTTGTTGGAAGACTACCTATGTCAAGAAAAAAGCATGATTATATTTATGTAGTTGTGGATAGATTAAATAAAATGTGTATGCTTATGTCATGTAAGAAAACCATTACTCTTAGACAAAATACATAAATTTGTTTTCAACGTGTATGGTTTCATTATGGTTTTCCAACTTCTATTGTCAGTGAAAGGGATTCTAGGTTCGTTGGCAATTTTTGGTCCAATATTTGGAAGATGATGGACACAAAGTTGAAAAAGAGTATTTATTTTCATACGCAAACTAATTGCCAAACCGAGGTAGTGAACATAACCATTGTGCATCTATTGAGAGGCTATTGCAGCAAACATCCCCATTTGTGTGATGAACAATTTCATTACATTCAACACGCTTACAACCAAGCCAAGCACTCTTCTACAATTACATCACATTTTTAAGGCTTCTTTGGGTATTTGTTAAAATCACCATTAGAATTCATCTTTGAGAAGTATGTTGCAATTGATGGGCATAGTGATATGGACAAGGCTATAAAATTCATTAAGAAAATTCGGATTATTTATCAACAAGTTCAAGAACAACTTGAGAAGAGTCAAAGAAAATACGAGGAGAGGCATGACAAACATAGAGCTGATCATAAGTTTTAAGGAGATGAAGTATGGTTGCACATAATAAATGAAAGGATGCAAGGAGAAGGTAAAAAGCTCAAGCCCATTCACTATGATCCATTCAAGATCATTAAACAAGATGGTAATAATGCATTTCAACTTGAATTTCCTTCATATATGCAAATTTGTTCCATTTTCAATGTGGAAATTTTACTTTTGTATGAGCCTCCTTTGATTGATGATCAAGGGAGAGATATTCAGCTACCTTCTATAGAATATTTCTCGCCAGAATTTATGGACGAGCTCAAAGAGGATTCCATCCTTGACAGGATGACATGCACTTCTAAGAGGGGAAGTGTTGATTATCTTCGAATTGGGCTCAAGGGCATCAAACCAATTAAGGCAAGATGGATGGAAGTGTAAATTGTGAGGAAGTTGTACCCTCATTTTGTGAACTGGTAATTAAAGTCTTTTTGGGTCCAAAAGCTTCCCAATGGGGAGGTGTGATCAGGAGATCATGTGTTTTTCTCAAAATTGAAAGTGCTCGAAACTATACCGAACCTGAGCGACCGAAAAGGTCTCATCGTTGGGATTCTAGTGCTGCAAATGATTCAAAAAATTGATGTTGTATGAGGAAGATATCACGTTCTGTTAATTTTCCCAAACAACTAAAATTTTGTGACTGGGATGCCCACTCAGCATATAGGTACAATCAGCAAATGGCATATTCTGGGGAATATTTGATTTTCTCATAGCCAATCAGAATTAAACACGTGGCTTAATCTGCGCTGTTGATTTTTGTGGTACAAGATTCATTTTTTACCGTTGATGGGATGTAGAGGTTTTTTGAATGGTCCGTTAGATGGGCAACAAATGGAGAGCCTGGAGGTTGGCACATGTCCCCAGGAGGGTGTGGTAAAATTATGGTGGAGTCGGGGGGGGGGTTGACCCTGCGACCTCTGATCTACACGCCAATTCCTCCGACCACCTCGCCTACCGCATGACTCTTAATCGTATAGTCCTCTTCTTTAATTTAAGGTTTAAAGGTTTCATTTTTGAGGGGTGGGGTGCGGTGTGGACCACCAGTAGTCCCAAACTGCTAGCGGCCCCAAAGCAGTTTTAAAATGTAAACTGCGACAGGAAATTTTGTTCAATGGTTAAGACTCGTCGTTAATGACAACCCTAAACTTCACTACATAACCCTTCACATGAAATAACTTCTCCGACAGTTATATAACACGATGACATTATAACTTATCCCGACGGTTTCCAATGGTTGTAGTCACATGTCATTGTGACATAAAAAAATCAATTCGACGGCTTTACAAATTATAACTTATGGTGGGGAATGATGCAATCACATGGGCACAGTCTCATGGCTTTTATTTCCATAGTTTGCGAAACCCTGTAGACTTCGAGTTCCAATGTTACATGGGGATTTTTTCAAACATTAAGTGGAGTTAACGACGGTGGGTCAGCATGTGACCACTCTACCCAAACCTTCGCATTAATCATAATGGTATTTCTGGTGAAAACAGTAGCGGAGCCCTAAAATTTAAGGGTTTTACCAAATTTAGCCACAGCTAAGTGCAGTTTCCACTTTTGGTGGAGCTTTTCTAGCTGAAATTAGGAAAAATGAGTTGGGAGGTCAATTTTCGACCAATTTGGGTGAAAAAGGAGTCTACTTAGACTAATTAGAGTATTCTGGAGCCATTGGTGCAGATACAAAAACCATTAGAGGCATGTAAACACATGTAATTTTCAATGTTGAGAATAGTGACAAATTGGGACATGTCATTGGGAGCTGGACCAGCAGATGTCATCCTAGAGGGGTGAACTACTTCATTATGCCTACTGTGTAAAACTTATGTGTGATTGTATTTTTCCGTTATGCATTTTTGTATGGTGTTTTTTTTGCTTTTTTTGATGCGTAAAGTTCACAAATTCATCTATATTTCATGGTTAAAACACTCATTCCTTAAGCAAACAAATTGAGACAATTTGTACATGTTTTTATTACTGAAAGCACACCTAGCACAAAAAAACTAATGCACTCCTTTCAGATCAACCTCTATGTCACCATAATGCATGGAATAATGACTCTCACAGCAGTTGCATGAGAGTAGAATATATCTCCAAAATCCATCCCCTAGCTTTTGGATGGTCACAAATATGTAAAAGAAGATGATAAGTCACGAGTTATTATCCATTTACCAATCTAGGCTTGACATTCATGATTGGTTGGTGGATGAACTCAAGGAATAAGGGATGACAACTACCGAGTATTATAGGATATGATTTGTGACTTTCATCAAATTAAATAGTTACAACAACTGCTGGAAGCTTCTGCAAGAGGAAGCTTCGTGGCTATTTTTATTTTTCCCAAATTTCTAGAATAAACACATCCATGGAAAATTTTAGGGGCTAATATTCGTAGGTGGGCTAATTTTCCACGGTTTTTCCAAAAAAAAGTTTCACTAATTTCCATTTTTTCTAAAAATGATTCGCCCAGATTTTACAATATAAAATTATTTGCCTTAAAAATCGCCAAAATTATATAAAGGCTATATATAAAATCATTATAAATTTGAATAATTTTGAAAATATATCAATAAATATTTTATATTTTTCATATTAGGGATTAGTGACATTCGCCAATGTTTTAAACTTCGAGATAATTTTCCATCCTTAAAATTTTCCTTGAACACACCCCTAACAATGGGCGACCTGTTGTTGATCAACATAGGCCTAGAGAGGGCCAACCTATTGTTGAATGTTGTTCATTGAGGAGCCAGAGTATGTTTCACCTAAAAATCAATGAAATGAAGTAGTTTCAAGCATAAATTTAGGGTTATGAGAGTCATGCTTAGGGCTTCGTGTAGGGAGTATTAAAAATTATTCAAAGGATGTGAATGATCATGTTTTAAGGAATATTGACTAGATGCAACAAAATGGCCTATAACACCACCCAACAGTGTGAATTCATGAATTATAATTGTTAGGTGTTAGCTTAAATAGAGGGAAAAGGTGATGGGCATGATTTTTTAATCGAGGTATTAAATCTTTTTTCCTCTATCACACTTGAAACCCTTATGCTTCCACATGAATATTTTCCTACAAAAATGTATATGATATATTTACCCTTGGCCGATTTATCTTAACTTTATAATGGGTACTATAGTGTATTATTCTTCTTGTTCAAGCCCCACATTTTTGTACATCCATGCATTAGGTAATGTATAACTAAGTCTTTGGAATTTACCGGATATTAATCTCTGGTTTGAATCTTGAGATAATGGTTTTGAGCTATTTTATATTATTGATGATCAAGCCCTACACTTGTCAAAATAGAGAAAGTGAAGGTAAAGATATGTTGACATGTCGTTAGGGTAACCCCCTAGAGTTACTAGATCGATTTTTCATTTTCCATTTCCGTTATGGTCACTCCACCACTGTCAATAAGGGTTTGATACTTTCTCCTTTTCACATGTAAATGCAGCTATAGAGAGGTGATTTATGAGTTCCATGGCGCCAATATGTTTAAAGTAAATCTCTATTCTCAACTTATGTAACTCCACAACAAATTAATTATACTTTTTTTTTTCTAAAGCTCGGTTCATTAAGTAATTTGGGTGTGGATATCCCTATAGGTTTTGAGACATTGATGCGTTTATTACCAGATGATGTTGATGACAATACATGGAGGTTAGGTTACCGCTTGTAGCCAACTCTTTATATTTTTTTTTGAATATTTTTTCATTACAAGTTAAAATACCATAAATGTATTATTCCTACTAACTTATGTTCTACTTTCTCAGGGTTTGGTTTAGGCCCGAGGAACAAAGTTGAAACCATCCTGGGAGTATTTCCCTATCTCGACCCACCCAAAGGTAAAACCATGACTCATCAATGGAGAGTTTTTCCTCATTCAGTCCTTTTCAACTTCCTCTACAACATTTTTGTTTTGTCACATATACTACATTTTTTTTTCTCTTCAAGCATACTAATGTGCAAATTTTTCCTCTTGGTCATTTTCCCTCTCACATTCACGTTTTCCTAGAGTTCTTCATTATGGGTATGCTGCTCTCTGACTCTTCTAGTCAAACAACTTATGTTACCATATTTTTGTTTCCTTGAATCATTAAAGGCTTATGGTTCCACGTAAGGTGTTGTTCATCGTCTCCCATTTTTATTCAAGTTCACTACCAAGAGAAAAATGTATCCTATTTTTGGAAAAATAGGAGCATCTTTATTATATGAAAAGGTGTTAAGAGCCACCCAAAA
Source organism: Pinus albicaulis (assembly GCA_034641835.2). Classification (NCBI taxonomy): domain Eukaryota; kingdom Viridiplantae; phylum Streptophyta; class Pinopsida; order Pinales; family Pinaceae; genus Pinus; species Pinus albicaulis. The sequence continues at coordinate 1,044,695,095 of CM076583.1, read as the reverse complement.
ATTTGTCATTATATACGTTTTTTCTTGTTTCACGACTTAATTAAGTCAAACTTTGGCTGGAATGACTGAAAAATTCTTTTGTAAGCTTCTTGCAATAAACTTTATGTCTATATACTTTTGCACATTGTATTGTAATGTATTTGTTTACCATCTTATTTTTCCTTTTCCCTACCTTTTTGAGGTTGATAGAATAATTTTAATGTAAATGTTTCTTTTAATGTATATTTGTTAGCCAAAGATTATCGATTTTTACTAGTTTAGTTTTCTTTTTTTCAATACATAATTTATCTAGCTATCTATCGTGTGTTTCATTTTGTGGTAATTTATTTTGCATCATAGAATGGGATTTTAGTATAGTAAGGATTTATTTTATATGATACTAATAGTCTTTGTTGTGTTCCCTAATTTTCTAGAAATAAAATAGAGGGTTTTATTGTGTTTCTTTATGTGTTTTCACATAGTCTTGTTCTTCTACAGTTACAATATCTTTATTGGAGTTTGGAAATCATTTAGTGCCAAAATATAAAAGAATTATTATTTTATTTTTTCTCTTTTCTGTAATATGAAAAGAAATTCAAAAACCATTAATTTTTGGTAAAAAAAAGAAATATTACCAACTTTCTTTCTATTTATGAGTTTAATAGTTATTAGAAATTTTCTTTTTTTATGCCCAACTCAGTGACCTTGCTAACTCATTGGCTTCAAGCCGATAGGAAATTTATAGCCCTTCGCTATTCTGCATTTTTCATCCTCAAATTGGAAAACATACATCACAAGTTGAATACGTTCCAAAGAATAAACATATACATAGCCCTATTTCGTTTCTTTTCTTCTCTATATTCGAGAGTGTAACTGGAAAAACATAGATACATTTTTTTCCTTATTTTAAGCTAAGGTAGTCTTGCTTACCTTATTTTTCACAAAGTCACAGGCCATGTCTCTCAGGCCTCCCAACCTTTAATTGGATAATTCCTCCATTTCCCCCTAGCTAAATCCTCTTTGAGTCATAGGACAACACCCCGCACATAATTCTTCTCAATAGGGAATCTTCACTAGTATTTATCTCCCAATGGTGTTACACAATAATTGTCTTTCTCTCCCATAGTGACGGAAGGATGAGAGTCAACCAGTTCAATGGAATTTCTCTCTAGCCATTAGCTTTCACAAAACTCTCGAATCAATCCTTCTAGTTGAATGAAATTTTTTCTCCTGCCTTCTTTTTTCATTGATCCTCCCTTCTTCTCAGCTTTTAACTCAAGGAAAAAGACCATGGTATTTCGAATTTTTTTCCTTTTTTGTTAATGTTTCCTTCCTTGAATGCTACTAATTTGTTTTAACCATCCTCTAAATAGAAAATGATCTTCAAGTCCCCCAAGTGCCCTTAGCCCATTCCTCATTCTTCCATATTTTTTTTCTTATTATATCCATTCATCATTTAAAGTTAAATATTTACGCATATATAACACATGCATAATTAATATAAGCATAAAAATAACTGCATTTGACTAACCAACCAAAAATGCATAATTACTATAATTAAGTTATTCAATAAGTTCAACTTAAGCAATAAGGTTTCCAATTAGTTTCACTTGAGGCATTGCATGAATGTAAGGTATGGTGGCTAAGGGGGCCACAAACGTCACAATTTTTGTGAAATATGCAACCTTAACACTATCAAACTTAATCACATATTGGTGGAGAGATATTAACGGGAGGGATGTCACACATACTAATGAGGTTGAACTAGTGTATCACTATTAGGAAATTTTTGAAACAATCAATGAGGATATAGGAATGCAACTGGAGTCATGGGTTAGAAGCAATACACACAGGAGAAACTACAATGATTGAGGGAGGTTTTGGGGGCACATCGTGGCATGCGCATGGATCAGGTGGTACTTGGATGTTAGAGGTGAATATTATCTATGTGAGGGCCATGCTGAAGAAGATAACTTGTGGGTAAGCTAGAATAGATTGGTGCAAATGGAGTTTAGAAAAGTTGTGGTAATACAACTACAAGGTCAAATCATACCATTTTCATGTACCTACCAAAGGCTATACAAATCACCTAGTGAAAATAACATAGGAATCACGGTAGGATATGGCCACATTTGTTGCAAGAGAAAGTGATTTTTTCTTTTAAAAAAAGTGACAATTAATATGCAAAACCCTTGTGCTATATTTTTCACCAAGGTGATTGTAGTGTCCATCTTTGTAAGAATCACCAGTATCTCATTGCATTGACAATGGAACTCGTTTGTCATTGCCTTCGTTCAAGTGAAAGAATTTACAAAATACTTTATTTTTGTTAATACAAACAACGATTTTGATGTAAGGACGCGACGCCTACATTTAAGGAAAAAATGTTTATAAATAAAGAGGAAAAAGAGCTGGGTTAATGACATAATCACGGAGAGCCATAGAAGTTCTTTGCTTATTCTTCTCCGCTTCCAACGCAGTAATTGTGAATCGGAGTAGTTGTGGTTTCTAGCGAACGAGGATGGAGGCAGGCAGTAAGTCTATTGGGTGCATGAAGAGACTGACGGGTGATCTCAGGAAGCTCGAAGAAGAAGGCCCTCCAGGTGTTAGCGCAGCTCCGCGAGAGGACAATATTCTGATATGGGATGCTATTATTTTTGGGTATGTATACTAGGGTTTTTGTCATTTTATAAGTCTCCTTCATCATTCAATCACCATGTTTCTGCATCCGAAATTCCAAGTAGGTGACTGACCTCTGTCCATAATTGTTTGCAGGCCTACAGACACTCCATGGGATGGCGGTGAGTATTTACCCACAATAAGACTTTCTGTCTACATCAGAAATTTCGATTGACTGAAATTTTGTATCGCAATTTTGTAGGCACATTCAAGCTAACGCTCGAGTTAGGCACATTACCCTAACACATTACCCTAACGCACATGCCTAGTGTGTGTTAGGCACATTACCCTAACACACCTCCAAAGGTGAGGTTTGTGTCGACCATGTTTCACCCAAATAGTAAGTGTTGTCAAATTTCTTACTTTTCAATAAATATAAATTTATTATTAAATGGTATTTGATGGTGCAAGAATGATTAATTCTGCCCCTCTGGTTCTCAAACCCTTACAAGGCATATCAGACCGTAGGTTTAAAGAGGTCTTTGGTTTGTCCTGTGCAGTTTATAAGGAGGGTGACATTTGCTTGGACATTCTGAAAGAGAACTGGAGACCCGTCTATGATGTCGCCGCAGTTCTGGTTAAAGAGCAGGAAACCTTACCATGTGACCGAAGCTTCAATGCTGCGAATTTACTGAAGCTGAAGCCTGTTGGCGAGGCAGAGGACCTAAAATGTTCAGACTGTATATGAAGAAGCCATGGCGGAGGAATCCAAGAACAACCCAATTCAGAAATTCCGTGGGACGAAATTCAAGCTACCCAAATGCCCAAAATTCAAGCTTTGTGATCCGTGGGACGAAATTCCTACAGAGTTCAAGGCACTGATGGACAAATTCGTTTATACTCCGCCAGGTTGCTCAACAGAGCTTGTCTGATGCATAACAGAAAATTGACGTGCTCATAATTATTACAAATTTTTTATGTCAATTTAATACCTAGCTTTTTCACGTGATCGAGTCGAACAGAAAATGATAATATGTCGATATGGTTAACCAAAGTTTCAAATTTTCAATTTCAGATTTTCTTATTTTTCCAAATATAACCAAAAAATAAGACACGAATCAATACTCTATATATTTTTGCATCCACATGAGTATAGTATTGATCGTTATGATAGTGGTTAAGAATTATTTATATTCTTAGATTAGATTTTAGAGTTTTATTATCTATATTGTAAATAAGAATGTTTTTGGAAATTCACATTATGAGTATAGTATTGATCGTTATGATAGTGGTTAAGAATTATTTATATTCTTAGATTAGATTTTAGAGTTTTATTATCTATATTGTAAATAAGAATGTTTTTGGAAATTCACATTATGAGTATAGTATTGATCGTTATGATAGTGGTTAAGAATTATTTATATTCTTAGATTAGATTTTAGAGTTTTATTATCTATATTGTAAATAAGAATGTTTTTGGAAATTCACATTATTAAAAGTTACTAATATTTTTTAAAATATTATCTTTTTCTTAATTTTAAATATTAATTGCATATTCGATTAGTTGAACAATAATATTTAAATTTAGAGTTAATAATTTTTAAAATATTATTAATTAAGTCTATAGTCAATTAGATGAATAACTACACTTAAATTAATGTTTTTTTTTCTTTAACAATTGCATTCAAATTTAAAATTTTGTTTTCATGTATCAGAATTAAAAGACCTTGGTCTTCTCATTTGTGATAATCCTATCTATTTATGTCTTCAGTTATTATGAAATAGTTATGACTCACTCGTTGCCAACTTTTTCTTTTGGAGAAACATAACATTATTCAATAGCAACATTATGACTCATTGACACCTTTAGAGCATCTGCAAGTTGTTTCACGCCTTGCACACCAAATCTGATACTTTTTGCAACATATTTTCTCTTCTAACATTGAATTCTATATGTACTTGCTACTCCTTTTTCCAAGTGATGAAGCAAGTCTAGTTGCTCCTCTCCAGAAATTTTTTATTAGTTTTGTTATGTCAAATTAATACCTAGCTTTTCACGTGGTCTAGTTGACCATAATACTAATGCTTAACCAAAAGTAAGACATGAAGTGAGCATCCCCATTCAAAGTATATTTTGATACTCTATATATTTTTTCGACGACAGGAGCATGGTATTGTTCGTTATGATAGCATTAAGAATTATTTTATTATTATTATTTTTTAAAATATTATGTATTAATTTTACAATATTATATATTAATTTTACACTTAGGTAGTTGAACCACTGTATTTAAATTAAATTTTTTTTTAGGACAATTTCATTTAAATTAAATTTTTTTTTTCCACGTATTAGAATTAGATTGTTTAATTAAGACTTTTGGGCCTTATTATTTCTGATAAAATACTAGGGATACACAACTCTTATTTAGTTATAAAATTTCACTATGCACACTATATTATATTAATTAAAGAGATTACACATATATATGAAGAATTATCTCAAGATACGAAAACTACGTTGGAAGCAAGATAAGGTGGTTGAGAGAATATCTCAACCACACACCAAATTAGGAATATTTAGATTTAACTACCTCCTATGATATACGAAAAAACTCCTTACATAGAGAGTCAACACCGTAGACAAGAGGGAATTACATATTCCAACACACCTACTTAATGACTACTTGTCTCGATAGTGATTCAAAAAATTTTGTTGTGGTCAATCATAACGAAATATCTATCTGCGACTCAGGAAAACATTATGTGAAAAAACAACAAAAGATGTGTTTGTGACTCAGATCCATCACAAATTAGCAAATCCCATGTGTAGAATGAACAAAAGAGGTGTATTCGACTCAGATCCACCACAAACGGGAAAATCCCATGTGCAGAACCAACAAAAGGATATATTGATGTCCATATAAAGGAGCATCCATCCATTGGAATGTATGGGTACCAACTGTTGCAACTACTAGTCTTGTAGGATGTCCTTCGCATACATGGTTCTGTCAACCATTATCGCTGCATACTTGTACCTGTGTCTTCAAATCCCCCCCCCCTCAAATGTGCTTAGTAAATCGATATCTGTCAGAAACTTGGTTTCTCCTATGAGTAGTTTTTGTAGACTACTTACTCCGTTGTGAGCATGAAGGCTCCTGTATGCACTTATTGCATTGTAGCCATAAAGGCTTTGTAGCCTTGAAGGTTGTGTAGCTATTAGGGCTCGCATGTAGTTTCTTGCTAACCAAAAACTATCACTTCAAAGTGACAAAAGTGATTTTCAGTTGAGCACAAACCTATAATTACAATTCCTATTACAAAGTGGTTTTTAGATAACCATGAACTTCATAGGGATACCTATTCCTTTGCAAGGCTTAGTTTACACCAACACTTGGAGTTACCATGTACATAAAAATACCACTACAAAACCATCCTAGACTTGCTTACCATTCAATTATGTGACTCATCATCAAGAGCCTATTCCAAGAAACTCAGAAAAAACAACTTTCAACTTAGTTGTCCATCATAATCGATGTTGCTGCTTCTTCACCTCATATTTTCTTTTTTCATATACTGGGCATCCTTGTATTTGTCAAATAAATTCTTGGAACTCCATGCACAACCAAGAATTTCTTAAAATCGCCAATTCTAACAAATTAATTTTACCTACATTGAGTTAGGTAGGCTCAATAAGTGTCAATAATTTTAAACATGTTTCCAAGAAGAAAAATAAACTTTGTAGATTAACAAGAACATCAAATTTCTCTATCTCTACCCAAGGATGACTATTTCCTAAACATAAGAGAAACCATTCTTCTCCAACGATATCTCTAAGGGGTCCGCTAATAAAGAAATAGATCGACGACGTTTCAACTGGTCTCAATGCAGTGCATTCCAGCACAAACAATCTATACACAGGCACTCATAACCCACAAATTCAGTGTCATCATGCATAAAATTCAACGATTTTACACACAAAGTTCTTGTTTTAGCATCCAATTCCCCTGGCATTGCAGCGGAACGCCACTTCCCCTATTCACAATATCAAGGCTCAGCTAATTCTTCCAAGAGTTCCTCCTCATGCTCGATGACAAGCTGCCACAATGAAGATCCACTGTCTAGCTAATCTCCTCACAATTGGACATGCATAACAACTTTCGAACAAACAACCAAATTTCTATATGCTCTCTATACAAGCAAAGACACTTCAGGCACTTTGGTTCAACTTGCTTGTTTCCTTCATAATCTACTCCCTTGATCACCTTAGGCACACACATGCTCAATCATCCTCCAATCTCTGACGTAGCTCTAAGCAGTATCCTTTGATGCCATTTTCAGTGTCATATCTTCTTCATACCTGGTAGTATTTTTGGTGAAAATGTGAAGTTGGGAAACACTTTTTTCCCTTTTTTGACGTTGAAAATTATATTTTCTTATGTTTTTTCAACTTCAACTCCACTAAAATAATATTTTCAATCGAAATTATGCTTTGACATAAAAACAAGATTTGTAGAAAATTATCTTACCTCCATACTCATATTTTTTTTTTTAAATATTGACATATAGGAGGGTAAATTGTTGTTTACTAATTGCATATACTTGAAATTTTTAGGCAAACTTGAACCCTAACCTTTTTTAGGGAAGGTTATTCATTTTTTGGAAATAAACCATATCATCATAATCTACATATATTTCACTAGTGCACTGACTATTTTTCGGTAATTTTCAGATTAAATCACTATTTTTTATTATTTTTTGAAATGGACGAAGAAAAAAAAAATGGTGATGTTTCAGTACATTTTATGAGCCCTAGAATTTCTTTTCAATGTGATTGTAAATAATAAAAATGAGAATACCCTTTTGAAGAAGACAGGGAGAGGAATTGCAATATGATTTTTTCTGATTTTTTTGGTGTTGCCATTTTAAAGTTATTGAATTTTCATTCAGTGCCAATTTTAGAACAATGAAATTCCACAATGACACATTTTAGTATAAAATTAATAAAAAAATTGAAATTTTTAATGAAACTCCACAAATATTACATCATTAAAAACTATATTCATAGATGAATCTAATGGTACGAGGTCCGAAATATAACATTTTTTTTTTGTAGGTGTTCCAACCCTCCAATGTTGCAGGTTTCTGAAAATTGCTGAATTTTCTGGGTTTTTTGTTGACCAGAAACTCTCAATCGAGATAATTTATCGGGAGAGATATTTATTAAACTCTCAACCGAGAAATTTAAAACTCTTGATCGAGAGTTTAAACCACCACATGTTACATTTATCTATACGGCTAAACTCTCAGCTGAAAGTTTTAAAAACTCTCGGCCAAGAGTTTGTGCCCGAGAGTTTACCCAAGGCCAACTCTCGTCCAAGAGTTTATTAAATTTTAATCTAAATATGACGCAATGTTTCAGACGTGAACCTTGGACTAGATTTTATTAAATTTTAATCGAAAACTGACGCAATGCTTCAGACGAGAGTTCTATATAAATACTCTCATTCGAAAGATTAGTTCCACACACCATTTTGAACCAGCGAAAATTACGAAGGTGCGAGGGTCCAAATTAGTTTTTTTCCAAGGTGCGAATATTTTCTAGGAGAAAAATTTTTTTTGGAATTTTTTTTCTTTTAAGTTTTTTTGGGTGTGAAAATATTTTTGGAGAATTTTTTTTTGGAAGCTTTTTTGGATGCATGGATGCATGAACTAGTTTTGCAAAATGTCTCTATGAAAACATGAAGTATTTTTGCAAAATTTCTCTATGAAGGCATGAAGTATTTTTGCAAAATGTCTTTATGATTTACTGATTTATTTAATTTTATCTCTTATTAAAAGCATAAAGTACTTATTCTGAAGTTTTTATGTTTTTTTTGGGCATTTGGTCTGAATAGAATTGGATTTTAGGTTTCGAATTTTGTGAACATGGGAAACCAAAGGAATTTCCTATCAAGGCACGATCGAAAAAGAATTGATTCAATGGATAAAAATGAGAGACTACAAAAAAAAAAAAGGAGAGAGGAAAGGGAAAGATTAAGCCATGAAATAAATTTGGAGGTAGAGCATCATGAAAGAGATGTAGAGGTGCATGACAATGATGAGGAAATGAGAAATGTTGAGGAACTTGTCAACGAGAATATTGAAAAAAAAATGTCCAACAGAATATTGATATCAATCTCACTGGTGAGTCAATAGTTTCTTCAATTTGAATTTTGTATTTTTTTTAAAAAACATTGTAGTTCAAGATAGTTTTAAAATTAAAAATATGTATATATCAATTTCACATTAAAAGTTAATATTTTTTTTTTATGCAGGGACAACATTAGAACCACAAGAATATAATACCACACCTCGAATTTCAAAGCAATTAATTGGAAGTTCCAAGAACGTTGTATACAACTACAAGTTTATAGAAAATATGGATCCAACTAAAATTGAAGAATTGGGACCACCAATGGCTGAAAAGATAGTTCAAGATAAAGTAAATTTGGGGTTGAAATATATTTTTGAAGGTAAATATATCATAGCACAAGCTCAGATGTTACATGGATTCTTAAAGCACACATCTCTCAGAAATGTTGTGGAATTATTGGGCATTAAAAGTGAGAAAGAGGTTTTAGCAAATGAAATGGTATAAAAAAAATGTGACGTCAATGCTTGCCACACTAGCCAAAAAGCGATCTCAAGTTGAAAAGAATGCTCGTAGAGAACTTTTAACAGGTGTAGTCGTGAAACGAACTTCATCAAGTCGGTTGATGTCAGCAACTTCGAAATTGTTTAAAACATCAAGAAAATGTTTATGGAGTTATACAAAATTTAGAATTCAATTAGATGAGAATGATGAACTTGCATGTTGGGCTAATATCTGCAGGCGTCCATTTCATGATAGACTTCCTAATGGTGTGAGGGATATGGTAAAAGAGTTTTGGGATTTTAATTCTCGTGTGTCGCCAAATGAAAAGGATTTTGTGTGACACTGTATATTTAAGGGAGATTATAAATGTCATGCCAAACATATAACACATGTTAGTCAAGTAGAATTCTTTCAGAACTTTATGCAGAGTAATACTGATGTGAAGGTTTCCCTTAGCACATTTGTGAAGATTAAATCATGGTATGTCAGGCCTATCACTATTCAAGACACATGTTGTTGTCGATACCATGTAGAATTCCAATTATTTTATAAGACATTTGTAAATTTTTCCATAAAATATTGGTCAAATGACCCCCCTCCTTCACGTGTTCGTGAATTTTTATTGAAGATATTATGTGCATAGGAGAATAATGAATTATTTTATAAAACAGAGTGTTGGTGGAAGAAAATGCCCAAAATGTTCTCATTTGGCTCTCTACGATGCAAAGTATCCCATTGATCCTATTGATCCCAGACTATCAAATCTCATTCTGAATTGGAAGCGATATGAAAATGTTACTTACACTCATGTTGTAGATTCAAGAACAACATCAAAAAATATTACTTTACTTGACGATGAAATTTCAGTGACATCTTTTATGCAGATGTTCAGGGTGAAAATATACAAATATATTAAGCATTGTCATATGGCATGATGGCAAGATTTACAGTTCAAGCAATCACGTGATGTGTTCCCAAAAGGAACAATATTATCAGTGATTTATTGCACTGAGAATTACACATTTAGTCCATAAAAATAGATACAAAATGATTATTATCATTCAGACCAAGTATCTATATTTTTCCATATTTTGTACATTGGACATGCAAAGCTTGCTATCGATGGTTTTGATAGCGATGAAAATAATCGTGAGGTGATTAAGTAGTACCATTTCTACATCAGTGATGATCAAACACATGATACATGTTTTTTTCATCATTTTTTTAATGTTGTTTATAATAAATTGTTGAAAGGAAGGGTAACTCTTAAAGAACATTAGGTATGGTCATATGGTTGTGCTACTCAATTTAAATCAACGAGATCATTCTTTTGGTTGTCTCGTCTTCATAAGAGAGCCAACATTCGACATACATGAAATTTCTTTGAGACAGGGCATGGAAAAGGAGAACACGATGGTGTTGGGGCATGTGTAAAACATGCACTTAGGAGGCATCAATTGAATCACTCAGCTTCCCGACTTGTAAATTCTTTACATGTTGTTAATTGGTGCAAAGGAAATTTAAGTCATGTATCAAAACCAAGGATGGCTGATGTGCACAAGTAATCGTACACATTTAACTAAAAATATATTGTACACATCTAGAGATATATGTGTACACATTTATGTGTGTATTTTGTTATAAAAAAAAAATTAAATATTGTTCAAAATTTGACTCATACATGTGTGTGTTTTTCTCAAGCAGGTACTTTTGGAATATTGCAATGGGTGATGTTAATAGATCGTTGCCATTTAATTTCTTTGGAATACCTCAGACAAGAAGTTTAGAGTCAATTAGGAGTAAGAACATGACAAATATACATTTCATTGAGAAATGAAAGTGCTCTTGATTTTTTTTTGCATGTATTGATCAAATAGAGTTTTTCGATGACTATGAAAACAAAATTAAGAAATTTATTAAACCATGGAAACATGAACAATTGACACCATTGCCCCCATTTGGAAACGTGACTCACAAGGAAATGGACAATGAAGTGGTTTTGATCGACAATGATTATGATCATGTTTTTGATATGGTTAGAAAATGTGATGTCTTCGATGTCATTGCACCAGAAAATGATCAAGAAAAAGTGCATTATTATTTATTGCGATGCACTATGTTTAAATCCACGTTGTTGCAAGAGTATAATGATTCATAAAATTATACATACCCAATCGGTTCAATGGTGTTAATGGGACATTTCTTTGAAGAAGTAAAGAGATATAAAGATCATATTATTTTTCAAGATTAGGAGCCAAAGGTTATTTATGCCCAATATAGTCATTTGGTCATAGAAACTTGGTTTCAGTTGAAGCAAGTGAAGAGTAGAAAAAAATAGCGACAATGGAGGTTATTGATAGATGATCATGATGCCATTCTAGAAAATTTTCCACTAGCATATTTCATATGAGTGGAAGACATTGTTCAAGATGAACAAGGAACTCTGATTCTAGGGTTAGAACATATAATTGCTACAACGCATTGGAATTTATATAGTTTAAGACTATATTGTGGATTAAGACTATATTTTGGATTGCTTTTAAATAAATGGACATGTGGATGGTTAGATGTGTGTTGGTATGAAAAATATATTATGATCTACTAGATAAGGGTGATTTTCTAGATAATTAAGTTATGGTCATTTAATGTGTCTATGATGTTTACTCCAAGATGATCTTAACTCGCCCCTTTTTTTCAGGGATATGATGGTGATGAATGAATATTTAATTATGTATATATATATTATTGTATCATTATTTTAGTTTTGATATCAAATGTCATCATATTTTCATCTCTTCATTAGTTTAGATTAGTTTATATTTGATGTGGCTAATCTCTTCATTATTGTCTCTTCTCATGATGGAGGTCTCCTACTTTTATTTTCTTTTGACATGTTTCTATTTTCCATGTGCTTGGAAAATATTGTTCACAAAATGGAATATATCATACAAAGGAACATTCAAGAATACAAAACTATTCATAAAGGTGTGTTTAAAGCTATGGATTAATTCTTATGTTAGAAAGTTTCGCTAGTAATGGATTTCACACTTTTATATTAAGAGATAGGTATCCCACCCCTTGTAGAAATAAATCCAAAAGTGTTTAGATGAAATTATTATTTCCAAAGGAAAACAAGTCAACTCTCATCAATGTTTCAATATAGATGAAGAGAAATGTTTTGGTAAATTTCAAATTTAAGGAGAAAATTTATTCAAACTAGTCTATAGCTCGGATATTGATAGCTTCAACAAAGTATCCTGCAAATGTCAAATTTCAAATTTTTCTATGTTGATTTGCAATTTTTCTATTTTCCATGTGCTTGGGAAATATTGTTCACAACATGGAATAGATCCTTCAAAGGAACATTCAAGAATACAAAACTATTCATAAAGGTGTGTTTAGCTATGAATTAATTCTTATGTTAGAAAGTTTTTCTAGTAATGGATTTCATACTTTTATATTAAGAGATAGGTATCCCACCCCTTGTAGCAATAAATCCAAAAGTGTTTAGATGAAATTATTATTTCCAAAGGAAAACAACTCAACTCTCATCAATGTTTCAATATAGATGAAGAGAAATGGTTTGGTAAATTTCAAATTTAAGGAGAAAATTTATTCAAACTAGTTTATAGCTCGGATATTGATAGCTTCAACAAAGTATCCTACAAATGTCAAATTTCAAATGTTTCTATGTTAATTTGACATGTTTATATTTTCCATGTGCTTGGAAAATATTGTTCACAAAATGGAATAGATCCTACAAAGGAACATTCAAGAATACAAAACTATTCATAAAGGTTTGTTTAGCTATGAATTAATTCTTATGTTAGAAAGTTTCGCTTGTAATGGATTCCATACTTTTATATTAAGAGATAGGTATCCCACGCCTTATAGAAATAAATCCAAAAGTGTTTAGATGAAATTGTTATTTCCAAAGGAAAACAACTCAACTCTCATCAATGTTTCACTATAGATGAAGAGAAATGGTTTGGTAAATTTCAAATTTAAGGAGAAAATTTATTCAAACTAGTTTATAGAGCATATTGATTGCTTCAACAAAGTATCCTACAAATTTCAAATGCCAAATGTTTCTATGTTCATTTGACATGTTTCTATTTTCCATGTGCTTGGAAAATATTGTTCACAACATGGAATAGATCCTACAAAGGAACATTCAAGGTACTCCTAATTTTTAAAATTGGAAGAAGGATTAGCTTTATTATTTTATATTTTATTGATGGAGCATAAAATTAGAATCATAACAAATAGAAGCATATGCACTTTTAAAAGGGTTTAAATTCACTAAATTAATAAGAATGAATTCAATCATTGTGATTAATGACTATAGGATCATTATCATTCATATGATTAAACAACCATTAACCATAGGAAACTTTCTAGCATCAATTCCAGATTGATGTAGGCAACAATAAGGCATATAGTCACTAAAATTCAATACTACCATGTCTTTCAAGAACATAATCAAGAGGATAATTGGTGAGAAAATTCAGATTTAGAATAAAATTAGGGGTAGATTAAGGTTAATGGTGTATTATTCCACCAATTTATCCCCTAATTATCGTATATCTAAAACATATTTTGTTGGTACTGTAACATATGGTTTAAAATCACTAAAGGAATAATAATGAATTTAATGTAAAATGTCAAATTTTTCCATGTTTAAATCATAGGAACATGTCAAATGTGTTGAAAAGATTTAGCCTCAACCACTAAATAGAATGCCATTCCTTTGCAACATTTTTTAGGGACTGCGAAAAAGATGATTCAAAAAAGTATTATAAACCATAAAAAATGTGTTGTATGTCAAAGGCCAACATGTTAATGAAATTGATGATAGAGAGAGTAATGGACCTAAATACCTATAATAATGCTATAATTGTTACTAAATACCTGGTAAAATTTAATAACTGTTTCAAAAAATAAATTAATGTTCAAGAAGAATTAAATATATAGTCATATGCTATGGACCTAAACTTTCAAAAATTTTAGCATCAAGATCTGTGAACAAGAATTTGCAAACACCATATAATCAAACCAAGCATTATCTATCATGCAACTTGCAAGTGACTTAAAGAATTAGATAAGAATCGGTCCAAAGAAAGGTATTTGGAAGCACTAGAAAATTATGCAAAAACTGATGAAAAACAAAAATATTCCTTATAATGAGACCCCAACATGCTAGGTTTGGCACATGAGAACCCCTTTCCAACAATGCACCCACCCTAACCCCTTCGGCTTTGACATAATGATAGATTTTGGGCATCAAATGGCATGGACACCTGATTAAGGGATGTAACAAAACATATTTGGCATAAAGACTCCTCATGTCCCTAGAGAAGCACAAGATTCTACCCTTAGGGTAGCTTTAAAATTTGATACATGAATAGCAGGAATACTTCCTCTGATGATGATATTAAGAAAATGACATTAAGACACAGTAAATGATGGACACGATCTTTGGAGAACCTTGTTTGCTACTAGTGTTTGATTCATTATTTCTATATTCCTAATGAGAAAGGTTAAATAAAAGTTAAAATTAAATTTAAAGCAAATTATCAACAACCAATGATATTGATAAGCAACAAAACATTTAAACCAACATTTTCCAAAACATATCACTTGCCTCTTATGAAATATTAGATCATTGATTGGAATCTATATAGCTTGGTGGATAAATATTACAAAATTAAATTTCATTAGTGCTAGAATAACACTTGAATTTATTCTCTTGATGACGAACATAAGACTCATATTTTGAATTTTTTTCAACTCAAGAAACTAGACTCCATTTGAGCTTCCACAAAAATAGTAAATAATTGTAATTTTGATTGCAAGGTCAAGTAAAGTACTTATGTTGAACCTAAAAGATATTTGATAGCATGTGGACATAGAGTATACACAATGCATGCAAGAATAATTGACTATGTAAATCTCTCTGACTGTAGGAAAATGAAGTGTTCCCTCCATCGGCGGCATATCATAGGTCACTTAAAATGTTAAATATGAGACTTAAAAATTGACTATTTTGCCATCTTCATCATCTTCCAGCCAATAAGTTTCAAGAATCTTTACTTCCTTCTCATAAATTTCATTATTGTCATGAATTTTTAGGTTCTCAATCTTCTCAAGTCCTTCAGCATCATCAATATATTGTGCATAGAGATTTACACCTCCAGTGTTGCCCAGAACCTTCTCTGCTTCCCAAATTTTAAAAATATTCTCTATTCCTTCAAGACAAACAGTCATCATTTTCACACTGGGATCAATCATAGGAGGCAAAGGGATATAAATTTGATACTTATTGCGATCAACCCTACATAAAGAAAGAATACCATCAATCATTACATTCCTGACAAAACCCACTGTTAGCTTCCCATAATTTGCTAGATTAATTGAGATACAGATGGACAGGGGTAACATCAAACGAAGCTTTGGAATCAAAGGACCTAGCCTTCCTGGATTGAGAGGGGGATCTCTCTATTAGGTGCAAAGATGTGAAATATTTTGCTGATTAGGGTTGAATTTAGGCTAGTTATGAAATATTGGGTTTGTTGATTACTTTTTGGTTGGTTATGATGATTATATAGACTAGATAGAAACAAGTAAAACGTCAAGTCATTGGAAAATGGATCTAGCAAGGTCATGATAGGTTCATTAACGGATTACGGAGTATTGTAGGGAAAATATAGCTTGGTTGGTGGATCTTTGAGGTTTGAAGAATCATGAGATGGACATTATTTTTGAGAAACAAAGTTTGACAAAGAGCAGTAAATACTTCTCTATCATATACTTAAACAAAGGGATTTGGAAGAATCATAAGCATAGAGAGAAAATCAAAGGTAGAGAAAACCCTAAACTCTTTGATTCAGAATTAAAGCAGATAATTATCCAATACAAACATTCAAACGGAATACAGAAAGGCGAGAAACTTATTTAACTTTCAGTGATTTCATCATCAAATATAGAAAAAATTTAATATGTACAAATAACTATAATCAGAGAAGGAGAGAAACCCTTAACATACAAGGTTATAGCTATGAAGGTCCTTTAAAAAAATTAGTTAAGTAAATGCAAAGATCGGGATCGAAACAAACTTCTTTGACAAACATAAGTAATGATGCTTTAAATAGATGACTTCAAAAATATTGTTCTTAGTGACAACAAGAATTAGGGCTAGTCGTAAATCATGCTAGATAGAATGTATTTTAAACCATTCAAGAAATAAACAAGCTTAGGATATCCTTGGAGAGAAAAGAAGGATTCTCTAACATGTCCTAGCAGAAGAAAACAGTAAGGAAGTGAAGAAAAAATAGACCTAAGGTGGCATTAGAAAACATTTCTTAGTTTAAATTATTTATCCTACTGCAACATAGAAATATGGAAACAAAATGATAAACTAGAAAACATAAATAAAAAGAAACACTTCACCATCGACCAGACTCATGGATCCTGCAACCAGTCCTCGTCCATCAACAAACAAACCAGGGCATTTATAAACTCCAAGACATCAAGTTCTTTTCAAATTCCAAGGGACTATGTATTACCTCAGAATCAGACATCGAAATCCAAGGTACTTGATATGTCCAAATAGTCTACAAAAATAGTTTGAGATCATCAATGCTTAGGGTGTTTTGGGAAGCACAACAAAGCTACTTTGATAAGTGATTTTAGTTGGCTGGGGAGGGATATAGGTAAAAACAAAAATAGAGGTTTTTTAGGCTAAGTTGACAAGACATGGTGAATAATGAATGGCATGAGCCTGTGATGGATCTCCTTGGAATGGTAGTCTAGGCATGATTGGACAAGATGATAATATAGTGCAAATTTTATCTTAGGATAATGAAGGTAGTGAGATTTCTAGAACTCACAATTTTTCATGAATTTTGTTTCTAGAAATCTTATGAAAAGCACTTTGTCATCCTATAAAGGCAAAAATTACTGATGACTAACAGTGGCTCCACTTGGCGAGGGCAGCTCCTTTTCAGGAGGTGTCCAGAACTTCAGATCTCGGTTTTTACGGAGACCAGTGCCTCATCCATTGGGAAGATTTTTCTCTCTTTTCATTTGTTGATGCTTGCTTGAGGCTTTGATATTAGTAATCTGAAACATTTGATTTATATTAGCATCATATCTACCTACCCAACCTACTTGCCTAAAATTTTTTCTTCCTTGGGTGCACTTGAACTGGAAAACCTTTGACATTTTTCTTTTTGAAAAAAAAAATCAAATTATCTAAATGTACCCTTATTTCTTCCGAGAGTTCAGATTAGGCTAATGACCTCTCTTTATTTTCTACCTAGTCTACTTATTTTTCAAGACTGATTTGTTTGACAAATTTTATTCTCTATCCTACTAACATGAAATTGAAAGCATGGTAAATTAGGACTAGGAAATCTGACTTACCATGAGTTGTGGCATAAGAAAAAGCTGCACACAAGTGTTATTTTTGTACAAAGAAAACTTAGAAAACATAAGGGTAATATATGTCATTTGTTAAGAATCCCTATTTTCCTCTTTGGTTCAGATTTGAGCATGTGGAACCAACATCTTTCATTCCTAATCTACACCTATTAACAAGTCAAGATTAGATGTTTTGACAAGTTCTTCCTTTTACTACCCTATCAACAAATAAATTGAAAACATGTTCAGTCATGATTAGGCTAGATGACTAAACAAGACTTCTCTTTTCTTTTTCTTTTTTTTTAAACAAGTAGTGGCATTTAGACTTGCACACTTTCAGCATCACTATTTTTTGGGTATGGGGCTGTAATTTTCTTTCAAAATCTTCCCTCTTTTTCCTTTTTTTTTTTTAATTTTTTATTTAGCGGTTTTGTCCTTTCTGTTTCTTAATCAATTAGTTTTATGTACAATGAGTGCTATATGAAAAGTTCAGGAATATTGACAAAAGTAGTGTTTGAGCATCCTTCCATTGATAGGACCTCCAAACATTTCTGCTCCATCAAGCTCTTGCAAAAAGAAAGCATTGTTGCCTCTAGCTGAATGAATGATGTAAGGGCCTTTCCATAAATTTTCAAACTTACCATGTTTGCCCTTATCTTTCCTTTTTGAATCCCACTTAAGAACTATGTCTCCAATTTGGAAATCATTGGCCTTGGTTCTCCTATCAAAAATTTTCTTAATATTGTCTTGTATTGCTTGTGTCATCTTGTAAACTTCCTCCCTTGACTGTTGCAAATGAATGGTTTGGTTCAGTCTTCTTTGCATGTCATTTTATTCTGATTTTACCTCTTGGAGGAGCTTCATGACTAGAACTCCCAATGAGGTGGGGAAAACTGCATCCATGCCATACAGCAGTTGATAGGAATACATACCAATTGATTTCTTGGTGGTTAGTCTATCAGCCCATAGTGCAGGCACTAGATTTCCATGCCATGCCTTTTGATTTTGTTCTAGGAGCTTCTTAACGATGTTTACCAAGCTCTTGCTAGAGGACTCAGCTAACCCATTGCCTTGCGGGTAATAAGAAGTGGAGTGACATAGTATGATGTGATATTTATAACAAAATTCCACTATTTTCTTAGGATTCAGAGATAGGCTATACCTTCTACAATTTTCAAAAAAATTTCTCAAGTAGACTAAGTGTTCTTCATCAGTTTTAGAGTAGAAAATGATTTCATCGAGGTCTATGACTATGAAGTAACCTATGTCCTCTGAAAAATCTATTTCCCTTTCCCTTTTGAAAGTGGTCCCTGCATTCATTAAACCGAATGGCATTTTAACATACATGAATGTACCCCAAGGTGTAGTAAAAGCAGTTTTGAATTGGTCACTTGGAAAGACTAGTACTTGGTTATAACTTGAGAAGCCATCTAGTAATGAGATTCGTTGTGAGCCAACTACCTTTTGGAGTATGTGATCCATTTTAGGAAAGGGGTAGTTGTCCTTTAAGGAGGCCTTATTCAAATTTCTAAAGTCAATGCAAAGTATAATCTCCCTGGTTTTCTTCCTAACTGACACAAGATTGGACACCCATTCTGATTATCTGATAGGGACTATGATCCCGACATCATACATTTTTTTTATTTCTTTCTCAACTGAAGGTAACAAGACAAGTTTAATCCTTTTCAATTTTTTTTTGAATGGTTTCTGACTTTCCTTGAGAGAAATTTTGTGTTGAATGATTTTTGTGTCATAGGATCTCAGGTCTTGATACCCCAAGCCAAAGACATCTTTATGTTCTTTTAAAAGCTCAATGTATTTCTATTTTGTGTGAGGAGGGAGAGTTTTGGACAACTTGATTATTTTGGGCTCTTCCATTCTTCCAATGTTACATTCTTCTACATTTGTTTCAGTGGATTCCATCTTAGGTTTTTTTGCTACATCATTACAATCAAGCAACTCTTCTAATGGTGTAAGGCCTCTTGGCAAGGTGTCATATTTTACATTGCGAAACCTCAAGTTCTCTTTGATCTAATTAATCAAATATTTCTGCAACACAAGGATTTTTTATATGGTTTATATCAGCATCAAAGGACAACTCTATTTTGGGAGTTTCATCTTCAACAAAACTATTTTACTCAAATCTTAAACTCTGTTTTTTTCTTGCAAATTCATTTCTAGATTGTAGAAAACCATCTATTTGTTCATCACTCTCAAACACTTGCCAGTGGTCCAAGTTTCTCGGTACAGTAGGCCTGTTTTTAACTTTGATGAGGTATTTTTTATTTTCATAAGGTAATGGGCAATTGCTGGTAGCAAAAGAAATCTCATTGGCAAGGTGGTTTTGGGCTCTAGGGATGAAAGTGAGCTCATACTTCTCAAAGGTTTTGAGAAGATCTAGGGCAGCATTTCTATACTCTCTTGGGCTAGGGTTCTTGGCTAAATATTCTCCCTTTATTTGTCTAATTATTAGTTTTGAGTCTCCTTGAACCAAGATTTTCTTAGCTTTTAGGTCATTAAGTAAATTTAAACCAATAACGAGAGCCTCATATTTTGTAATGTTATTAGTGCACTGGAAATCTAGTCTACAGGAATGGCCTTCATTTTTGTTATGGATACAAACTCCAGCCCCTAAGATAGTCTTACCATAAGAGCCATCAAATCTCATATGACAAAGTGTGTCAATTTGAGATTTTTCATTGTTTTGTACCTCAGGGCTGCTTGAGTCTTGGGTGTCATTTTCTTGATTAGAGGGCTGATTCGGTTGTCTTGGGAGGCTTAGTTCTCCTCCATTGTCATTCACTTATTCATTAATATCATTTTCATTGTACAAGATGAATGAGTCAAGGTCTGAGTCAATGGAATAAACCGGTGTGTTCTTTTTCCTATCTAAGCTACTCACCATATATTTCACGTGAGATTACTGGTACAACCTCCTTGTTTGGTTGAAGCTAGGATGGTGGCATAAGTCATGTCCATTTGAAGACTACCCTAGAGTTTGGCCTCCCATGATCTAGATAGAAGCATGCCATACATTGGGGGGATGTCAGCAACAACTTGTGCCAGATTGACACACATATCCTTGATGAGGATTTGTGCCAAATTGACACATAGATCCTTGATGAGGTCTAAACACTTAACCCTACTTAAACCAAAAGACTACAATTCTTTGTAAGGCTTTGTGATTTCTAGGCCTAATATCTCCATCACAACCTTTGGCACGAGGTTGTGTGAGGCACCGGAGTCTAGCATAACATCATGCATAATTTTTTCATGTACGTTCAGAATGACATAGAAAGGGGGGACAACTCCTTCTTGATATTTTCCCTCCACTTCAGGACCAAAGAATAGCTCTGGTTTATCATCAGTTAAGTTTAAAGTGTCGGTATCATTCCCTATGTTTAACACTTTGAAAATTTGGGATATATATACCTCTTGGGTCACGAGATCAGTGAGGGGCATGGTTATCTTGATTTTGGCAATCTACCCTTAAAAGCTGAAAGGCGTAGGTGTCTTTATTATATTTACATCAATTTTATCAGCCATAAAATTTTTCTACATTTTTTATTTGCTGATTCTGATTTGATGGTTTGGAAAACAATGTTTTTTCAGGGCCACTAGTTGAAGTACTAGGGCAGATTGAATCATTACTAGGTTGGCTAGTTTTTATCTTGTTTAGATCTGCTTTCTTAGCCATAGTATTTGTTTTTTCCTCTGTCTTTTTAGGAATATGTTCAGAAGTTTTCCTAACAGCAGTGTTTGACTGATTTGCTTTAGGAATATCTTGATTCTTTTTTCTCCTAAGGTCATATTTCCTATGGAATTCCATTATGGAATTCTCAAATCCTAGTTTATATTCTTTGGAATTTTCATATTATTTTTCATTAGGTTTTGAAGAGAACATCCTTTGTTCTTCTTCAGTAAGAAAATTATTATCCTCATCATCAAAACCTATGACATTTACATGGTCTTCTTCCAATTTTTTTGGCTCTCTCTCTTCTTCATCTACATAGTTGTATTGGAAAGGGGGTCTAATTTGTTGGTCATTCTATCTTTGTCTGAATTGGGGAGGGTCTCTTCTAAAATTCTGATTCTTTTTCCTATTTTGAGGATTGAATTGGTTTTCCATAGAAGGTGTTCTCTCATTCAAACTGATTTTTTCCATCATCCTCTCCATTGTCCTGACTAGGGAGTCAATTTTTGTGTCGGAAGAGGAGGTTGAAGATACAGTTTCATCTTTATAGGTTACTCTCTTCTCTAATCTCATCCTAGCTCTTTTCTCAATTAAGTTGGCTTCTACACTCACAACCCCCTTTTGCACTTCTTCTAGAGTTAGGTAATCTCTCTCCCTTAGTTGATAGCCCATGTCAACATCAAAGCCTTCTAGAAATTTTACTAAGGCTAGGCCTTGGGGAGGTTTTATATGAGGTGGGAGGGCATTGTAAACACTATTAAACCTAGTGGAGTAGTCTTGAACACTTTCCCCCAGAATTATTTTAATATTGTTATACTCGAAAAGAATTTGAAGGGAGTTTTTCTTTATTTCCCACTTGTTTACAAAGTTTGGTAGAGGGAAGGGAGATCATGTATGGTGTTGGGAAGTAAGTTTTTGAACCATTTCTTGGGTTCTCCTCCTAGGATCTATGCAACAATCCTCATTTGCATGGTTTCTTCTTCTATCTCCATGTAGTCAAAAGCATCATTTATTCTATCCACATGTTTATGGGCAGTGATGGATTCAGTCCCCGTGAAGTGAGAGATCTTGGACTGATAATCATTTGGCAAAGGTAACAATGGTTGTGGTAGAGCTAGTGGAGCATACCAGGCTGCCATGATGGGAGGAAATAGAAACAAAGGATGATTTACAAGGGGAGGGTTTGTGGGAGGTGGAGGAGGATGGAGTGAAGTGGTTTTCACAATGGTGGTGTGAATGGGTGTGGTTGAGGTACTTGGGCCAGCGAACTGATTCTGAGAAGATTTGGGATGAAAAGAGCTGGAGTGGAGGAGAAGCTGAAAGTCAGGTGGAGTGGAAGGAGAAGCTTCTCTACTAGAGATTTGCTGCAAATCTATGGGATCAAGGTCATCTTGGTCAATCCTACTTTGTGACTTGGTCCTGAACAGGTCCTTGTTATGGTGCAAGTCAAACTAAGGATCTTGTGAAATTTTAAAGTGTTATGGTGCAGAGCTTGCTCTATGAATGGTCCTAACTGTGGTTGAGTTTCCAGCTTTAGAAATTTTCCACAAAACCTTTTCTAGATCATCAACTATGGTAGGAGGATTTAGGTCTGAGTGAGATCTAATATTTGTCCTTTGGGAAGCCAGATCTCTTATTCAAAAAAAAGAGAGGCTAAAAAAGGTTCAAGAGTGTTTTTGGAAGGCTGACCTCACTTAGTGTTTATTTTACTCACACATGGTATGAATAGGCCTTAAAAATAATTTGGGACTGATTTGACACAATCCTAGGAAAACCTATGGGACTATAGAGATGAAAAAAATACCTACTGGAGGTTAGTGGAGTCGCCACGTGGATGTTTTTGCAGTTTTGAGGGTATGTATATAATGATCCACCACGAAATTTTGACAAAAATCAATCTAGGGATCGTTTTGGGTTTTCTGAGTTACCTTACGCAACCCTAAGGTTTCAATAAATATCCTCTAGCTGAGCCATCATCTTGCTAGGATGGTGAGGTAATTAGTTTCTACTCTTTGCTATCAGTTGATTTTCTGAACTTAATTGGGATTTTGAGAGTTCCTAAGGGACAACTATGATGTTTTTGACTCAAGGTCCCACCCTGATCACCATTATGTTAGCTCCCCGTAATTTTATAGATTGATTGAGATACAAATGGAAAGGGGTAACATTAAACAAAGCTTTGGAATCCAACGACCTAGCCTTCCTGGATTCAGAGAAGGATCTCTTTATTAGGTGCAAACATGTGAACTTGTTTGCTGATTAGGGTTGATTTTAGGCTAGTTACGAAATATTGGGTTTGTTGATTGTTTTTTCGTTGGGTATGATGCTTAGATAGACTAGATAGAAACAAGGAAAACTTCAAGTCATTGGGCAATGGAGTCTAGCAAGGTCATGATAGGTTCATTAAAAGATTAGGGAGTATTGTAGGGAAAATCTAGCTTGGTTGGTGGATCTTTGAGGTTTGAAGGATCATGAGATGGACATTAATTTTGAGAAACAAAGTTTGACAAAGAGCAGTAAAGAATTCTCTATCATATACTTAAATAAAGGTATTTGGAATAATCGTAAGCATAGAGAGAAAATAAAAGGCAGAGAAGACCCTAAACTCTTTGATTCAGAGTTAAAGCAGATAATTATCCAAGACAAACATTCAAATGAAATACAAAAAGGAAAGAAATGTATTTAAATTTCTATGATCTCATCATCAAAGACAGAAAACATTTAAGATGCACAAATAACTATAATTAGAGAAGGAGAGAAACCCTAAACATCCAATATTATAGCTATGAAGGTCCTTTAAAACAAATAGTTAAGTAAATGCAAAGAGCATGATTGAAAAAAACTTCTTTGACAAACCTAAGTAATGATGCTCTAAATATATGACTTCAAAAATAGTGTTCTTAGTGGCAACAAGAGGTAGGGCTATCCATAAATCATGGTGGATACCATCTATTTTAAACCATTCAAAAAATAAACAAGATTAGGAGATCCTTAGAGAGCAAAGAGGTATTCTCTAACATGTCCTAGCAGAAGAAAACATTAAGGCAGTGAAGAACAAACAGAACTAAGGTGCCATTAGAAAACATTTCTTAGTCTAAATTCTTTGTCCTACTGCAACATCGAAAGATTGAAACACAATGATAAACTAGAAAAAATAAACAAAAATAAACACTTCACCATCAACCAGACTCATGGATCCTGCAACTAGTCCTCGTCCATCAAAAAACAAACTAGGGCATTCATAAACTCCAAGACATCAAGTTATTTTCAAATTCCAATGGAATATGTATTAATTCAGGATCAGTCATCAAAATCCAACGTACTTTATCTGTCTAAAGAGTCTACAAAAATAGTTTGAGGTCATCAATGCTTGGGGTTTTTTGGGAAGGACAACAGAGTTGGCTTGATAAGTGATCTTAGTTGGCTGGGGAGGGTTGTAGGTAAAAAAAAAAACAGAGGTTTCTTAGGCTAAGTTGACAAGACATGGTGAATAATGAATGGCATGAGCCCGTGATGGGTCTTCTATGAATGGTAGGCTAGGCATGACTGGACAAGATGATAATATAGTGAAAGTTTTATCTTAGGTTAATGAAGCCAGTGAGATTTCTAGAACTCACAATGTTTCATGATCTTTGTTTCTAGAAATGTTATGAAAAGCACTTAGTCATCCTATAAAGGAAAAATTACCGATGACTAACACCCACAAGGTGTGATCTGAAGAAATCTCTAAATGTAATATTCATTTTTTCGGTGTCACCTATGATAGGGCTAGGAGGGACTTCCAAAGTTAGGAGCATACCGGTCACAGGTACAGGTTGGTGTCATCAGCTGGCCAAAGGGCTTTTTGGAGGAGTTTTGAGGAGTTTCTATGTGGTCAGGTGGCATTCGCTTGATATATTCCATCATCCGAGTAGTTTGGCTTTCGTTCCGGTGCATTCCGACAAATTTCGGAAATTTGAGTTATTTATGGGCATAACTTAGCTACTTACACTCATGGTGGCATTCTGAGAGGAATACATGACATAACACCTTAGTGTAATAGCTCATTGGAACTGGGATTAGGATACCTCCATGATGGGACAGTTGGATATGAGTTTCATGACCAGAGGAGACGTGGTAGCCAATTTACTCTTTTATGCATTAAAGAGGTATATTTTATTAAGAGGGAAAATTGCTCCATGAATAAAATAATAATAAAATAATTCTCTAGAAGGCTCCAAGAGATCTATAAAATAAAGGGAGGAGGCCATTGCGGGATATCTTTGGATCATGTTATTTTATTGTGTGAGAGGTGTGAACCGTGGTTCTCTACTTCAGCCGTAGCCCCAGGACGGAAACCCTCGGGTGATTTGTGAGTGTTGGACGAAAACCCAACTCTCTTGAGGAGAATTCATTCAGAAGTTTTACAGAGCTTCAAGGATTGGTGTGAGGATGATTTAGATCTTCAACTTGTGCTTCATTGGGTTCAGTGATAACTTTTTCCGTAGCTAATTTGCAACAGTCTTCTTGCCGAGCCATCTACATCATTGCCAACGTTATTCATCATTTGGGCCAAAGATCTTTCTTGGTTTTTCTTTGCTTGCTTGGAAAGCTTAGGTTCCACTGTTCGTTTATGTGGATGTAATTTTTACCATGGATTAATAAAATGGCTCAGTGATTTTATCGGCATCCATTCTGTTATATTGGTGGCTATGTGTTTATTTCCATTTATTTTGCTGCTCAAGTCTATTTATGCATTTTTAGTTAAAATATCCCATTTTAGATATTACATTGGTATTGGAGCTTCAATATTGGATCAGCCTATGAGTTTCTAGTTTTTAGTTGCAGCTATTTTGGCTAGAAGGGCCTATAGAGTCATTGGAGGAGACTCATTTGTGGGAGCTGCATTGGTGGGATTTTAGAGCTAGGGTGTTGGGAAATTGATAGGAGAGTCATATGAGGAGGTTTGCTAGGATTTTGGAGAGAAGTGATTGACAGTAGCAGCTGCAGTGCTAGAAAACGAAATTGGAAGAAGGCCAAACTACAAAGGGTCAAATTTTGAAGGTTGGAATTATAAGAAACCCTTTCTGGGTTTTCCTGGGTTTTGGGCAAGGATCACCTTCTTAAATTCATAGAATTTTCCAAGAAGTTTTCAATGGGTAAATTGGAGGCCGAAATCAAGCAACAGTGTAGTTTTAAAGCATCAGTTGCAGAATTTCCAGAGTCGCTGTAGAGCTTGAGGAGAGATCATTTCCTTGCATCTGGGGTAACATTTTTCTCACTTGATATTTTTTAGATTTCTTTGCTAGGATGAATTCATATTGTTGTGAAAAAATGATTTTTCTATAGCCCAATTTGTGAAAAAATATTAGAAAAATCTTTAATGACTTAGAAAGAATTCATAACTAGCTACAGTTTGAAAAATCACTTTCACAAAGTGCTTGGAGTTGCAATGCTTCCTTGGACCAAAGATAAAAAACATACAACAAACCCTTTTCAAAGGGGATACATGCCATCCTACAGCTAGAGCAGATAAGGGATTTGCAAAAAGAGTTTGAGGTAGGGAATTGGCTCTTTGTACTTGGATCTGATTTGAAGAACCTAAAGATGGCTGCAAAAACTTTCCTTAATTTGGAGAAGCTAGAATCACATCTTCCTAAAGTGAGCCAATCAGATTTGAGGGTCCTAAATTAGGCACTCAAACCAACGATGCTTTCTTTGATTCATCCAACATTCTTGGAGCATCCTTGTGAAGGAGTCAGACTTATAGTAGCTTCTTATCTCAGTGAGATTACTATAATAACTTCGCCTATGCTTCCTTATAATGATGACATTATGCAGAAAGTTTTCCAACTAATAGAACAAAATCTTCAGGATCTACATAACATCTGGGGTCTTGCCATTGAGAAGAGGATCAAGATCTTAGAAATCATGGTTGGAGTCATGGGTAATGATGATGACATTTGCAGGATGCTATAGACTAGGTTGTTGACCATTTGGAGGATAGAAAAATTGGTTTCGCCTGTTTCTTATAAATTGGCTGAGAGTTTGGTTGACAAAAACATTGGTTGTTTCAGGAGAGTGTTGACTAGGGAGGAGCTACTCCAATTCAGTGGATTCGGCAGCAAGAACGAGTTGAGGAGGAAGGGACTTTGCTTCATCTATAAAGAACCTTGGGGGCCTGATCACTCATGCTTGAGTGATGCAGATGATGTAGCAGAGGAAAATCAGGAGGACATTCCTTCTGTATGCCAGGATGAGGACTCTTCTTTAGATGAGTCCATGGGATCATATGAGGATGCTTCTGGGGAGCAAGAGTAGTCATGCGAAGTTGGTGACAGTAGGCTGGAGTTCTATTCCAGTGTGCAGGTTGAGCAGTCAGGGGACTCTATGGGAGATACTCAGGGTGATGAGTCACTTGTGACAATTTAGCCAGAGCAGCATATGATGGAGCACAAGTCAGCAGAGGAGGATACTATGCACATCATGCATGATAGTCCTTTGGGGGGGAGTCAGATGGAGGCTCAAAATGATTCTATGATGGATATGCGTCTAACCTTGAGGTCATCCATTGAGGAGGAGCAGTCAGATGCATAGTTATGGAGTACGATGATAGTAGCTGCAGATCCATATCCTCTGGAGATGTTGGAGGTTGATGGGATAGTTCTGCAGGGGGATAGAAGAAAGCAGAAGCATTACATTCCCAATCAGGAGAGGGATGAGCTATTGGAGATGATGGATCATCTGTCATTGGGCCAACACACTGATGAGGTACAGATAGATGCACATGCAGTCAGCAGAGCTGCAGCACTTCCAAGGAGTAGCACACTCCAGGAGTACATCGATGGGGCTTGCAGTGTATCTTGCCCACTTTGGCCCATTATAGAGAGAGGGGATTTCTTCTACAGGCAGATTTCATTTGTAGACGAGACAAAGCAGCATGATTTGATTATGAGCTGACAACAGTTCACTGGGCATATTCCATATGCAGTTGACACCACATTAGATTCCTCTTCTAGGATAGATTGGTGGGAGATCATGAGTTGGTATCCTATTGATGGTATGATTTTCTTCGTAGGGAGCACAACAGAGCAGGGGCCCTTGGACATAGCAGATGTTATAGATTCCAGCTGGAAGTGGGGCCCATGTCATCATTTCTTCAGCACTCCATCTCGATTTCAGGAGAGCAGGACCAGCATGGGATTGAGTCAGGACTTGGATTGGAGAGAGGTGATGAGTTGGTATGCAGTTGATGGAGCAGCTTATACAGTTAGAGGTACAACACAACAGGAGCCAGGGAGCATTGATGCTTGTTGGCAGGCTTCACTTCACGGGGCATCAGCTATAGGTAGAGGCAGTGCGCAGCCCGAGCCATGGGACTTGGGCAATGAGTGGCCATAGTGGCATTGGGATCCGGGAGGATTGTTTGTTGACTGGTATAGTGAGATATTAGTTTGGGATCCCGACATTGAGGGGTTTGTTCTGAGTGGTTTGACACAGGTGCATAGCAACGCCCAGAGGTTTGTATGGGATTCGGGCATTAGGTCTGAGATGCGGTAGGCCAACAGAGTGGCCCACATATTTCGATTTCTTGAGGGAATTAAATCTTGGGGCAGAAGGTTTGTAATATTCCTTTTTTGGTGTCACCTATGATAGGGCTAGGAGGGACTTCGAGAGTTAGGAGCAGACCGGTCACAAGTACAGGTTGGTGTCATCAGTGGGCCCAGGGGATTTTTGGAGGAATTTTGAGGAGTTTCTATGTGGTCGGGTGGCATTCACTTGATATATTCCATCATCTAAGTAGTTTGGATTTCGTTCCAGTGCATTTCGACAACTTTCGGAAATTTGAGTTATTTGTGGGCTTAACTCAGCTAATTACGCTCATGGTGGCATTCCGGGAGGAATACATGACAAAAAACTTTAGTGTAATAGCTCATTGGAACTAGGACAAGGATACCTCCATGATGGGACAGTTGGACATGAGTTTTAGTGACCAGAGGAGACGTGGTAGCCAATTTACTCTTTTATGCATTAAAAAGGAATATTTTAATAAGAGGGAAAAGTGCTCCATGAATAAAATAATAATAAAATAATGCTCTAGAATGCTCCAAGAGATCTATAAAATAAAGGGAGGAGGCCATTGAGGGATATCTTTGGATCATGTTATTTTATTGTATGATAGGTGTGTGGCGTGGTTCTCTACTTCAGCCGTAGCCCCAAGACGGAAACCCTCGGGTGATTTGTGAGTGTTGGACGAAAACCCAACTCTCTTAAGGAGACTTCATTCAGAAGTTTCACAGAGCTTCAGGGATTGGTGTGAGGATCATTTAGATCTTCAACTTGTGCTTCAGTGGGTTCAGTGACAACTTTTACTGTAGCCGATTTGCAACAGTCTTCTTGTTGAGCCATCTACATCATTGCCAACATTATTCATCAGGTGGGCCAGAGATCTTTCTGGGTTTTGCTCCACTTGCTTGGCAAGCTCAAGTTCCGTTGTTCATTTATGTTGATGTAATTTTTACCATGGATTAATAAAATGGCTCAGTGATTTTATCGGCATCCATTGTGTTATATTGGTGGTTGTGTGTTTATTTCCATTTATTTTGCTGCTCAAGTCTATTTCTGCATTTTTAGTTAAAATATGCCATTTTGGATATTACACTAAACCAGCTAACATATTCCTACATACAATTTTCAGATTCCAAAGTTTCTTAATTTAGCATGAATTCTCTTGAAGAAAAGTGAATTTATTGGTTTTTTTACTAGGATGAGATTACCGTACGTTATCCCTGTAACTTTTATAATAAATGACTTTCTATATTGACCATTTATTGACACAATAATCTGTTGATACTATTTTCCAAATGAGGAAATATGAAATGTGAATAGACGATGACTTATAAGAGAATTGAAAAACCTCTCGCATCTTTTCAATTTTTTCTTTGCAACCTCCAACATCATTGTAAGTAACATCTGGTTTTTCTTCAACAGCCATAATTTCCATAATTATTACAATTATTACAATTTTTTTTTATGTCAATTTAATACCTAGCTTTTTCACATGCTCGAGTCGAACAGAAAATGATAATATATCGATATGCCTAACCAAATTTTCAAATTTTCTTATTTTTCCAAATATAACCAAAAATAAGAAATGAATCAATACTCTATATATTTTTGCATCTACATGAGTATAGTATTGATCGTTATGATAGTGGTTAAGAATTATTTTTATTGTTAGATTATATTTTTGAGTTTTGTTATCTATATTGTAAATAAATTTTTTTTTGGATATCTCAACCACACACCAAACTAAGAATATTTAGATTTAACTACCTTCTATGATATATGAACAAATTTCTTACATAGAGAGTCGACATCGTAGACATGCAGGAATTACATATTCCAATACACCCCCTTAATCACTACTTGTTTCAATAGTGGTTCACAAAATCCAGTTGTGGTCAATCATAACAAAAGATGTATCTCTGACTCAGATCCACCACAAATCAACAAATCCCATTTGCAAAACCACACAACAATTTAGGAATATTTATATTTAACTACCTCTTATGATATACAAAAAAATTCCTTACATAGAGAGTTAACACCGTGGATAAGTGGGAATTACATATCCCAACACACCGCCTTAATGACTACTTGTCTCGATAGTGATTCACAAAATATTGTTGTTGTCAATCGTAACAAGAGATGTATCTACAACTCAGATCCACCACAAATCGGCAAATCCCATGTGTAAAACCAACAAAAGGTGTGTCTGTAGCTCAGATCCATCACAAATTAGCAAGTCCCATGTGTATGCGACTTAGATTCACCACAAACGGGAAAATCCCATGTGCAGAACTAGCAAAAGTATATGTTGACGTCCATATAAAGGAGCATCCATCCATTGGAATGCATGGGTACCAACCGTTGAAACTGCTAGTCTTGTAGGATGTCCTTCGTATACATGGTTCTGTCAACCATTATCACTGCATACCTGTACCTATATCTTCAAATCCCCCACAAAATGTTCTTAGTAAATTGAGGCATGTGAGAAACTAGGTTTCTCATGTGAGTAAGGTGTTTCTGTAGACTACTTACTCCGTTGTGAGCATGAAGGCTCCTGTATTCACCTAGTGAATTGTAGCCACTAGGTCTCCTATGTAGTTTCTGGCTCACCAAAAACCATCACTTCAAAGTGACAAAAGTGGTTTTTAGTTGAGCACAAACCTGTAATTACAATTTCTATTTTAAAGTAGTTTCTAGATAATCACGAACTTCACGGGAATACATATTCCTTTGAAAGGCTTAAATTATACCAACACTTGGAGTTACCACGTACATAAAAATACCACTACAAAACCATCCTAGATTTTCTTACGATTCAATTGTGTGACTCATCATCAAGAGTCTATTCCAAGAAACTAAAAAAAAAACAACTTTCAACTTACTTGTCCATCATAATTGATGTTGTTGCTTCTTTACCTCATCTTTTCATTTTTCATATACCAGGCATCTTTGTCTTTGTCAAATAAATTTTTGGAACTCCATGTGCAACCTAGCATTTGTTAGAGTCGCTAATTCTAACAAATTAATTTTATCTACATTGAGTTAGCTAGGCACAATAAGGGTGAATAATTTTAAACACGATTCCAAGAAACAAAATAAACTTTTCAGATTAAAAAGAACATCAAATTTATCTATCTCTGCCCAAAGTTGACTATTTCCCGAACATAAGAGAAACCATTCTTCTCCAACAATACCTTTGAGGGGTCCACTAATAAAGAAATGGATCGACGACTTTTCAACTAGTCTCAATGCAGTGCATTCCAGCACGGATGATCCAGACACAGGGACTCACAACCCACAAATTTAGTCTCATCATGCATAAAATTAGATGATTTTACACACAAATTTCTTGTTTCATCATCCAATTCCCCTGGCATCACAGCGAAACGCCACTTCCCCTGTTCACAATATCAAGGCTCGCCTACTTCTTCCAAGAATGCCTCGTCATGCTCATTGACAAGCTGCAACAACGAAGATCTACTGTCGAGCTAATCTCCTCACAATTGAAACTCTCGGTCAAGAAAATTTCTTAGGAGAGATATTTATTAAACTCTCGACTGAGAAATTTTTAACTCTTGACTGAGATTTTAAACCACCACATGTTACATTTAACCATGCGGCTAAACTCTTGGCTGAAAGTTTTAAAAACTCTTGGCCGAGAGTTTACCCAAGGCCAGCTCTTGTCTGAGAGTTTGATAAAATATCGCCCTAGATTTTAATAAACTCTAATGCGAGAGTTTAATAAACTCTCGAATGAGAATTTATTAAATTTTAATTGAAATCCGACGCAATGTTTCGGACGTGATCTCTTCGACAAGATTTCATTAAATTTTAATCGAAAGCCAATGCAATGTTTCGAATGAGAGTTCTATATAAATACTCCCATTCGAAAGCTTAATTCCACACACCATTCTGAAAAAGTGAAAATTTCCAAGGTGCAAGGGTCCAAATTCTTTTTCTTCCAAGGTGCGAATATTTTCTAGGTGCAAAATTCTTTTTGGCAATTTTTTTTTTTTTAAGTTTTTTTGTGTGTGAAATATTCTTGGCGATTTTTTTTTTTGAATTATTTTTGGGTGTATGGATGCATGAAGTACTTTTTCAAAATGTCTCTATGAAGACATGAAGTATTTTTCCAAAATATCTCTATGAAGGCATGAAGAATTTTTGCAAAATGTCTTTATGAATTGAATTATTTATTTAATTTTCTCTCTTACTGAAAGCATGAAGTACTTATTTTGAAGTATTTATGTTTTTTTGGGAATTTGGTCCAAATAGAATTGGATTTTAGGTTTCCAATTTTTTGAACATTGGAAACCAAAGGAATTTCCTATGAAGGGATGATAAAAAAAGAACTGATTCAACGAAGAAAAATGAGAGATTGCAAAAAAAAGGGCGAGAGGAAAGGGAAAGATTAAGCCATGAAATAAATGTTGAGGTAGATCATCATGAAAGAGATGTATAGGTGCATGACAATGATGAGGAAATTATAAATGTTGAGGAACTTGTCAACAAGAATATTGAAAACACAAATTTCCAAGAGAATATTGATATCGATCTCACTGGTGAGTCAATAGTTTCTTCAATTTGAATTTTGTATTTTTTTTTAAAAACATTGTAGTTCAAGATAGTTTTAAAATAAAAAATATGTATATGTCAATTTAAAATTAGAAGTTAACATTTTTTTT